>JAAKBH010000009.1:1200000-1540000 GCA_019776075.1 Amaranthus palmeri
AAAAGTAATTAGAGATGCAAACAAAGTAATTGAAATAATTTTAAAAGTGGTAGAATGAGAGTAAACTTAAAAATATGAATAACACGCATGGTGTAAAAATGCGGTCGCGGTCGCGAATGCGGTCGCGATCGCGAGTGGCGGTAGCGGAAAAACGCGATTATCGTGTAACGGGTCGCGATTTTCATACATATTTAATGTATTTATTACTTTTTAAATTCTATTAAGTGATTTACTTAAAAATAATTACTATTAGTAACAAGTTGCATATTAACACGGAATTTTACTTCATTTGGAGGAATTTGTTATAGAGCTTTATACCAAGTTACATCGCGATGTAACGGTGAAGTAAAATAACAATTAGGTCTCTAATGTTTTTTTGAAAATCTCTTGAAAAATTATTACTTGTTATAGTGCAGCTTTGTATAAAGCTAATTCGAGATTTCTTGGAGGAATTTGTGCTAAGTTCGAGTTCATAGAGCAATTTCATAGTTTCAGCAAACAACGCAGAGGGAAGCTTATATGACTGGGTTATTTTAGTATAGCCTTGCATCTTCAAGGTAAACATCATCAACACTCCTTTAACTTGCTAATAATTGATCTAGGCCATCTTTTTTTCGACATACATTTGAGGGGACTGATGGTTTTGATTTTTGAAAAGAGATGCAATGTGGCTTTGAAGTT
Organism: Amaranthus palmeri; assembly: GCA_019776075.1. NCBI lineage: Eukaryota > Viridiplantae > Streptophyta > Magnoliopsida > Caryophyllales > Amaranthaceae > Amaranthus > Amaranthus palmeri. The sequence continues at coordinate 1,200,682 of JAAKBH010000009.1, forward strand.
GAAAGGACAGTGTAAGTGGGATACCGGTACTTCAAGAGCATCAAATAAAGTACAGAACATGATAGCAGAAACACAGAAAACATGAGCTACTTAGCAGTTGGCAAAGTAACACTAGGGGTAGTAGTTTGGCTAGTAGTTCCATCTAGCCTTAGCTAGAGCCACAAACAAGGGCAAGCCAGTGGAAGACATTAGTTGCTTCAAGTGTCATGATGTCGGACTCTAAAAAAATGTTAGGGAGTGGAGGAATGTTTGTGCTACTAACGAATGCAAGCGCGCAACGAAAATACTGAATGATGCAGAGGAGATGGAAGAAGCATGTGATGTCTTGGATGACAATGGAAGAAGAGAGACATACAGCAGTGGTGAGGAGGAGGTTGAACGCACCTATCCAGAGGTTCTGGGATTGCTGAATCAGCAATACTATAATACAACTATGATTGAGAAGTCTAACAATCAACAGGAAAACATTTTTTCAGAATGAGTGTGGGATGAAATATGAAGTGTGCAATATGATCATTAGTTTAGAAAGAAAGTGTTTGAACCTATAAATGAGATGTCCAAGACAAGCAATGCAAGTCATTAAGGCATAAGAAGCTTGGGCGTACACCATTTCAGAGAAGGTGATCTGGTTTAAGTCTGTATCAAACATGCTAGTTCAAAGAGAAAGCATCACGGTAGTCGGTATCAACTGATGAGGGTGGGGAAAATGGTAAAATGCATACAAAGTGAAGATAAGGGGGTTGTATGGTGTGTTGACAACATTCAACATTGATGATCTCTCTCTTTATTTTGATGATGAGGAATTGAGGAGAATTCTTTCAGCAAGGGTGAGATAAACTATATTCAAGTTCAAGCAACATCTATATGACATAAGTTGGCAGATGAATTTTATGGTTAAATTTTTATGTAGTAGTGTTATGAGTTCAAAGTTGTTGCATGAAAAAACTCCGTAAAACATCCGTTATACACTTCAGTGAACAGTGATGGCAACGAGTAGGCTCAGTTGCACAATGGGTTGACATCAAAGTACAATTGTGCACAGCAATACATAAGTTATGATGAGGTGTTACATCCATGACGATACAACTATTGTTCTATCTGAAGCATGGCATCTTAGCGCAGCGGTTGGGCAAACTACAACATCAACAACAATGCCAGAGCCTTAATTCCAAAAGATTGGGATCATTCACATGAATGGTCATTACATGGATTTTTCTTCTCCAATCTCTATGTATTCCAGCTTTCTAACATTTCAATATGTAAGTCTGTATTCTTCATATCATTTTTCAATCTTGCCCTACAAGTCAACTTCGATCTTCCTCGTCCTTTTTTTAAGTCCCCTGAGCTCCAAATTTCTGTCTTCCTTATCAGGTCGCTAATACCTCGTATTTGCACATGTCCAAACCATCCTAAACGATTCTCTTTCATTTTTTATTCAACATTTGCAACTCTTAAACCTTATCTCATATCTTCTTTTCAGATATTATCCCTCAAGATATGCCCGTTCCTCCATCGAAACATTTGCATTTCCGCTACTCCCATCATCTTACTATGATTTTTCTAAAAGCCCAACAACCTGATTCATATAGTAGTGCTAGCCTAATGGTCGTTTGATAAAACTTGTTTTTTAGCTTTAAGGGAACACCTCGATCACAAAGTATTCTAGTAGTTTCTCTCTATTTCTCTTAGTCAAATAATCCTAAGGCTTATAGTGCACTGAACAGCCTATATAGCCACTAGATTCATGTTGTGTTTTTATTTCTATTTTAAAAACATCATCAGAAGGCATTTGTTTAGCATCATCCCAATGATTAGATTAAGAAAACTTAAGCAATAAAAAACCTTCAAAGTCATCCATACAATGAAAAAATTAAAACTAAAATGGAGAGGCGATCACCTGTTTTGAAAGAGACAAGCTTGTATAACCAAGTCTCTGATACTCAATCTTGAATTGGAAAACCCCATAAACATCTGGGACCCTAAATGACGTATGATACAAACCCTGGAAAACAAGAATACTAAGTACAAGTAGTGAAGATTCACTAATGCAAAAATCAAAAGAAAAAAAATTCAAATCAAAATGTGTATTATGTGAGCTTACCCTCTTATCGTTGGACAGGGTCTTCAATACATAGGGGCTCATCATGTAGAATTCTACTTGTACATCATTGGCTACATAAGGCTCCCAATTAGTTCCAGACCACTCATAAATCTCTACAGAGTATTCCTGAAAAAGTAGACATATTTAAAGCTTTTTCCCCTCAACCAATTAAGATAAGATAACTTTGAACAGCCATTACCAGCTCATCATTGATGCGATAGATGGAAGGTTCATTTGATTCGCCAAGTTTATGATGTTTGACATTGATAGCCTAATTTAAGAGCCAAAGCATATCAAGATCACAGCCAAAACATTTAAGCAAATAGTCAACACATCAGTTGATCCAAAGTAAAACAAGGCTTACTTTTAAATGACCCCTCTCATGGAATATCCATTTACTCAACTCCACTAAATATTGTTCATTACCAGATCTTTCATACCTACAGCATATGAACCGTGAACACCATATTTAACCTTCTTAATACATAAAACCAGTAAAAAATCATAATAGAATGAGATTTGAATATATATGAAATAAGACAAATAAAGAACTTTAAACAAACTTCCTCTTATTGTTGGGCCATGTAGATAAAGGATCGGGCCAAACCTAACATGCTCTTAATTCGAGTGACAAGTGAAAAGACAACAATAATGATGATTATGAAGATGATTGTATCTAAAGTGGGAAAAACAAAGGATTAGGACTTCTTTTTGAATATTTTCATATCTTGAGCTGAAAGTACCTTACACCTTAAAATTGCGATTGTAAGAAGGATTGGGATCAAGCAGGAAAAAAAAACACAAGGCCTAAGGAATGATGATAATCAAGACGATGATGACCTATTGATGCTTATGGATACAAATACATCGATAGGATCCCTCGGAGAAAGACGAATCTAACAGCTCTGATTAGACTTCTCCAACGGTCAACTACTAATATAAAAGGTAAGTAAATAAAACTACGTTGGGCTATAATTTATTCGGGATACGTAGGCACTTTAGTATTTAAAATAAGTCTAAATCCATTCCCCCATATTTACTCAAAAATTAATATGTTAATGTCATGTTAATTTAATTTTTTTTCTTGTAATGTTAATGTAATATTTACAAAGCATATAAAGAAATTTGTAATTATGTATCATTGTATTTGAAATATACATTAATTATGTATCAATTGTAATTTTGTAGAATATTAATTATATATATGATAATACATGAATTCATTAATACTAAATTTTAAATTTAATTTTTTAATTTGTTAATATGGTAAATATTTAAAAAATTATAATAAAAATAAAGTATTATTGATTGAATAATTCAAAACCAAATCAAACCTTGAATCGATCGTGAACAAAACCTTAAAGCAACTCAAACAGGATAAAAGCTTAGTTGTCGGTACGGGTTCACGATTTGGTGGGCTCGAACCGGATGCAAAACGAAACAGATCATGAGCGATTCAGGTTCAGGTTCAAATTTTTTAATCCGAATAGGTGGTCAATCTGAACTTTGATCCGAATCAAACCATGGTCATCTCTAAAGTTCAAATTTAAACCAAAGAATCCCATATTTTATAAACTCTAATCTTTTGTTATATGAAAACCTAAACAAAAAGTTCTCATAAAGATAGGCAATAATTTGCATTAGAGGCTCACAAACAATGATAAAGAACCCCAACTTTCTTCTTGATAAGTTAAATCATGTATGTTACCTATCGAATATAAAACTACTAGAGCACAAACTAAGAAGCCACTAAATTCCAAGTAAATTCATGCAGACTAAAAAAACATGAAACGGGACCATTGGTAAATCATAATATCACCTATTCCATCACGAAAGATGCAATTATTCTATCATGCCAACAAGACTCCATAAAGAACATTAGCTTAAAAGGCTAGAAGAGTTGGTTAGAGGAGAAAAAACCTCATCATAAGGATATAAATAGAGCATAGGAAGAGAGACAAAAGAGCTATCAGCGTAGTTTTTTTGACTCAGCCCTCGGGGTCTGTTTTGGGTTATTTTTGCCATTTTAGGTAAATTATATATACAAAAGGTGAACTCGATGTCAAATCAGGCGTCACTAACGAAATAGATGTCCTCAACAATTCATTTAGATAACCAATAAGATAAGAAAACAAGATTTCTATGGATTTCCACAATGAACAAGTTACTACTCAACTAATAATTATTAGCACTAATACTATAAGAAGCAAATGTATTGGATACTCCTTTTGTTTTCTCACAAAGCATGGCCACAATGGAACTTAGAATAACAAAAGACAAGAAATGTGTACTATAGACTTAACATCTATAAGTAAACATAGACCATGGCTTACTTCAGTGAGGTCCCAGCTTTTTGGACACTTGACCTTAAAAACCTGTACCACAAAGAAATGTATTTACAAATACCGACAAGATTGAAAAAAAGGAAACGCATCACGAGATGCAGAAAGTACAAACACATACCGGTCACTAAACATATCTAAGGATCCAGATATCAAAACTCGAGCATTGTTTCTAGCCTGTAGGTTTCGCATTAACACACTTGAGTATCATGAAATTTAAATGTTGATGTATTTTAAAAAGCAAATCAAAAGCAACAGAAACCACTAGTTAAGCATACATACTACAAGAAGAAAACTGACATTCACCCAATGTGCAACTAATAGCTAAAATGTGACTGATGACATATCATTCACTTGCCATTGGATATTACTTTCAGAAACAAGACACTCATCATCAATCGAAATATGCCAATCACAAATCCATTTTGGATAGAGCCGAGGTTATTTTGAGAAACAACCTGCAAATGTTACAGGTCTAGACCTAAATAGGAACATCTTAAAAGATGCATCACCAAAGTTTGAAGTTACATTGTTTGAGAAGCAAAGTTGCAGAGATTGGCTAATGTAATTCAATGAAACAGAATCAGCTACCAATACAGAAGATATAGAAGCAATAAATTATTAACTCCATTCACACTAAAGTCTAAACATATACCACAACAACTCCTAACACATATCCTACATGTGCTCATTCAATAGCATCAACATGCATGTGGATTGTAGCTTAGTTCATTACAAATAAAACAAAAACTAACAAGTGGCTATTTAGGAGGTGAACATCTGAAATTAGAAAATAGGGTATAGAAATACAAATGTCACAAGAACTTCAATACTATTTTGTCCATGAACCTGATTAAATGTCTGAGAGTCGATATCTAACATAATATTACGTAAGGAACAAAGATAAAATAAATAATCTCTCATGATTAATGGAAGCAAACTCATGAAAACTACAAGACCATACACAAAAATAAAAAACAAAAATACAGTCTTGCATAATAAGAGTACTTAATAAATGCAACAGAAACATGTTAAGGCACTATGAGAGAGGGGAGTCTAACCTGGAGAACCGAAACAAGGGAGATGGAAGTCCCCGTCAAGGCTGGAGGTTTTGAAAGCATGGAATTTGGGTTAGCAGAATATGCTGCTGGAGATGCTGAGAGAGCCTTCAATACCTGATTGATGAGTAAAACTTGTGAGAAATGTGAATATTCATTATATACCTTAGCTATAAGCTTCTGAAACTGAAATCATGAGCCACAGTGAGCGGATTCAATTGCTTACCAGGCTACTACCAGCATTGACAGAGTGTGCAATTCCCCTAAACAACACAGGAGCCTAATAAATAGAGTTGAGTATATTCAGAAGTGCGTACTATTGTAAAGCAAATTTGAATACGAACAATGGTTAGAACATATACTTCTAGAAAGAAAAAAAGTTAAAGAGCAACTGACCTGAATCTTCTCTTTCCCTAATATGGCAGCAGATTTTATGAAATTATCACTAGCAATTAACGAGTGATCCCCATCAATTTCTGATACTGAAAAACTTGTGTGATCTATAACTACAGCTTCTGTATCCTACAACATTAAATTCAAGAACAAAAAAATGAAAAATGATGAAATGAGTGACACGGTGACACACCAAGATCAATATATAAGGAAGAAAATGAGTGTCTATTTAGTGCACAATGCTTTGAACCATATATGCAAGGGTATTATGAGTGGCAAAATGAACAAAGCATTAAACAACACAAGATTTAAGATGGTTCGCCAAATAAAGGCTACATCCACTATATCTAGCTAGGATAGTATTATTAATGTGTTTAAAGGACAAACAACAAACTTAAAAGGAATTACAATGGAGAGATTAATGGGAAGAGAGGCTAAGTTAAGGAGAAATAAACTAAGCACGAAAGGAGAGCTTCTAATGACACTTTTGGCTTGCAGACAAAGACCTAGGTGTGTGGTAATATTAGTATAAAACAACAGGGTAGATAGGGATTGAAGTATGAACCGAGGGAGCAGCACACAGAGCATCAGAAGGGCTCTAGTACTTGCTTGTTCGGGCATTGTGCCGAGCACAGATTGCTGGCAGCCTCTGGTTGGTCCCCAATGCTTCCTCCTATGCGGATATGCCCCTACGGCCCTACACTTATGCTAGGATCACTGCTTTTCTTGATGCCCAAGGTTTGCTTCAATCAATGAATGCAAAGGGGAGTGTATATGATTCTCCTCAACCAATCTCAAGTATACACTTGGGGCCTTCTGTTACCATACTTAACTTAATTTATTACTTTAATTAAGTCCTAATTACTTGGTGAACCAACTCACCTATAATCCTAACAAAAAAAATACTTCTATCATCAATTTCTTTTACAAGATAAGTCCAGTAGTTGTTTCTTCTTATCAAATTGTTAACAACATACGAAGGGCCATAACTAACGCTAAAATTAAATTTAGCTACTGCTTACTCTATATATGCGCCTCAAGACCTTAACGAATCCCTCTATAAGTACAACAATCGACTGAAATCAGGTTTTGAATTGAATTAAAAAAATACACCTTAAAAGATACAATTGAACCAAATTTTCAACATATTCAATACACAATTCTATAATGCCATTGAAAACTAACAGAATTCCAAAAACTGAACAAAAAGCATCACTGACAAAATTGAAACCAATGCCGATAGAGTAAAAAAATGCTTGTGATATACTTACATCCACAAAATCAGCACCACATTCTGAAGCAACATTACGAATGAAAGCAGAAGCATTGACATTAGCAGCAAGAATCAAGTCATGGCCAGAGTCAACAAAGTCCAAAATATCATCCAACTTCAACGATCCATCTCCAATACCTTCAACCACAAATAATAACCAATTATATTGGGTAGCTTCGAACAATTAAAACAAATGAATCATTATAATTACATCAAACAAAAAATGAAACAAAGGAAGGAGTTAACTTACTATCAGCAGAAGGAGAAAAGAGAATGAGACCATCGTATAAGTAATGTCCATAGCGTTGAAGAGAGATTTTGCGATCATCTGCAAGCTTGAATTCGAGGTTGTATCCACGAGATTGAAGAGAATGGAAGAAAATGGAGTGAGAAGATTTGAGAGATGAATCGTCCAAAATGACGAGGATTCGTCGATCGGTTGGGTTTTCGGGATCAAAGGCGAAGGATTGGAAAACGAGGGGAGATAAAACGGTCAAAAGCAAGAAGCAGATTGGGAGTGAGACTGTCGCCATTGAAAGGATTTTAGGTTCAGTTCCCATGGAGTACTTTAGTTTCGTTATAATAAGTTTCTCGCCCCCGGCTCGATCTGGACGCCTTCGAAGCGGTCTTGGTCAAAATTACTCCCTCCATTTCTTTTTCCTTTTTTTTTTAATAATACTTGATTCATTAATAAAGAGTCATACGACATCTACATCAGAGATAAAAATTAGCAAGTAAATAGCAACTAAAACCAAATATAATTTAAAAATAACAAAACTACGATCGTAGTGTATGAGATCTGACAATTCTGAATATCCTCTTCTACATTTCAATTCTATCTCAAGACTACTCCCTCCATTTCTTGATTATGTTGGAATTTTTTCCCGAATTAAGAAAAAATATTACTTATATATATTATTTTTAATTGAATAATAAGTTTGATAAAAAGAAGAAAAGTACTAAACGAAGGTTTGTGGAATTCAGATTAGAACCAAAGGAAATATAAAAATGTTAAAATAAAATTAGTGAAAGATATGTGGCGATCATAATCATTATTAAAATAATAAAAAAGAGGATAAATAAGTTTATTTTTTTCCAAAATTTATAATATAAATAGAAAGATTTTTTATGAGAATAACAAATAAAACACCCAAAAATAATAAATGAGACATTACAAAAACAAAAAAAAAATTTAAATAGTTTTAGCTGCGTAAAAGTTACTCCCTCCCTCCGTTTTTTAAGTTCTTTCACCTTACTATAACGGGTAGTTTCAAAAGTTCTTCCACTTTTGAATACTTTCTATTTTTGGAAAGTTTTCATTCCACTTTTATCCCTTAAAACCTCATTTTTCTTACTTCACACTACTATTTAATTATTTTTTCACTCATACTTCCAATGCAATCATTACTTCACCCTACTATTTAATTAAAATAATACTCATTACAACCCAAAGATTCTATCTACCTTAAGACCATGAACATCCAAGAGGATATCCCTTCCTTTTAGCACTCTCTTTCCTCTTTAAGGGTATGCTCTTGAATGTGGAGAGATTATCACAATCCTCTTGGGCAAGAGGATTGCTCTTGATCCTCTTCATGAAGAGGATGAAGATGAAAGGAAGGGGATTGAGTAGTACACTTGGCACAATTTCATTGGTCGTATTTAATTTGATTTTTGTGCAATGGTATTATTTAAAACGGTCATAAAAAATGGTAAAGTAAATTCCGAAATAATTACACGTACCAATGGTTTTATTAGTTTTTAATCTATAAAATGAACCTAATTTTGCCTATATTTCACACATTAATTTTATTTGTGTTGGTTGAGTTTTTTATGACTAGTAATACGCTAATTAATTAATTATAAAAATTAATTGGATAAACAATATTTATGTTTCAATAATTAAACAAATTACAATTATTAAATTTAGTAATAAAAAAATAAATCTATGGTGGGGTATATTTGGGTAGGAGAGAGAAAGAAAAAAAGAGGATGAAAGAGTATCCTTTGATGTTGGACAAAATAAAAGAAGAGAGTGAGGAAGAGGATGAAAATAGTGAAAAATGACGTGGAAGAAAGAGAAAATGATGTGTCAAGTGGAGAAAAATAGAAAAAATTGTAAAGAGGATAATACTCCTCTCCAATGTTCATGCTCTAATACTTGTGAAAAACTCAAAGTGGAAGAAAAATAAGATCGGAGTAGCTTTTATAAAAACTTTTATAGTTATTTAATCAATTAAAAATTCAAAAGTCAACTATAAAATTATAAAAATGACAGTTTTTCTTAAGTGCAATTATTTGCGCTTACCCGTGCTATTTTTATGCTTCTCATGTGTAGTTTTAGTGGATTTTAGGTAATGTTTTTAGTGATTTGTGATAATTTTGTCTCATGAGTTTATTGTTATATCTTGTATGAATTTTGAGGCAAAATTGAAGTCTTAATAGGTTTTGGAGTAATAAAAAGGCAAAGGTTTGGAGAAATGGCCTAAGACCCCCAAGCCAAGTGAAGAGATCGTGTCGGAAATGCTCTAAAAAGAAAAGCAACGAGTCGTAGCCACTCCCAATGAAGACGCCGCGTCTCATCGTGAAGCAATTGGAGTCCAGAAGCAAAGCGACGAGTCACCACATATGGAGCAACGACTCGTCGCTCATATACTGGGTCCATTTTTCCAACAAGTAAGCGATGACTAATTGCCCATCAAAGCGACGACTCGTCGTTACATCGCTGAAGTCCATCCCAGAGGCAGAAAGTAAGCGAAGACTCTTTGCTCATCCTTGCAGTGACTCGTCACCTTCTGTCCAAAGTCAAACTTGACGGTTTTCTTTCTAATTTTTGGAGCCACTATATATAGTTGAGGTTACTTTTTTTATTAGGCATTTAGTTTTCATTTTAATTTTCTGTAATTTTCCTTTGAACTTTTGTTAGTTTCCATTGAAGTTTCCGTTGTTGAACAACATTGTTGCACTTAAATTCTCACATTTTCGTTTATGTTATTCTCCAGATTTGTAAATTTTTTTGTTTTCTTGTTTTGAAGATAATTAGGGCAAGATCTATCTAAAAACTTATTTTGTTATAATTTTGTCATTTTAGTTTGAAAAAAAAATTGTATTGCCTTAATGCTATGAAAGAAAGATACTGAAATGAGAAAGTAGAATCAACAATATAATTTTTGAATTGTGAAGATGATGTGCAAATTTTAATTTACCGCAAGCGCACGGTGTACGCGTAGTGCGGGTCGAACACAAGGAGGCTAAATAATCCCGAATTGTATGTTTATGACGAGCTAAGACAAGATTCAAACAAATAATATGGGATGATGTTCTAATCCTAAGATGCAATTAACTAAGACAATACTAAAAATGTGGTATAACGATGATATAAAAGACACTAGGGCGTCGGGTATCACCCAATTCTAACATGGAATTCAATTAATTTCATGATTGTATGAAATTGAGCCATAAATATGAGAGAACGTGATCTAATTAGTCTCAAGCTTCCGCTCTATTGACTAATATCGATTTAAGACCAACTAGCATTAATTCTCAACTTCCGTTCTATTGGCTAATACTAGAAGGAATTTAACTTAAATATATCTCAATCCTAAGTTAAACCAATTCTCAAACTTCCGTTCTATTGAAAAGGCTAACAAAGATATTTAAATCAAGACTCATTAAGCATAGGTTCGATCATCGACTCAAATCGCACACAATCAATCAATAAAATATCAATCCATGCTTCGAATTAGGGATTTCACCCTAACCCTAGATAAGGAAACTACTCACTACTCATGATCATAGAAAACATACAACAAACAATAGATAATGATGTAAAAAGCAATAACGAAACAACAAAACTTACTGAATAAGAGAATAACATAAACTGAAGATGCGGAATTCGAATTCTACAAAGGTTCTGAAAATGGATGCTTGAAAGAAAACTAAAAACTACTCTCGAGAAAGTTACAGGAAAATAAAAATGAAAACTAAAATCTCATTTTTACAAGAAAAATAACTGCCACTATATAAAGTGGTTCCAAAAATTGGAAGAAAACCGCTATGAAATTGCCCGGATTGAAAGAGGCGACGACCGGCGCTTTATAGGGCGACGATCGTCGCTCATCTGCTGGCGAAGCTTGTTGTCTGCTGCTGGATAAGGCGACGAGCGGCACTGAAGGTGCGACGACTCGTCGCTCCGCTACGGCAAAATCATAAATAAATGCATAAATTGGCGACGAGCGGCGCCTATGAAGCGACGACTCGTCGCTTGGCTACGACATGCCTCTAATATTGCTGATTAATGTGCGACGAGCGGTGCACATGGGGCTGGGTCGTCGCTTGGCCTTTTTGTTGCACTTTTTTCCACTTTTCTTGCTTTCTCCTCATCGGGACTAGCTTGTGGCTCGGTCTCTTCACGTGACAAGGGGTCTTAGGCTATTTCTCCAAGCCTTCACCCTCTTATAACTCCGAAATGTACCTAAAAACTCCGATTTTGCCTCAAAAATCACATAAAACATGGAATTGACCTCAAGAGACAAAATGTACACAAAACACTACAAATATACCTAAAAACCCACTAAAACTACAAATAAGGAGCGTAAAATGAAATAATTGCACTTATCAGAAGATGTTAAACTCCTCAACTGAGTAAATATTTAAGCGCTATACTGTTATGAGTTAGTTTTTCTAAATGGAAAAACAACATATCATATGAATAGTAATTTGATAATTTAATAGTCATATAACAATATTTTGTGAATTTTGAAAACAATGTACAACATTTAACTAAAAAACTCTACAAACTACCCATCTTATCTTCTTTCTTATATTGACACCAATACACATACATCATTCATAAAGAAAGCATCAAAGTTTCTTCCTATTCTTATTCTGTTTCCTAGAGTAAACCATACCAGTAATCCCATCCGGATCCATAACAAAACCCATGGGTCTATAAAACCCAAGAACCCGAGGCTCCGAGTAAAGCGCAATATTAGTAATCCCTTTCTGCAACAAATCCTCTAACAATCTTTCCATAACAGCTTTACCCAATCCAATCCCTTGAAAAGTCGGATCCACAACAACATCCCAAATAATAGCATTGAATACTCCATCCCCTGTAGATCTAGCAAAAGCCACAGGCCTTTGTGTCTTAACATTCTCAACCCATACAAGAGAGTCCGTATGTTCGAGGGCGACCCGTATTTTATCCGGGTCCCGCCTTGGGAAACCGACCGATACGAAGACCGAGTTGAGATGGTCGATGTTTAGGGTAGAGGTGGTGCGATGTAGGACAAAACCTTGGGATTGGAGGGCATTATCGGAGATGGTGTAGGGAATTGTTGGAGGGATTTGGGATTGAGCTGAAATGATTTTATGAGGGTGGGTATGTGATTTGGTTAGGCGGAGGGAATGAGAAGGAAATGGGGATTGAAGAGTTGGGAATACGATTCCCGAGCGGAGGAGCATTGTATTTGGGGTGTTTACTGTTCAAAATGTATGATATTGGATGGGTTGTCTTAAGATTATGATAGGAGGAAATTGTGGTGGCTAGTTATTGTACGTGTAGTTGGGAATAGAGATGCAACATAAGACACAACAATTTAACATTCATCTGATTTTATAATTAAATTTAATTTGACTCATCTCGACTTGAAAATGGATTTATGATTATGTAAAATACAATATAAACGCAAAATCTGATTTTGCACCAACCTGAAATATTTAGGTGAAATTGATTTGATGATTCAAATGAACACCTGACCTCTAGTTGGGATAATGTGCGTGGCTTGAGCTTTTCTCATGTAGTTGTGGTACTGGTTTACACAAAACTCAAAAGAGACATACAATACAACTATAAGTAAAATCACACAAAAATTCTTATTTGGAAAGGTCTTTTTATGAGAGAGTTTTAAATTAAGCTAAATAGTCTAAATAATTTAGTTAGGTCATTTACTTTATTTTTAAAATATTCATTTACAATTGTTTTAATGTTTAATTCCTCAATTTGAATGTTAAAAATTTGACACTTTAGATATCAAAACACTCATTTAGTTGTTTATTTAAAAAAAGCTACTTTAGTTGTAAAATATACTCAAGTTGTTTAACATTAGCTACAAGTATTATTTTAACTGCAAATGTTTAAATTTTATAGCCAGACAAGATTGTGATAATTAATAACTAAAATGACTATTTTAAGTCAAAATTAAGAGAATATTGAGAACATCTCAAAATTAAATTATTGAGAACGTTACAATTTAAAATGAAAACAGAGAAACACGACTATTAAAACTACAAAAATAAGTTTGTGACAATCAAAGTTGACATTGTGTCAACTTTTCAGAAAATGTATTTCTTTTACAAAAATTAAGTTTCAATTTGGGGTTTTTATATAGACCTGACTCATCATTATACGATCTAATATAAGAATTAATCAAAAAACTTTCAACTTTGAGCCCTATAAAACATGGGCCCCGGAAAACACTCTAATAAGTGCAATTATTTGCAATTATTCACGACTTAAGTTCTTTTATGATGCGCATTAACTCATTATCAATTATTTGTGTTTCTTTTAGAAGATTTTTGCAGCTTTAATTATTCTGAGTATATATGATGCTTTTGAGAGGTTTTGATCATTTTAGCATAGTTCTTATGAGTTGGATGACTATGGAGTTTAGTAGAACGATTTTGGTTTGATTGAAGAAGTGTACAAAGAAGAGAAGCAAAAAAGCTAAACAGGGTTCAAAATGCAAAAGTTTTGCGATAAAATTTGACACATGTTCATTCTTATGATCATAACATCACTCTATCTGGGACTGGGCTTGAGAGTACACAAGAGAAACAAAGGCAATTTTAGTCTGGTTTCTACTTTATAGCTATGATAACCAGAACAAGTGACATACTAGAAGTGGAATAAAGGGAAGCATTAAGAATAACAAGAAAATGAAAGCCAGAGGTCTAGAAAACATAAGTGAAGCCAAAGTGAAACCCAAATCAGAACCAATACAGTACTCTATCTAAAGGACATACTGCATAATGTAAGTGGCTATGTGCAGCAACATTAAGCAAATTAGAGCAGTTTTAAGCAAGAAAATAATGATTTTGGCCTCGACCAATCGATACATTTTAAGTATAACACAAAAGTGGCATTCTACATCATGTAGCTAAAGTGGATTGTCGTGCTCAGATGGATATCTGCAGCCTGCAGGCTCCCTATAATTCGTTAGTCGTGTGGTGTAACCGTGTAAGCATCAATATACGATCAACGCTTACTTGAACTAGCTCTAAACAATAACTGTAAACTGTGTTTTTAACAAAAAGATGAATCAGTCTTTGTCGATTGCTAGACTAAGACCAACTTCTTCCTTCAAACTAGCTTGCCTAGCCTTCTCACGATCGTGCTTAAATACGCAATACAATGGCGAGTAAAACAATGCACATAATCCAAATGGAACTGCCATCATTGTAAAAAGTCCCCGGGATAAAGCATAGGCCTCTTGTGTCGACCCTACACCAAAGTGAACAGATTTTGGGTTGTACCCATATATCTTTTCGGATAGTATTCCAACCAGTGGCGCAGCGAAGGATGAGAATGAACCCTCAAATGCACGGTCAAATGAATAGATCATGGTCCTGTGCTTAGCCGGGACAACCTCAGCAAACATCGGTTGATTGCAAGCCGCACCATTCCAACTGATGGTCAAGCCCATTAGAAACAGAGTGGTTGCATAAGTGAACCAGCTGTTTACTGACTGAGGAATCACGGTCAATAGGAACCATGAGAATGGGATGCCCATGGATGCACTAAATTGTGCACACATTATTCTGCCTGAATGAGGATAAGAACGTGTTATCCTGTCTGCAATTGCCCCGCCAAAGAGAGCACCACTTGCAGTTCCGAGTGCAAACAGACTAAGGAGTGCTGCTGAAGCATTGTGATCGAAACCTGAAAGAGCAACAATGGAGGTAGTGAGTATGATCAGATCAGGTGCTTAAGTTAGGTTATGGACACTGTTGAAAAGTTCTGCGTACATGCTCACCTATTAATTCAAACCACATGGTAAAAAATACCATGGCTGTCCATGGAAGTGAACCCATCAGGCCCTGCAACACAATAACCCGAAAAGTTGGCACCTTTATAACAACCTTCATTGCCGTCAAGGATTCCCTCCAAATGGATGTTGAACCTGCATTGTGTTTTCCGATCAATGCGTTCCTAAAATAATTGAAACAGGTGTCAGTAAGCTCTCTACGTGGGATCTTCAACATCAGAAATCCATGGATTTGGTAAAAACTATAACCGAAGACAAGTCTTAATGCTAGAGTATATAACAAATCCTGGGCCTCAATCATCAGCTTGAGCTTTGGGTTAGATGGTTCGAATCTCATCCACCCCTCATTTTCGAAGTGGAATATTTCGCGCCTGCTATAAAGAGAGCCTGAGTTGCATCCACACTTCTAGCCCAAAAGGCTTTCGTATGAGTGGACGTGTTAGAGTATATAGCATATTCTGAAGTCTCAACCATCAGTTTAAGCTTTTGGTTGAGTTGGTTCATGACACTTAACAATATGGTAGTTGAACTCACACAAAGTTCTTATATTCACTTTCGAGAAAGTCATATATTACCTTTCGGAAGCATCAGTAGACGAATAGTTTCTCGGGTCTACAACAAACAGGAAAACAAGTATGCCTATCAGCATACTCAGACTAGCCATCATAATGAAGGCAACTCTCCACCCAGGAACACCCCAGAATTCATGACCAGCCATGACAGTCGCCACAACACCGCCTCCTATACCACCAAAACAACCCACGAAGCTAAGCAAACCAAAACCAGTTCCCCTCACACCTTCAACATAGCTATCAGCTATAAAAGATTGAAGTGCAGGTATCACAATTGCAAGCCCAAACCCATTGACTGCCCTCCAGAAAGCAACTTGCCCAAAGTGCTGACTTGCACCCACTGCTGCAGTTGATAATGCCCAGAAAAACGTTCCCGTGGCAAGTATTGTTGGCCGATCATAGCGTACAACAAGTATCCCAGCCAAAGGAGATGCTAAGCCCCTAACGAAGTTCCTCATAAATGTCAGATACCCCAGATCAGCAGGTCCAACATTGAAGGCTTGACTAACTTCCTTGTAGACAGAAGGAAGTAGATTTTCATCAGCTTTTTCCATTACAGCGGCCATGTTGATGAGAATAAGGGACAGAGAAACTCCAAAGATTTTTCTTCCCCTGCATTATCACAAGTCTTAGCCACAAGAATTTTTTACGTCACATTATTACTAGTTACTGCTTTTATATAGAATAATATTACAACTATACCCAAGAATACAAGAGTAGTTGTTAGAAGAATTTGCAGGATGAGATCATTGACAAGAAAATAACAACTATTTAACAAGATAGATTCTCAGAATTTGGTTTTGTTATGTTTCCTTTATAAGATTCAGGGCTGGGGACAAGGATGTGATCCAACGCCATTAAGTGGCTCCTACCCAGGTAGAGTTTGAAGGGATCGGATGTAAGCAACATTACCCTTGCTAGTGATAACAAAGAGCCTATTCCCAATTGACTCGTGGTAGCAAAAATCGAATGCAACTTCACATAAATAAGAAATGCACATGATAATTAAGCATTTTAATATAGTCCACTATAATCCAAAAAACAAAAATTTACAAATCTTTTCCCACATCCAAATAAGAGACATCTCCAAGATAATTCAAGTTTGATGAAATATTATTAAGGACAACATGAAATTGAATAACTATTCTTTTGAACCAGCTAAGCTAAGCCAACATAGCCTCATTTTTTTAAGTTAACTCTCTAGTTGACCCAATTTTTTCAATTAAACAACCAACAACCCATAGGCCATAACTAATTTCACCAAACATCTACTTCAACAACTGACTTATATATTTAGCTTAATGACCAACAAATATAGACAATGTTATTACAATTAAATCAATCTAACACCTAACAGCTAACAGTCAATTGTCAAACAACTCCATTTTTATCCCAAAAAAGCTCAAAAGAAGGTTGTGTACATAGCTTTTTTCCCCAAAAAACTATCTAAGATACCACATTTCCCCAAACTTACATAAAAGTCCATGATATACTTTAGCTTCAAACTAAAGTGAATACATATAGTGAACATAATCATTGATGAGCATTAGTCACTACCCAAGACATTTTTACCCAACATATGAATATATGATTGCTCGAATGTGGCTCCAGCATTTATTAAAAGCATTAAAATTCAAATAACATGGTATAAATAAATGTCAAAAATTGACCAATGAATCTAGTTATAATAGGAATTTATTGCCAAATTTATATCAGAAGATATAAATGAAGCTCAGAACTTTGGCAATCAAATGAAACATACTACAGCTAGCTTCTTTCATTTGGGTTAAATTACTGTTAGATTCAAAGCATAATACATCTAAAAAATGAAAAACATAAAGTGGGATTTCAAATTCAAAAAAAGAAAAGTTATGAACTTACTTCATGGCGCCCAGATTTCGAGGAAAAAGATATGAAAAATGGGGAAACGGGAAGATCTGAACTGGGTTTCTTCGACCAACTTGTAGTTGAAGGAGATCAAAACTCAGTCGTTTTGATCTCTCAACATCCACACGATAGAGGAAATGATATTTTAATCCATAAGATTTGAATATTTGGGAAATCGCAACAGAGTAAACAAATAAAGAAATTAGGAGTAGTTTATGAATGAAAATATGAAGGATTAAAGTTTTGTGTATCCTAAGATATTTGATTGAAGGATGATGATGATGATGATGATGATGATGGAGATTGGAGAAATTGTTGTGAAAATGTGTTTAGATGAAAATGGAGAAAAGTCGTAAGAGAAGGATCATTGACTTAATCTCGTTTGAAGTCGTTGTCCCGATAAGCGCGCTATTTGGAAGCTTGTTAATACAGCATCACCATTACTATTTGTTTCATTTTTCAAAATATATTTATTTATATGATGATTACGTCTTATTATAAGACATTAAGACCACACTACCTGATCACTTCAATTATTTAATTGATTAAAAACTATAAGTAATTATTTTAAGATTTTAAATAATTATGTTAAGATCGTTAAAAATAATCACCTTAAAATCTATGAGTAATTATTTAAGATTATGATTAATTAGTCGCTTTAAAATTGGCATCAATTTAAAATAATAAAAAAGATCACTTTAAAATTGTAATAAATACTTTTTTTTACTTGCATCCAAACATACTTTTACGCAGTCTAATGCATTTGTCGGGTTGCTTATATCTAGAATTATACTCAACTAAAAATTATAAAAATTTGATATTATGAAAGTATTCGACGAGACGAATAAAACAAGATCCCACATGACTAGGTTTTTTTATCGTTTAATAGCCGCACTATGCGAAACACTATCAAATGATGAATAGTGTAAAAAGTGGAAATGGTGCAAGTAAAAAAAACGGAGGAAGTAAGATTTAAGGTTATAATGAACACTAATTTTTTATTGAGACTGTCTCACCTAGGAGTGTTCACCGGTCCAAACCCGGACCGGACCAGATCGGTTGGACCGGAAGACCGGAATTTCAAATATGCTAAAATCAGAGTCCGGACTAGTTCCATCTGGTCCGGTCCCGGTCCAACCCCGTTTCCATTTTGTGCGATTTTCAAATATGCTAAAACCGGACCGGACCGAACCATGGTACAATCGCACGTTTTGTGCGATTTTCTATTTTTTTTTATTAATTAATTATATTTATTATTTAATTTATTAAATGTATATTTATTTAATTTATTTAAAATATTTATTGTTATGTGATTAATTAATTATTATAACAATAATAAAAATTATAACAATATTATATTAAATTATTATAACAATAATAAAAATTATAACAAATAATAATAATATTTATAAACAAATAATAATAATATTTATAAACAAATAATAACAATAACAAATAATAATAACATTTATATTAAATAAATAAAAAAAAAATTATAACATTTTCGTAATTTAATTTTTTTTTTTAATTATTTTGAATTAGGGGTGGTGATTTTATTAAAAGGGTGGCGACAAATAAAAATTGGGTTTTTGATTTTGCAATCCTACCTTGTTTTTCCTATTTCTCTCCCTTCAATTATTTTTTTTCTTTTTGCCAAAAATAAACCTAGAGCATATGACCTTATGTATTCCTTCCCAAAATTCAACCACAATTTCTCTTTATGTTTCATCTTTTCCAAAAAATAATCTTTGATGTTGTTAAGTTTTCCTTCTCAAATTAATTTCTTAGTTTTCTTGATAACCCAAAAATCTTTTTGCTGGGTAAAATATAAGTTTCTGAAAATGAGATAGAGTATTTGTTTAGTTACCATGGTTTAATTATAAATATTTTCATGAAAATAATTTTTCAACCGTTTAATTACAAATTGGGAGAAAAATTCATTGCTATCGAAGAGTGAACAACACCGCTTGAATTCTTCAATTATAGGTATCTACATATTTTATTAATCAAAGTTAGTTTCAAAATTATGTGATCTTTGTTTTTTATTAAGTTATCTTATAGTAGTATTTTTTTTTACCATAGACTCTTCATGACAATCGAGGAACATTATTTGACTGTATTGTGTGAAAAGAGCACCATCGTTGAAGTTGATTGTTTGAAAATTTATGTATTTTAAGTCTGTAATTTATCAACTCATTTTGTATTAAATATATTTTTAAGTCAAAGCTTTGTTTTTCAATCATCATACAATTTAATAATTTTGATGTAAATTATAAAAATGACAGTTTAATAGAATGTTGCCATGTGTAATTTCTTTATTGGTTGAATGTTTATTGGTAGAGATTTTGCATTATTTGTTATTTATTGCCTAATATAATTTCGCACAGATTAAATGATGATTGACTACGATTTTAACAATATAATCAATTTGCACATTTAAAACATGATTGCCATTTATATTTCCTTTTTTACTAGTTGAGACAAATTTGGCCTGACTGTTTTGTTGACTGATATTTATTGGCTGAGACGAATTTGCACAAATTGATTGATAATTGATAAACACATGCATTAATTAAAATCATACAAGAAAATTATACATGTCATCCTTATAAAAGTCTCGCTATATGAAAAAATTTCATTGGTTGATGTTTAATTATTCTTGCTTATATTGAGATATAAAAAATAAATTATTGATTAAATTTTATCAGATGCCGTAAAATTACCATTTTTAAAAATAAATAATTTAAGTATTTTTATAAAACTAACATGCTACAACATTTTGTTGCATCAAATAATATAAACAACGTTATATATATTTTAGCAATTATTATTTCATATTTAATATATAATTTGTTTATCATTATGTTTATTTAAAATTATATTGTTATATATTTTCATACTAAGAAATCCGTGCATTGTACGGTGTCTTGTACTTCACTTCGAACAAAATTGCAAAAATAAACGGTTTTTGCTGAGGCCCTGCCGGTGCTAGCTTGCCGGTCCATACACACCGTCGGTGTCCGTCGACCTTCCAGACTTCTTCTTTTGCTGTCGCTGGAGATTGGAAGGTTAGCGTGAATCGACTCGCTTAGTCGCTACTGAGAAGGCCTTCAAGTTACAATCTTACAATCAACTCGCTTGAGACTGGAGAGTGGCTTGGTGCAGCCGTTCCCGTGCCGTTTTTTTCACCACCGACTAACGCGACCTCCACCAGGCCACCACCTTCTTTCTATTTAAGGTATGATTTTAATATCCAAACAATTAGGGTTTCTTGATTTGAAAGTTGAAATTCCAAATCAATTTCAGGTATCGATTGGTTTGTGATTATAAATGTGTTAAGAGTTGAGTATTTTGATTTTATCTATTGATAAATTTGTGCTTTGTGATTGTGAATGTTTTTGTTGATGTCTTTGCAATAATTATATTCTAAATAATGAAGAGAAAACAAGAGAATGTTTTTTTTTTTTCAAAACGTACTAGTAGAGTTTGGAACTGTAATGGAGTAAAGAATAGAAAAATTATATTAGTTGGGCTGAATTTTTTCTCTCCATTGTTTACTTGTTAGACTTTGATAATTTTATTCAGTGGGTTCGACTTTAGTGTTAGTTTTTTCATTGGGTATTATTGGTTGCTGTTTGTTAACCTGCAAAACCCAATTATGTGGTGTTAAGGAGTTATGGAAGGGGCAAAGGGAAGCGATTAATGGTGGTACATTGAGGTGGGGAAGCGGGCAGCAGTCCCACAGGTGAATTGCTCTTATTGTTGTTGGGGTGATGTTTTCTTCTGCTTTAGTTAAGGATTGTCCATTGATCCACTGAGTTACATAGAGCATATATATTAGGACTTAGGATATACTCTTGTTGGGGTGATGCAAAAGGTCCTTTTTCCAAGGCCCAAGGCGAAGGTACGAACTTTTTGTACGTGAGGTGTACAATTTCGCTAAAAAGCTCCAAAATATTTTTTAAATCATATTTAATACATAAAACAACATGAAATTCATATTATAATAGCATATAAATAAGATAGACACTACTTCATCACATAAAGTCATACAAGATAATGTAGTGTTGAGCTAACAAAAAAAATAATAACTAAAACAAATACAAAGGTGAAGAAAGTAAACATTGGTTCTTGATACTTGAAATGCTTTGTGGCACACTTAAACAAACACTAAAAATCTTAATGAGAATCATTGTCATCATAAGCGTCTACATCATCTCTTGTATAGTTCTCATCATCACTAATATCCTCTTATTCCTCCTCTTCCTCATCCGCTAAAATAAATTAAAAAATAAAAGAATAAGCTACGATAGATGTTTAACGAAGGAACAATCTTTGCTCTTTGATAAAATAAATTGAAACAAAAGGGAGAGGAAATAGAGGGGAGAGACCGAAAGAGCGAAACCGGAAAGAGAGAGTAAGCAAGAAAGAAAGAAAAAAGAAGGGAGAAAACATTACATAGGTGGTAAGAACGTTGAAGATGGCAACACTTGAAGGTAAAGCGACAACTTTTAACCTTATGTTTATCACTCCTTGATAGTTGTAGGGCAAGAAAGAAGGGTATATGTTGCTTTCCATTCAATAAAAAACTAAGAATTCACGGTTATGTAAGTAATAGTAGTATCAAGCAAAGACATGCTATTTATCAAAAATCATATATGGCATACACGATGTGCAAAAGGCATACAGGCACCAAAAAGGTGCAACTTTGAAGAACCTCCAGTTGAGTGCTGTGCTTAGACACTCGAAGGTGTTCAAGTGATTGTCTCTTAGTGATTCGGACCTAGGCACACCTTGGGCACGCTTTTCAAAACACATGTTGCCTATTTCGCCGAACCCTAACCCTAATGAATTTTGTAAGTGCACCCTGGAACTGGAGCTCACAAGGCCATCTATTGTGTCAAACACCTTCGCCAAACACTAGGTAACTTTCCTTTCTTTTTTTTTTCTGTCTTTTCCCTCTTTTCTTTTCGTTTGTCATTGTCCTCTTTTCTCTTTTTCCTTTTATTGAACCCTAAAGATTCACCGTCTTCCATTTTTCTTTAACATAACCTTTTCTCCATTTTTGGATTTCGACCTTTCGTTTCCTCCATTATTTTTATTAAACATGACACCCTTTATTTCTGTTAAATCTTTCAAAAATTGTCAAATCTCTTTATTTTATGAATTTGGAAGAGCCTCAACGTTCACTTGCTTCTAAAAAGAAATCTTCCAAAATTTTGAACCTCGTAGCATTTTCTTAACCTTCTCCTTTTCAAATTCTTAAAGGTCCTTTTTCACTTGCCTGTGCACTTCAATCGTCAATTTGTTCTACAACTTCAGTAATTTGTAATACTCTTCCTGTACCTTTTAAGGTTTCTTGAGTTATCTACCATGGCATAGCATCCACTGAACCAAACTTTCAATAAGATTCCAGGATTTCAATTGTTGCATCTTCGAGGACTGATAAGCTCTGATACATGTCGTAATAGACTAGATAGTCATCGTTCTCGACTATTAGTTGATAGGCAAAACAATATTAAAATGACAAGAACTGTGAGTAATGTGTGATTTAAGAGAGAATGTAAATATTTGTGTGATTCAAGATTACAACAAATTGATATCAACTCAAGCATTCAAGAGGCTTGCACTCTCCTAAAACATGAGCATTGAACCTACTAAATGTCAATACGAAAATCATGAAGTGTTTTGCTACTCCCTTTTCTTATTTATGTTAAACTAGTTTTTTCTTCTTAACTAACTAACTATTTAAATAATACTAAAATACCTAATATACCCCTTTAACTAATATCTCACAGCAGCATGCGCATATGATTCACGTACTGATTTGGCATGCTTGAAACACAAGAATCTAATTAAGCACTTAGCATTTATAATTAAAATTCTAAAATCAAATAAGCTCATAGTTTTTTTTGTTATCGGTAGAACCTGCAGCTGCAGCCACTAGCCTTTCGTGTTGTGCACCGGGTCGCCAAAAAACCACAAAAGGGTAAACCAACGCTATGGTGAAAGTTTGGTCTATGGTTTTGACTTTTGATTAAACCAAATCGAACAATATTTAATTTTGTTTACATTTTTTCTGTCCAAAACCAAACCTTATTATTTATTACACCAAACCGCACTGAACCGTTAAACCGACCCAAACCGCTTAGACCGAAATTCATTAAACCAGATTAAATGCTTTTGAACCAAATAATTTTTATTTTACATATTTAGGCTCAAATATTAATAAAACTAATAGGAAGGACGGGATATTGGAGTCATCAATATTGGTAGATTGACATCTTCATTCAAAGTCTCATCAGAACGCATATTTTCCACAAATTGCACACAATCACTTGAGTGACCCAAGTGATACAAGACTTGTAAATACAACTATGAATCGCCAAACGCTCTACCCAAATGCAACTCAAAATATGACTAATGAGTAATGAATGTACAATAATACTCATCACTTTTCATTAGTATTATTGATTTGTAATTTAAATTTGTGGTGTAGTTTGCTAGTTAAAACGTTATTTTTGCCGATCAAAATAAGTAAATATTGAATTTTGTACGACTAGGTTCCTATAACAGCAACGGTTCCTCATGGGCCCTGGACCTCAAGAAATTTTTGTGTTTCTTTATTTACCTATTGTTATAAAACTTTGAACACTCATGAAATAGGCAACTGAACTCAAAAGTTTCCTTTCAACTAAATAGTTTCGGTCAAAGCTCAATACTTTGGTGTTTCGAGAATTAGAACACTTTCTTTGGCAAGGTTGGAGGATAGCACCAACCCCCATAACTTGCCGCTTAAACCCCTCTTGCATTCCTGATGATAAATTTTGTTTCATTGTGCTTTGTTTTGTGTAGGATAATGTGAGGCTTAGTTTTTTCAGTACTTATAGATATGAAACCTTGGTTGGAAAGGTTACTTGTCATTGATGTTCCTACACTACGCTTATGGAGGAATTGCAAGGAAATTCATGTTGGGCAAGTCTTTCTATGGTGATTGCCATTTATGGAGCTTGGTAATATTTCTCAGAAATGATCACTCCCTTCCTCAGCGTAATTATAGATATCCCTCGGAGACGCCTTATGGAAGCGTGAACAGAACAAACAAACAAGTGGAGAAGAAAAATGTAGACCGGAAAGTATACATGAGAGATGTTGTTAGAGAGATTTCAAACATTTTGAGGTATAACTCATGGGCTTCTGCTCAAGCACAACTACATGGGCTTCATATCAAATGGGACTCCTTTACGGTCAATCAAGTTCTAAAAACCCACCCACCAATGGAGAAAGCCTGGTTGTTCTTTAATTGGACTTCGAAACAGAAAGGTTTTAAGCATGATCAGTTTACATACACAACAATGTTGGATATATTTGGAGAGGCACGGAGGATAAATTCAATGAAGTATGTTTTCCAGCTCATGCAGGAGAAAGGGATTAAGATTGATGCCTTTACTTACACATCGATGCTCCATTGGCTTTCAAACAGCGGTGACTTTGAAGGAGCGGGGAGAATATGGAAGGAGATGAGATTCAAATGTTGTCATCCAACTGTTGTTTCTTATACAGCTTATATGAAAGTTTTATTTGATAATAACCAAGTTGAGGAGGCTACTGAGATTTACAAGGAGATGCTTCAATCTGGCCTTAAACCCACCTGCCACACTTACACAATATTGATGGATCATCTTATCCGTTTTGGTGAGCTTAGCACTTTTTTTACTTCTCTGTTAGTTGCTTAGTATTATGCCCTGTTGCTGTGTATATCTTTTAATTGTTGGCTAGCATACTCAGAGTGCTTACTTCCGTGGACTCTATGGTCCTTACTTTTGAAAATTTACTCCTCGATGCTCAAAGACTCTGGTAGCAGGATAAAGTTTGACCCTTTTAATATTTTGGAAGTGTATACATCCTTGCTCTCGGTTATTATTACTGGTTGAGGCTCTCAAAAAGTATATAGTAAAATATCTTATCTAATAAGAGGGTAGTTATTCTGAGGAAGTATATTGATAGGAAAAAAAGTCACCAAGCTTCTCAAATATTGATGAGGTCGGACAGGTCAGTTCTATCCTAAAAACTAGAAGATAATATTTATGGGTTCAAATTTTGAATCAAGTGGTGCTGTAAATTTGTACTCAAGCTATTTAAAAATTCTGAAAATTGATAAAGCAATGTTCGAAAAATTTAGAAATTACATTGCTGTTTTGGATTCAAATGGCTCTACCAAAAAGGCATCAGGGGAATTCAGGCCATACCTTATAGCTATTGTTTGAGGAAGTTTTTCTGCTTCCATATTCCTCCCTCAAATCTGTCAGGTGATAAAAAACTTGGATTTGCAAGAGCAGATGGTAGTCAATAAAAATGTATGGAAGAGGGGGATTTTTATGAACAATCACAAGAGTTGAAATCTTGGTTCATGTGGTCAACGTGTTTGTTTGCGATTAACTTTTTTGGTATTGTTGCTGTTGTGGTAGCCTTCTTATTTAGTTTTTGGATGATGGTACTTAGAATTTGAAAAAAAAATCATTTTTCATGTAGAATTTGGTTATGATACTAGTACTATGTCAGTTTTGAAACCACTAAAATGGAAATGTTGATGTAGTATGAACTTAACAAGTCATGCTTATTATAATCATGTTGCTTCAGACATATGACCTTTAAAACTAGAAGCTACTTTTTTCCGGTATCACGGTGCTTGTTTATAGTTTCCAAAAGAACAGAGAGACAAAAAAAATAAATATAACAAAACCAAGTTTTCTCAATGATGAGGAACAATTCTTGGCTTTAAAGTTTTTTTTTCTTTTCACTTTGTTATTCTCCTTGATGTCAGGGTGATTGAGTTACTTTGATCAATTGGTGGCTTTATGTGATCTCTGTAGGTGTTTATCGACATTTTGATAGACCTTAAAATTAATTGGCGTAAAAGTTTAATCTACGAGTTGTTTCAGGAAAATGCAAATCAGCTCTTGAAGTGTTCAAGAAAATGCAAGAGACTGGGGTGCAGCCTGACAAAGCTACGTGCAATATTTTGGTAGAACAATGTAGCAAAGCAGGGGAAGCATGGGCAATTATACAAATTCTTCATTACATGAAAGATAATTCGCTTGTTCTTCGCTATCCTATATATCTTCTGGCAGATGAAACTCTAAAAATGGCCGGTGAGACTGACTTCCTTCTTCGCCAAGTTAATCCCCATATCTCTGTTAATCATGATAACTCTGGACCCATGGGATCAAAAGAAACTACATATGATATGAACATAAGCGTAGATGGGGGCCTTCTAATAACATTTCTAAGAAACAAAAACTTTGTTGCCTTTGATCGCCTATTTGCTGGAATGGTTCAACAGAATTTGTTATTAGCCCCTGATCTTGCTTCTAAAATTATTACATTGAATTGCACTTCAGGCAGGATACAAGCAGCTTTTTTGGTCTTGGAGTATTGTAATAGAATGGGAATTCGCATTGAAAAAGAATCATTTCTATCATTAATTGGATTTGTTCTTAGAATGAATGATTTGTCAAAGATTATACCGCTCGTTGAGCAAATGATTAAATTAGATTTGTTTCCGGAACCAGAATTTGCTGCCCTTTTAATTTATAGGCTCGGGCAAGCAAAAGAACTTGACACTGCTGTAAAAGTATTCAGTTTGTTTTCTGATGAGATGAAGACCACTACGTTATATACTGCTTTAATTAGTGCCTGTTTCTCGGCTGGAGATCCTGATAAAGGAATCAAAACGTTCAAGTCCATGAAAATAAAAGGAATTCCGGGTACTTTAGGGACATACAATACGATCATAAGAGGTCTGGAAATGTCTGGTAGAGTCGACGAGGCAAAGCACTATAGTAAGGAAAAGAAAAGCTTGCAGAGGAAAGATGGTATCTCAGAAGCATTTGTTATGGATGAAAAAATATGTGATGCTTTATTTGCAGGGTATCTGTTGCCATGATGAAGTGACATTAAAAATGTTAAAAAAATATATATTTCCTCAGGTGGTGGAATGTTACTCTGAATCCCAAAATGGGTGACATGCTTACTTGGCACACCAATAAAATCATGTGGCATTCTAGTTTATGTTTATATGCTTGCTGACTGGAGACCACTAAACCTTGGTGAGGAATTTTTTTTGTCTTGTGTTCATTTCTGATTCCTCCTCTAATTGCTTGATGTTCAGTGATTCGGCCCCCCTTAAGAATATTTTTGGATGCTGACTTTGATTATTGTTATGATTGTCTAGGTGACAAACCTATTAGCGGCGCAAGTTACTTGGGAATGTCCTACAACCAACGTGTAAGATTGATAAGTACTTCTCGTTCCTTTGAATTAGCATTGAAGAGAAATTGAGTGTTTTTTCAGAAAATTATGGATATTTTAGTAATAATGATAATGAAAAAAAGAATATATTATGATTTATGTGGATGAAAGTAAAAGATAATAAAATACATGAACGAGATTAAAAGAAAGTGGTGGGTTTTTGTTGATAATATTTTAGTAAACATTGATCTTCTAGAGTAGAATTGATACACTGGATTGTAGTCGATTATTACAGCATCTTTTCCTTTGACAGTGTAAATCATTTTTTTAATTGTTTAATTCTTCTGATCTATGAGCTTCATATTTCGTTCCAATACTCTTGCGTTCTATTTATTTCCGTTGTTTTGGATCTTCTGTTATTTTTGTGTTTTCATTCTCAAGGAATTTACATGTTCGATATTGTTCTTGGTGCTAATCCAATTGCCTATTAGGTCTGGTCAAGCCCAGTAGTTGTATGCTCTATATGATTATCGAGGAAGAGCGAACCTCTAAAAGGCAAACCTAGTTGGGGGGTGGGTTTAGAAAATCCCCCTTTGATAGACAAAATATCTACAACGGTGTTAATTTTCACCCAAATTCAAGGAATCTGTCATCTGTGTCTGTCAATAGGACTATTTCTTGGATGTAAGGTACTTTGTAGTAGAATGATTTAATGAATGAGAATCAATAAGGTACTTTGTTAGAGTATACTTGGGTTATGTAGATAGGATTTTTTTTTTGTTTTTTTTTTTTAGCTCTTTCAAATAGTGAAAGGCCAAAAGTCCCTTGATCTATGATGAAATGTTTTAATTATAAATCTTTAGGAACTTCTAAGACCTATTCCTCATCACTAATTTAGATAAATGATTGACCCTATCCTATATTATGAATATGGAACAATCCCCAACAACAGCCTTGTAATTTACTCGTTTTCATTTAAACAGCCTCTAACTTCGTTTATCCTCAACAACAGCCACCAAAGTACCAAAAGTGACATCGAAACAGCCAAGTTGCCCAAATGACCGGTTGTTAGCCTATTCTTACCTTTGACCATGGCTTATGACCGTTGACCAAAAATAAAATTTTAAAAAAAAAATTTAACTTCCTTCATCCTTTACCTTTCACCATTCATCTTCAACAGGCTGAAGAAACCCATGGAAATTGAAATTGACCAGGGCAAGACTAAGACACCATGAAAAGAAAGCAAATACCTTATGAAGTTCAAGAACTCCTCAAGCATGCTTTGAACCTTCAATCCATGGGGAATGAAGAACCAGATCCTTCAAGCCATAGCCCAAACTTTTGCAATTACTGGAAAGCATCTTCAAAGTCCTCCATGGGGTCAGTAAATCACATCCAAGCTTTAATCTCATCGAACTCCAGGCTCGATTTGACGAATTCAAATTTAGGGTTTAACCCATAGCAGAATACCAAGAGTGAATCTTCAAATCTGGAGCTTCATGGAGTCGAACACAGACCCAAACATGAATCTCGAACGATAATTAAAGGCGATAACCCATCCTTTAGTTGCTCACATACTTTATTACAGGCCATAAACGAAAATCCCTAAATCAATTTAGGGTCAAATCGAATTAGGGTTTCTTCAGCCTGTTGAAGATGAGGTTCGTAATCATCATAGACGCGCCTGAGACAGAGTTTTCGCCATTAAAGTAGTAGCAAATCCATTGAAGAAAGGTATGGAGAGTGGAAGAGGATAAAGAAATGGAGGAAGAAGAGTGAATGGTGAAAGGTAAGGGATGAAGGAAGTGAATTTTTTTTTTTTAAATTTTATTTTTAGTCAACGGTCATAAGCCATGGTCAAAGGTAAGAATAGGCTAACAACCGGTCATTTGGGCAACTTGGCTGTTTCGATGTCACTTTTGGTACTTTGGTGGCTGTTGTTGAGGATAAACGAAGTTGGAGGCTGTTTAAATGAAAACGAGTAAATTACAAGGCTGTTGTTGGGGATTGTTCCTATGAATATTAAGTCAATCTTTAGAACTTGGGATGAATTAGGCCCAAGTGACCTTCAAGAGGATCAAGCATAGCCGGTTCAATTTGCCCCACCGACCCTTATCTTATACCACAGTACCACTAGCATTTTCTTTGTATTTTTAGTTGTCACTAGTTCTTTCCTGGTAAGGGTTATTTAGGCTTTCATTATTCAGTCTTCCTTGTGCCTATATGTAGAGAGCAATATTTGTTCATCAACAGACAACAACAATAAAGTACAATATATTTGCCTTGTTCTTTTTTTTTTTTTTTTTTGAAGATCATATTTGCCTTGTTCTTAACGTTCTTCACGCTTTGTGGTTTTTTCTATATTGTATCCTTTGCTGATTAATACATTTCGTGACTTGATATCATCTTATCATTAGTAAAGGGTGATTATATAAGCTATGTTAATTGTCTATCATAAATGGACAATTGTGTCAAAGTTAATTGAATCGAAACTAACATATTAAGTTATTAATTATAGAGACAAATCTAAAACACAAATATGGTCTCTTTTGAGAGACTGTCATTTGAGAGCTGCCTTCATAAAAGACGGTCTCAAGATCTAAAAATAGCCAAATTAAAAACTTGTTTAATGATCAAAAAAAATTGGAGCTTATTGCTCAAGGCCCACTTTTTAATGAACTCCACTTTGTGTCTATTCTCTTATAAAATGTTAATTTTCTCTATTTTAAATCTCATTATATCTTAGTGGATAATTTTAATATTTTGTATGGTGATCAGTTGTTCTTAAAATCTCTCTTCTTTTTTTTCTGGGTTTGACAAGTTTAAAAACACTGAAATTATCATATACTATGATTCTTTTTTTGGCTAATTGCTATACTTCTCTCAAAAAGTTTTTACATAAAAAAAATAAAAAAATAAAAAGAAAAAGTGTGGCAAATTAAAAAATAGAGGATGATTTGTTAATCTTTTTTGATTGGCCATAAACTAGTTTATCCATGCATGCAACAGAGGGAGAGAATTACGATTATTGTAGATAGTGAGGATCCAACCTCTGTTATGAGGTTGAAATAAAAGGCCTCAACCAATAATAAATTAACATTTGTTCAATCCGTCAAAAATAAACTCACTAATTGTTTATTTCTAAGTAAATCGTCCTATAGAGTATTATTGTTGAAAATTGATTAGCCTATTGTTCTTTACTAATTACTTGACTTACAAAGAAGATTATAAACAATAGATGAGTTCAGAATTGGATTAGATTTTATCTGAGTTGGAGCAAGTAACGCGTTTTCTAAACTAGGTCATGGTTTGAATCTCACCTAGCTAATCCTCCCCTTCCCTCAGCATATCCTATAGTTCAAAAAAACAATAAATACTAGACTTAGACCCCAACCCAAACCCATTTATATTTTTTAGACACGAAATCGAACCCGAATCTACTAGGTCTCGATAAATAGAATCTAAATGCTAAAAATAGTAGCAAGTCTAAAATGGGTCCAATAAGATTTTTGACTCATAACCACCACAACAACAACCAAAACCAATATTTTTTAGGTTTTAAGTTTATATAATTTTTCATCTTTTTCTCAAAAATTTTTGTTATATTAGACATTAGATTTATCCTAAATATCTCTTACCACACTCTCTTATATGGGTATGAGTTATCGTCTGTTTTCCCTCCTCAGATCCTGAGCATAGTTTAAAAAAGTCTATGGATAGAATACACTTAGTATGATGATGATTTATCCTAAACATTTAAATTTCTTTGAGACCTCTCCTATGTTCAACTTCAAGCCCTCATACGTCACTAATTAAAACAAAATGTCTACCTCAACCATATATCCTACAAAATACTAATTAATATTCTTGGTTCCCAAAAATAATTTTTAATTATATGACATGAGAAGCTTGTTGAAATGGACATGTACGGAGTAGAAAATAATGCATTATTTATCGTTTACTTTGGCTATGACGTAATAAATTTAATTACAGGGATAGACAACTTGCTTAGCAGCATTGGTCAGCTAATTATGAATCTATTAATCCTTCTTTTTGTTAATGATTCAGCATTCACTAATTATAAATAATATATGTTCCTTCTATTATTGTCCATGCCCCATTACATAATTTTTTTTATTAGTGTAACCTTTTGTGTTGATTGTCACTTAATTAAAAGCTTTTCTATTATGACATAATCATCACTTTTTCTGAAATTTGCTCTGATACCAGCAAGTCTCCTGAGAGACCGTCCCGGTCCATTAGAGTTAAATGCCTACTCTTACTCTATATTTTTTTATGGGCCGATCCAATCAGAGTTGGTCTTTCAAAGAGACCGTCTCACTCAAGAATTTATGTTCTGATAAATATGATTCATATATTAAAAGCTCAAGAAATTATATTAGGATTTCTAGATTGAAAGATTTGGATATTGTTGGAAGGATTGGAATAATTTTGCATTGATGATTGTAAGGTTTGCCCTTATCAATTAGGAATATGCTCATGTCATTGAACCTCTTCCTTATCATCAATTTCTTCAACTATTGTTGGTCTAAATTTAAGCTCTAATACTCTCCATTGTTTATGTTTATGGTATATTTTCCTTAGGAAGTATGCCTAATTGCCTAGTCATTATGATTTGATTTCTTAATTTTATTTTCTAAACGAAAATAAAATTATAGGTTAGTCTATTGGTTGACGCTTTTTTTCGTTCATATGACAGAGATTTAATTCTCAAGTCTCAACATATACTGAAAAGATTAATTTGCTCTCTTCTGATTTATCTAATTGACCTCTTTTTGGGTCACATTTAGGGGTCATTTGGTACATCAAATTTGAGGTTAAGTAACAGAATCAATAAACCATATGCGTTACTGAATGTTTGGTAAGGTAATCCATTACTTTGGGACGATATAATTTGATAGTTTCATTCCTCCACTTCGCATGGAGAGGTAACAGATCAATCATCCACCTTAGTTTAAGTGTTTTCATTATATTGTCATACCAACACAACCATTAACAACAATCCTTATCATTTCACTTATGTCTCCTTTGAGTTTCTTTTTTTTATTCCCTTTCCACTTCTCATACCAAAAAACACCCCTTAATTTTAACGTAGCTATAAATTTTGTTACCGATCGAGTATTATTTCAATCTTACTTCTCGTTTAGTTATGTCCATCCCTTTGACTTTAATGTATCATATTAGTTATATTAAAAATTAAGTTATAAGTAGTGATAACCTAGTTAATAAGTAATAATGTCAAATTCACTCATCCTATTATAGTAAAAGTTTGGATTGGTTTAGTTGTTAATTAAAGAAATTACGTGAAACTAATAGAGCCATACGCGTATCTAATTAATTAGTTAGAGGTTTACAAATAAAAATCTAGTCCTACATGTTATATTGGGTGGTGCGTGAATTCCTAACTAGTTGAATCTGAATCTGAATCTGATTCTTGAACCTAAATCTACACACATTCCTTGGAACAAATGCTGTGGTTAAGGTTGCCTAAATTTCACATCTATTATGCCCAATGCTTTGGTTACGTCACTATGCTTTATACGATGCGAAAGCATTGATCTCCAATAATATTTGGAATTGTAGTAATGGTAATCTCCGGTGTATTCTACTTATAGAAAAATATGGTCAGGAACTGAAAAGGGAATAAAGACGGCAGCTTATGCCCATATAGGAGAGTACGGTCAAAGAGTCCCTCAGCACGAGAAAGGTTTTCAAAGAGAGAAACTCGTTACTTACAAATAGAATAATAAAATACGTACAAATAATAAAGATAGTATATTATTAGCAAAGAGAAAACCATGGTAAAGACATTGATGAAAAATGATTTATTGTTCCATCGTTTAAATTATTAGCAAAGAGAAATATCATATGTTTTTAGGAAAAATAGTAAAGGAAAAGATAGTAAATTACGTGGATGATCAATTAAAAAACAAATTAAAATACATAAACGAGATTAAAAAAAGTGACAACACATTATCCAGTGATCAAAATGATCTAATGTAGATGAGACGGTTAAAATAACAAATGATGCTGAATAAGTGAGATAGACGGATTAGTTATTTTGTGATTTGATTCGGTAATTGCGTCATTCATACTGTGGTTGAGTTGCATGCTAAAACGTGGACTCCATATTTAGGTGATATGATTATGATGTGTGGCTAATTAGGCACCTATTCCATTTCATGCTTTTTTATACAACTAGTACTACTAATACTACTATTAAATTTGTCATCTTTTTTTATTCCGTCACGTTACGGCAATACTCATCTATTTTAGGTTATAGTTTATAAATAGACTTGGTGTTCTTTGAGAATTCTTATTGATAACACTTTTTTATTTAGAAGGAAAGAATAAAAGAGAAAAAGCAATTTTATTTTTACTAAAAATCTTTGTACATTTAAATTTTTAGAAAGAAAGATAATTAAAGAATGGGGTCGGAAATAAAGAGAAGGAAATATGATTTTCTTTGTTTTAGAAGTCACTTTAACGTTGTATATTCAACTAGTGCAATATAGTGGAAGATATTTTTATTCAATTTTATTTTTGCTACTTCAATTAATGTCATCTTGATTGAATAAGTCTCTTTGAACCCATTTTCAAAATAAAGGACTCTTAGGTCCATTGTACGTGCCTAATCATAATTTGCTCAATGGAGAATTTAGTAGAATAAATTGCATATTACTGGAAGATCGAACATCAATGGAAAAGTTAAAAGAAGAATTTACTTACATTTTAAAAGATAGGTAACCGATTATTACAGATTAGCGAAATTAAAATACCTTTAAAAATAAACTATGAGTAAAATTTAAACATTAAGAGATAACGCAAAGTTAAATCTTTTAAAAGCCGAAGAGATAGAAGTCAAATCTTTAGATTTAATTTTTCCTAAAAATATTAAGCTTTGTTTTGTGGTGTAATAAGCTGTCTAACTTTGTTATGGTTAATTGGTTGATTAAGGGTTAAGTGGAGCTTTTTTCAGAAACTTTTCCAATTATATTGGAAGTCTGACAATACCAATTGTGATTGGAGGATAGAAAAGTAGTGGTAATCCGTTACATCAGATTCAATTAGAGCCAGACGGTCTTAATGATTTACTAGTAGTGGATGTTTTGGTAAGCAGCTAAAGGTTTTCAATTCAAAGGTGATGCATTATCGTTAGATTTTTTTGAAGAAATTGTGATAACTCCGATCTTATTTGTTCTTTTACTTTGGGTTTTTTACAAATTTTTAAATAGATAGAATCTTTGGATTGTAGTGAGTATTATTTTAATTAAATAGTAGCGTAAAGTAATGATTATATTGGAAGTATGAGAGAAAAAATAATTACTCCCTCCAAAAATATAAATGTTGCAAATCAAGTGGGACAGATCAAAATGGAAAATGCTGCAATTCAATGGGACAGAGGGAGTAAATAGTAGTGTGAAATAATGATTGTATTGGAAGTGTGAGAGAGAAAATAATTAAACAGTAGTGTGTGAAGTAAGGAAAGTTAGGTTTTAAGGGGTAAAAGTGAGATGAAAACTTTCCAAAAATAGGTATTCTAAAGTAGAAGAACTTTTGTTACTATCTATTATAAGGTGGAAGAACTTAAAAGAACGGAGGAAATATCAAATTCTAAGTTAGGAATTATAAGTTATAAATACTTCACCTATTTAGCTTTACTTTAAAAAAAATAAATTTTAAATTAGGTAAATATTGTCATGAAATTAACAATCATCCACTAAGTCAAAACTTCTTAAAAATGATACTTGTTTTTTTCTAACATTAAAAGTATTCATCTTCCGGTAACAATAGGAGTAATATGTATTATAATATGTATGACATAATAAGTATTCATCTTCCAATAACAATTAGGAGTATATAAAACGTAAAAAAGAAAGCATTTAGTTTTCGTTCTTGATGTTTATTACCCAAAAAAATTATATGTTATGAGCGTTCAAGTTTCAATGATAGAAGTACAACACTCCCTTCATCTCATTATCATTTTTTCAATTGTTATTTTACACATGTATATATTTTATTTTAATTATTAATATCTCTAATTGAATATGATTAAAAGTTATAAAAAAAGTTGATATCAATAAAATCCACATCGAGAAAAATCAAACAAGATCATATTCAACTATTTTTAAAATATAAAATAAAATAAAATACTAACCGATAGTGATTCAAACATAAAGATAAATATAAATACTCCCTCCAATTCATAAAAAATGGAACATGCTCTTAATTTATATTTTATTCTTAATCTATATATTAAAACATAGTCAAGTAAAATCTTATTTGATTCGTCTCATTGCAAAAATTAATAATATCCACTTTTTATAATACTATTTGATTCGTGCTGGTTTTATCTTGTTTTTTTGACACACCGATATACATACATCATTCGCTTACGATAAAAATAATCGAATTTAACCCCAAATTGATTGTAAATAAAATTGATCTATCCATAATTACGTAATCAGATCATAGCTGATTTGTAGAATGTATTCTAATAGAATCCTCAAGAAAATAACGTACGTGAAGATATCGAAAAAGACAACGAAACAATATGATGAAACTTTCTGCTTTCACATGATCAATCATACATTCATGCCCGCATGTTTAATTTGATTATTATTCTTATTAATTTAAACAATATCATTATTGACTATTTAAATAATCTTAATATATATTTATTTACTTAACTGCATTATTTTAAAAATTGTATGTTTATGGGAGACTTATAACTAAATATTTAAATTACGAGTGTGAGAAACCTTGGTATATATACTACTATAAAAATCTTATCAATGATCTGAGGTTTCAAGCAATGATAATATTTTCATATGGAATTGGGAGCACGAGGTTTTGAAAATTTATGGGAAAAAATAATATACAAAATTTCTTATAAAAATTACTCCAAAAGTAGTTAAGAATAAAATTACTAAAATATAGCCTATTTTAACTACTTTTATTTTTATGTAGTGTTTGAAAACAAGTATTTCATTTTAATTTATAGATTTCAATAATTATGAAATCATAAAAGAAAAATCTGACATTGACAATATTTGGGTAGTCATTCTCAAATTCACAACTTTAATTACTTTAAAACATCATCACATCATCATCAATCCAAATTTGAAAATTTTTTCATTGGGAAATTCTATATGGTAAGCACCAACTTTAGAGAAAGGCGAGTGGTAGTCGTTCTTAAATTTTTTTTCCCACAAAATAGCACTCAACTCTTTGAAAATTCACTACCGTAACAATATAATGCAAAAAACGTTATGTAGTGGTTAAATGGTGGAATGACACAAATACCCTTGTTTAATTTGACTAAAAAGCAGTTATTAAATTCATGCTATTTTGTGGGAAAAATTTAAAAATTGCTAGCTACCACTCGCCTTTTTCCTGTTGTTGGTGTTTACCATGTAGTATTTCTTTTATTGAAATTAAACAAGGGTATTTGTGTTCTTTCATTATTTAATGGCTACATAACGTTTTCTGCATTATATTGTTACGCTAGTGAGTTTTCAAAGAGTTGAGTGCTATTTGTGGGAAAAAAATTTAACTGCTACTCGCCTTTTTTTATAGTTGGTGCTTACCATATAGAATTTCTCTTTTTTTTAATTTGCCAAACAATAAATTTGAGTAATTCTAAATTTTCAAAGGAAATCACCATTATCAAACATGGAATTAAGAAAATTTAATCTCTTCTAATAAGCTGAACTAAGTTCCCTTCAATAACCGATAAAAAAAAAAACACAAGTAACTTAAAAATATAACTTTTGGTGCGACCTGCCACTAATGCCATTCAATTGGTCATTTCTATAGAAGTATACTCAATATGCATGCATGTTACATGTTCCTAAATTAAATATTTTAGCTTTGTACTATACGTCAACCAGATTTAAAATAAAAAAGTATGTACATACTATGTACCATTCCAATTATTTCTACGAGCTAATGCAAGTCAATAACTTAATTATATTCAGTTAAATAAAACCAAGTAAGTTTCATGCTAACAAAAATAAAGGAAATTTGATAATGACGATAATCTGATCCGATTCAATGCGACTGTTAGAAAATACTCTAGCAAATATTCTGATTTCATAGTTTATACCGTATATTTGTATTTTAGGAAGTTTACATATTTGTCTTAGGGTATTTCGAGTAACCCTAATTTTCTCCTTGTATATATATGTTCATATGATTAATGAATAAATACACAGAAATATTGAAAACCCCAAAACAACTCTTTTTACTTAAAATCATGGTATCAGAGCAGCAACGATTCTGAATCGTTTTTGCTGTTTTTCATCATATACCGACCTACCTTTAAACTTACCTTAAAAAAACAGAAATGGAGAAAAAATCAGAAAACATCATATTCACCAAAACCATGAAAATCGACTCAAACACAATACCAGAAGAACAGAACAGCAGAAATATGAAGGAATTTTCCATGGGAGAAGGAAGATTTCATGGAGTAGCTTTAAATGGCATTACTTGTGGTAATGGTACCACAGAGAGAGAAAGAGAGAAGGAATTCTCTCCAAACGGCGCACACAAGGGTTTTGGATACCCTAGGACTTCAAATGGGCCATATACTTATAAAGGGGAAGGAAGGGGCCACGTGACTTTTTTTAAAAGTGACCCACCTTCCTCTCATGGATTAGGCTTGTCCATTTTTCGTGGTGGATGGATTTTCGATTGTGGAGCTACGGATACTATGTCGTACGACCTAAATGATTTTGATACACGGTCTAGACCCTTGAAAAATATTATTCGGACCGCAAATGGAGAAGAGATTAAAGTGGGCGGAGCTGGCACTATTTCTTTTAATAAAAATTTCAGTTTAAATAATTGTTTATATGTCCCTGATTTGTCACATAAATTGTTATCTGTGAGTCAGCTCACAAGGGATCTTAATTGTACGGTGCTCATTAAATCTGGTTATTGTGTGGTGCAGGATGCTCAGACAGGACAAATTATCGGGCGTGGTATTGAACGAGGTGGCTTGTACTACTTGGAAGAGGAGACTCAAAAAGGCAAAGCATCGCTTGTTCACAGGTTAGAGGATAAACAAATATGGACTTGGCACCGTAGGCTTGGACACCCATCTATAGGGTACTTAGAAAAGTTATTTCCTACTTTGGTTAAAAATAAGCTGAATTTCAAATGTGAGACCTGTATTATGGCCAAAAGTCACAAACATTCCTATCCTAGTAGTTCAAGTAAAACTGATGTTCCTTTTAGTTTGATTCATTCTGATGTGTGGGGTCCTGCGCCCGTAGTTGGCTTGCATGGTTACTTGTATTATGTTGTGTTTATTGATGATTGCACTCGTGTGAGCTGGATATATTTTTTGAAACATAAGTCTGAGGTGTATAAGGTGTTTGTTAGCTTTTTCCACATGATCCGTACCCAATTCCAAGCCCAACCCCGCATTCTTAGGTCTGATAATGGTCGGGAATTTGTAAACTCTGACATGCATCAATTCTTCACTGATAATGGTCTAATTCACCAAACCTCTTGTCCCGACACACCTCAACAGAATGGAGTAGCAGAAAGGAAAAACCGAACCCTCCTTGAGATAACCCGAGCTATTATGCTCGAATCCCATGTTCCTACTTATCTCTGGCCCGAAGCTGTTGCTACCGCAAACTATCTCACAAACCGTTTACCCACAAAAAGCCTGACCTATAACACACCCCTTGACACCTTAAAAACCTTTCATACCTTACCTTCATCACATTCCCTTCCACCCAGGATATTTGGTTGTGTTGTGTTTGTTCATCAACCCAAACGAGTGCGGAGTAAATTTGAGTCTAGACAGAGAAATGTATCTTTGTGGGGTATGGAAGAGATCAGAAGGGCTATCGATGTTATGACCCACACACTAAGCGGGTTTATACTACTATGAATTGTGACTTTGTTGAGGATTCCTACTACTACTCCCATCCTCGATGTCAGGGGGAGAAATCTGATGACGATCTCGGATGGCTCATAAGTTCCAGTTTATACTTAGACCAAAATGAACAAGTAAGCGATGCCGCTGAGTCACCTATTCAGGCTGTACAGTTCCCTTCAATTCCATTACCAGTTCTGTCTGATCATCAGGTGAGTTCTCTTGATAATAGCACTGATGTTGTTAATGTTGATCCTACTATACTTGATGTTGCTGCTGATCGTGTTGATAGTTGCGGTAATGAGGCTGCAGATGTTATTGAGGAAATCTCCTCTCCTGATGTTACTAGTGAGGGGGAGAAATCCTCCTATGTCTTACCTCCTCGTACTACGCGAGGTGTTCCTCCAAGGAGATATGATCCGGAATATGAATCTTTGAGATCCAGGTACCCAGTTGAATCAGGAGACAGGGCAAACTTATCACAGAGTGCTTTGGCATTCAAAGCAGCTTTGTATAGTACTAAGCTTCCTGCTAATGTTAAGGAGGCCCTTGAGATTGATCATTGGAAACAGGCA
Organism: Amaranthus palmeri; assembly: GCA_019776075.1. Classification (NCBI taxonomy): domain Eukaryota; kingdom Viridiplantae; phylum Streptophyta; class Magnoliopsida; order Caryophyllales; family Amaranthaceae; genus Amaranthus; species Amaranthus palmeri. The sequence continues at coordinate 1,241,099 of JAAKBH010000009.1, forward strand.
ATGGAAGAAGAAATCAAGGCTCTTAAGAAGAATGGTACTTGGGATAAATGTCGCCTTCCGAGTTCGAAGAGAGTAGTTGGCTGTAAGTGGGTCTTTACAGTCAAATATAAAGCTGATGGGTCGATTGAACGGTACAAAGCCAGATTAGTTGCAAAAGGGTACACCCAGACTTACGGGATTGATTACTCTGAGACTTTCTCACCAGTAGCTAAACTGGATACCATACGAGTCCTGTTCAGTATAGCTGCCAATCTAGATTGGCCGCTTCACCAGTTTGATGTGAAGAATGCGTTCCTTCATGGGGAACTACAGGAGGAGGTTTACATGGAGGCTCCTCCAGGATTCACTTCTGAATTCTCAGAAGGAGAAGGATGCAGATTACGGAAAGCTCTGTATGGGCTAAAACAATCTCCTAGAGCTTGGTTTGGGAGATTCACTTCCGCTATGAGACGTTTTGGGTATAAGCAGAGCCACTCTGATCATACTTTGTTCTTAAAGAAAAGGGGAGGTAAAATAACTTGTCTGATCATTTATGTTGATGATATGATTATTACTGGAGATGATAAGACAGAGATCGAGAATTTGAAACGGAAGCTGTTCCAGGAATTTGAGATGAAGGATCTAGGAAGACTTAAATACTTTCTGGGTATTGAAGTTTTGAGGTCAAACAGGGGAATCTTCATATCGCAACGGAAGTATGTTCTTGATTTGTTAGCTGAAACTGGCATGCTAGACTGTAAACCGATCGAGACACCGATTGTGGTAAACCATGGGTTACAGATACTCCAAGATGGAGAGTTGGCTGATCGTGAACAATACCAGAGATTAGTGGGGAAGCTGATATACCTGGCTCACACACGTCCTGACATTGCCTATGCAGTTGGAGTTGTTAGTCGGTTCATGCATAAACCTCAAACTCAGCACATGGAAGCAGTTGTTCGTATCTTGAGATATCTTAAGGGAAATCCGGGTAGGGGAATTCTCTATCAGAAGAATGGCCACCTTAATCTCAGAGCATACACCGATGCAGATTGGGCAGGTGACAGAGATGATAGGAAATCAACATCAGGCTACTTCACTCTTGTGGGTGGAAACTTGGTGACTTGGAGAAGCAAAAAACAGAAAGTGGTGGCATTATCTAGTGCAGAGGCTGAGTTCAGAGGTGTGGCAAAAGGAATTCAAGAAGTACTTTGGCTCAGGAAGCTTCTTACTGATCTGGGCTTTCCTCCAAAGGGAAGCTGTGAACTATATTGTGATAATCGAGCTGCGATTAACATTTCAGAAAATCCAGTACAGCACGACAGGACGAAACATGTAGAAGTTGACCGGCATTTTATAAAGGAGAAACTTGAAAACGACATCATCAAACTTCCTCATGTGAAATCAGAAGATCAGCTTGCAGACATCCTTACGAAAGCAGTTGGAACTCAATGGTTCGAAGATGTTTTAAGCAAGTTGGGCATCGGAGATCCGACGACTCAACTTGAGGGGGAGTGTTAGAAAATACTCTAGCAAATATTCTGATTTCATAGTTTATACCGTATATTTGTATTTTAGGAAGTTTACATATTTGTCTTAGGGTATTTCGAGTAACCCTAATTTTCTCCTTGTATATATATGTTCATATGATTAATGAATAAATACACAGAAATATTGAAAACCCCAAAACAACTCTTTTTACTTAAAATCAGCGACATTCATGCTTTAACTAGTTCAAGACAATTCTGATTATTAATTAATTGATTAAGATTGTAAACAAGCTTAATCAACGTTCATGCATATATCATTTTATTGGAAATGTGTCCTTCTCATAGATATCATGTAATGACGACCTTGTATTGCTTTAGAAAATATCATTCTCATTTATCAAATTGAGTTTTAATTTGGTTACCAAGCGTTCTTAATTCTTACGTATGGTCATCCCAAAATGAATTAAAGAGGTATGGACGTATGGTCATCTCATAGTTTTTGGTATGTGAAGTTTCTTTCGAACCTAAACTAATTCTGATTGAGAGAATATTGTCTATATACATAGATAAGGGATCTATGAAATCTCGAGAAGAGAGGCGTCCCATAAATCAATTAAGTCAGAAAATTAGCTCGAGTTAGTTTGAGTGCAATGTTAATTGGATGAATAACATCCTAGTAAATTTTGAGTTAGATCGAATCTAAATAAGGCTAGATCAATATTAGGTCAAGTTTATACGGTCAGGTATAAGTCGACTATAATTCAAATCGAATTAAATTCAAGTCAGGTCAAATTAGATTTCAGTTGATTTTTGATCAAGCCAAGGTGGGTTCATACTAACTTAAAGTCGAGTCATATGAAATCTTAAGTTTGGTCAATTTTGGGTTTGGGTTGACTTTGTGTCAGGTTATGTTGGGTCTGAATTGAATTCAAGCCGAGTCATACGGAGCGTGGATCAGTGGAATAGACTTGAGTAGATTTGAGTTGATTCATATGGACTTTAGATTGAATGGTATTGCATTCACTACAAAAGGCTTGGCACCGGCCCGATCTAGTCGTTGAGTAGTCAATACAGCCCCATGACAACCACAGTATGACCAGTCTATGTGTCGAGAATGTTGAGAGCGCTAAATTGTTTTGGTTGCAAAATGGTCGCAATTTGCATCTATTTATGGATTGTCAATGAATTAGTCGATATCCACTACTAAGATCATGCTGGAAAGATGGCCAAAATTTGCGAGTGAACTACGATCAAAGCAATAAGTATTGATCAACGACCATCCATATAGTCAGAAGGTGGTCGTTGGGTCCCATGTAGGGGTGTTTAAAGGGCTAGCCCCCATTTTGAGCCCTTATCCCATTATCGGCCTGTTTTTTAAATGGCTTTGTAAAGGTCGGACAGAAAAAGAATTGGGCTGAAAATGACTCTATTATTATTACACAATAAGGGCTGAAAATGAACCTTTGTAAATAATGTAATTAATGGATAATTTTATTATCATAAATGACAATGTCAATGAGAATTATGAGTAGACTTTTTGTTAAACGCAATTGGTTCAAAAGTGTTAAAGAAAATTTTGGCAATTTCGGTCTCGGATCCCAACACTTTTTTATATTATTGTGATTTAGTTTCTTTAAGTTTAATATTCCATAATATTTAGTTTCTTATTAAATAGTCAAATCATGTATAGATAGAGGTGTTTCTCTCATTGAAAAGCAATTTAAAAATCCAGTATTTGTTAGACTAAACCCTAACAAAATCCCGCATTATAATTTTCAACATTCGGAGTGTCATTTTATATTTCTTGGGTAAATTGTATGTCTTACTTAGTGATTCATGTAAAGTCTTACACGAATCTACTTAGAGGGTGTTTGGCAAAATAGTTTTATTGGGCAACTTTAGCTTATTTTGATACAATTAGAGGATTGAGTGATCAAATCAGCCAATGTTAATGTTTGGTATATTAGCTGGTTGAAACAACACATTGTTATGAATATGTTGTTTTTTGGACAAGCTGCTTGCAGGAGTTCAAAATCAGCTTGTCAAACCAGTTAATAAAATCAGATCAATTCATCAGCAACTATAATCAACCAGGGGCGGAGCAAACAATTTCGAGGCCCTACTCATTATTTTTAGATTTCTGAAATTGGGGCCTTTTATAGTTAAAAAAATTAACAAAATAAAAGTTCAATACAATTATATTTCTTAAACCTAAATTAAGTTGTTAAAAATTAAAATTTCTTCTCTAATGTTAAATGAAAGAGAAAAAAAATAATAAATTGATGGTTAATAATAAAAAGAGTAAAAGTCTGAAATGTTGAAAAATTAAAAATAACTTGTTGATTATTTTTATAAATTAAGTTAGTGATAATTGATATTTGGTGAATGTGTAAACATTAAATAAGGTAAGAAAAAATATTTGGAAAATTATGAGTTGTTTTGGAAAGAGATAAAAAAGGAGAGAAAAATGTAATCAATAAGTTTTGAACATATGACCATTGATATATTAAGTAAAACTCTTACCAACTACTCTACTACAATAGTATGCTATTCTACAATAATTTTTTAATATCAGACCCTTTAGGTTCAGGGACCCTGTGCGGTTGGGCACCTCGCACGGCCCCAGAACCGCCCCTATAATCAGCTATCAACTACCAGTTATCAGCTTTTAGTTATTTTCCAAACACCCCTTTTATGATTTATGCTAATAGTTATGAATGATATAATTACTCCTAGGGCTTAAAATTATATCTAATTAAATTAAATAATTGGGATAAAAATAGATGTAACATTAGAATACGAGCACCGCATGGTGGACAATGTTATCTCGCAAGTGGCAACGTCTATTAAAATAATTGAAATGCATGAATATGTCATGGATTATGGATTTATTCTTCTCCAAGTTTGAGTCTGTGTTGCTTCTGCTTTGTTTCATGCCATGTCCAATTCCTACATATCAGGATCAATATACGGAAGCATCAATTGCTTCGGGAATTGATGTGCATTTATTTGTTGTTTTCTAATTTGTAGATACATGGAGTGGAGTAAAATCGAAGATTATAAACTGGCCGATAATTTAACACAAATTCTTGTGAGAAACGGACTCTTTGAAATACCAACTTTAGTTAGGTCGGCCCATAAAGAAAATGTAGATTGAAATAGGCATTAAGCTACAATGATTTGGGCTTGAAAGACGTCTCTCATAAAGACGGTCTCGTCTCTCAGGAGAATAGCTCATAATTTAATATGCAGCCAATCTCCTGAGAGACCGTCTCTCGGGCCCAATCCATTAAAGATTATTTTCTACTCTTACTCTACATTTTCTTTTGTGAGCCTATACAAATAGAGATGACTTCTCAAAAAAACCGTCTTTCGCAAGAATTTATGTTTAATATATTATTTGTTTTCAGTTGTCTTTAAGAGTATGTTTCTATAATGCTTTGAAAAGGAAGATACATTTAAAAATATATATGGAAGATCCGTTGGAAATTGTATATAAATCATTAATCATTAGCCAAAATCATATGTACCCTTCAATAAATCCAATACATCCAATTATAACCACAATATGTCCACAGCATTCACCAATTTAATTCAAATTAAATAACATTAAAGTTTGTTTATTTGTTAGAAATTTCAACGATATATAACTTTCAACAAGTCATATAAAATAAATATACAATATAATTTACTTTTAGTTGGATATATTTAGTGACATTTAATTTAAATGTCATTATTTCAAATTTCTAATGATATAAATAGAGGATTTAGAAACAGTTAATAAACCCATTAGTAGCATATTAAAAAATCTAACTAAAGTTTATCGCGACATTATAACAATTACATGTGTCATTAAAGGTCAATTAAAGTGTTACAAAATCATTTTATAGTTGAATTCAAAATAAAAGCTAACAATTACTATACTAAAAATATAAATTAGTGACATTTTTTATGACAATAAATCAGCGAAAAATTAATTTTGTTGTAGTGTGAAACCTAAATTCTTTAGTTGAGCTTAAATACTATAAATAAATATATACAAATTGTTGTGAGAGACGGTCTTTCCTAAAGATGCATTACATATATGGGCTAAATAGCCTAATTAATATAATTTAATGTAATCACACGGTTATTTTAAGAAAAAAAAAAATAATAATTATTTTAAAATTTTAAAAACTTTTCAGATATTTAGAAAATTTTAAAATAATTTTAGAAACTGATTTTTTTTAAAAACTTAAAAGTAAACTGATTTATTTCAAAAAAACTGAAAGTTGGTTTCTTTAGAGGAAGAAACCGTGAATTAGTTTTAAAAACTGATAATTCTGCCTACCTTAACCTCCCCATTACAACCCACTCATTCCATAATCTGACATTAAGAAAACTGTTAACCCTAATAGTATAAATTACACCATTTTATCAGAAAATTTCATTTTACAAACCCTCACAAAGTTTCCCTCACAAATTCTCTCTTGTTCAAGATATACTCTTTGAAGAAAAGAAAAGTCTGAAATTGAGATAGAAAGGGTATGAATTTCACTTATCTCAAGTATTTTAATCCCTTTCAAATCTGAAAAATTTAAGAAAAATACAAAAAATATATGGTTACTGACCTTCCGGCGAGAGGAGGACCACCGGAGTGTCGCCGGTGTGGGGCGGCGGTCACCGGCGCCGATGACCGGCTGCCACCGCTGCTTCTTCTTCTTTCTCTCTCTTCTTTTCTCCCTCTCTCTCTCCTTTCCTTCTTCCTGATTGTTTTCGTGGGTTCTAATTTCTAAACCCAACTTTCTTCTTTTTAACTTTTTAAAAATTATTTAAAAACATTTTATTTTTTTTTATTTTATTTTTTTTACTAAATCCCTTCTTTCTTTCTGGTTTTCTTTTCGTGGGTTAAGACCCTGCAAAGTCTTTTGGTTTCTTTCCTCTTTCTTTTATAAAGTTTTATTTGATTAGTATTATTATTATTAAAACTTTTAATGTTTTGTAAGAATGAGTACAAAATCATTTTTTTTGATGACTCTTACTTCTTTCCTTTTCTTAATTTTATTTTATTTTTAATCCTTTAAATTTTATTATTTAAACTTTGTTCTTATCTCCTAAAGTTGTTTTCTTTCCATCTTAATCTTTTAAAGTTTAAACTAGGATTTTAAAATTTGTCTTTTAAATAAATTATATTTTAACCGAAAGTCTTTTGAATTATTTATTTCGTTTGGGTTGATCCGGGTATTAATTCGAGACCTCTTATTTTATCATGTAGACGGTGGATACGTGAGTCAGGATAACTAGGAGCATACGTTTATTTAGGATCGCATAACAAGGTAATTTTCGATGTCCATCTAATTAGGATTATCCCGTTAGTATTATGTGTTATGTGATATTAATTTGTTTTAATGTGTTACATGTTTTGGTATGATATTATTTTATGTGTGACATTATGTTTTGTAAATTTAATTCTCAATTTATCTTGAATGTTATTTTTGTCAAACCTTGAATTTAAAATTATTTATTTTAATAAAACTTGTATTATTATTTTAATAACCAAGTTTGATATGGTTTTAAATTCGAAAGAAAATATTTTATCTTATTATTTTATAGAAGTTATACTTTTATTTTAATAATGGTTTAAAAGACGATTTGGTCGAAAGAAATATTTATGATTCTAATTGTTGTTATCACCAAATTGATGTTAAGAAGGTGATATGAGATTTCAGATGGATATTCCTGAAATATATTTATTGAGAAAATTTACAATCATTTTACATAAAATGTATAATGTTATGTTTGACTATATGTTTATGTGCTCGCGAACAATTATTAAAATATATTAAATCACGTAAAGTGTAACGATGGGAATGAAACTCTTATATTTGTTGTGATCCAAGTATAAGAGTGATGAACAGGTTGCCCTGTTTGGTTAGTATAGCTGCCGACAGGTTATTATTATTATTTTGATGCTCGATACGATTTTTGGTCTTCCTTCTATTTGTTGTGATCCAAGTAGAAGGGGTGTGCACACTAGGGTTACCTGAGACTACTCTGCTGGCCTTGATGAATTATTTTGGGGTGACGACCTCTTGATGAAGTAGGTATAGGGGTAAAGCCTCGGCCTACTGGCGTTCTCGTTCCCTCAAATTAAAATTGGATATATGTGTGGTCATTATTAAATATCAAATTAATTAATTGGCATATGTTTTATTTTATTTTATATTCATAAAACTTGATATTTAACTCAGTTTGATAATATTTTATTTTCTACTATTATTCCAACTCAACCATATTTTGTTTTCTTAAATTATTTTTTTCAAACTAAACTGTTTTACGGGATGGAGTTGGAATTACTCAGTTTATCTGATTTGGGAGTTTTTCCTTGTTTTCTTGTATTCTTATTTTTGCAGGTGGTTGATCACGTGGGGTTTGTGGAGTGAGGATCACCTAGAGTTATAACTATTACTATTAGAGTCATAAGTCAGTTTACTTATTTTCAGTTGTTTAAGTTTGTATGAACACATTTCCGTTTCAGTCTTTTCTTAAGTTGTAAGACTCTATTGTCGGATTTCAGTTTTATTAAGTTATTTTCTTAGTCGTTTAGCCTTACATTTATTTTCTTAAAAATAGATGTGGCGGTAACGCTCCCATGAGTAGGTTTTAGCTTGTGTTTTCTTTAAAAGTGTTTTTAAAATTTGGACCTAGTTATGGGGGTGTTACAAAGTGGTATCAGTAGCTTAGGTTCGTTTTGGTCCAGGCTTAGATTTGTTTAGGATCTTAAGTTTATAAAAGCTTAAATTTAAATAGGTTAAATGGTAAGATGTATAATTGTCTTGAATAATTTAAGTTAAAATAAATTATGAGAGTGGGGACAAACGGGTTTATTGTTTTGAAGTACTTTCACGTACTTAGTAGTAATATGTGTTTCTCTTAATTGTGTTTTCGGTTTTGTTGTCTGTTGTTGTTTTTAGATGCCTCGTCTTCGTCGTACCGCTAGGAAAAGCGTTAGAAACTTCCATGATGCACCATACCAACTTTCCATAAAAGAAGGAGAACCCATTCCCTCCTATGTACGTCGTCTTCGTATATGCATGGAGAATTGCCACTGGAATAAGTACTACGGCAACTCGGATTATAACACTCTGCCTAAGCAGGCAGATGTCCTCATTAAGACCTTAAGCGACGTAGGTCCATACGCCGAGCTTAAGAAGGAGTATAACGACATAATTAAGAACGGGACACCAAACTGGGAAAGGTACACCGATGAAGATGGAGAGTGGTTCCTTACCTTAGAATACCTAGAAATGAAAATGATAGATGCTAAATCTAAGTGGCTTTACAATATTCCGAAGAATCCTTACTACTCCGAGGATGAGAGTGACGGGGAAGACCACAATACTTACACCATACCCATCCTGATTCCTTCTGAAGGTGAGAGGAATTACGAACCTGGAAGAGACTTTGAGGAAGACCCAGAGGAAGACCCAGAAGAAGACTTTGGGGAAGTACCGATACAAGAATAATTTTGAGGATTACACATTCTAGGAAGTAGGATATGTTGACGTTATAGTTTTTATTTCATACTTGTCGTCTTTTATTTTATCTTTGAACTATGTTAGTTTTATTTACTATGTTTGGATTGTTGTTTTGAGTATTTTATTTATGAACATCTATATGAGTTATATTCGCACGTACAACTTGTTTCCTTTGTATATTAAGTATAAGTTCATATAAACAAACGTTAGTAGTAAACCTTAGCTTTCTTATATAGGTAGCTTATGCGATACGCAAACATCTACACCCGATCACGTAGACGTCAACATTCCAATAACATGGCTGACACACCCGAACAACTAGCAGCTCGAGTGAGGACGCTCGAACAATTGTCGCAAAACATAGGACTATTAGTACAAAACCAAAACCACAATGGAAACAATGGGCATGATGACCCCCAGGCTGTCATGGCTAAGAAAATTGCTGCCTTAAAACCCCCTATCTTTGCTGGGAAAGAGGACCCCATGCTGCTAGAGAACTGGCTACGCGACATGGAGAAAATCTTTACTGCAAATGGGACTCCCGATACCCAAAAGGTTGACCAAGCTACATTCTACCTACGAGAGGATGCTGACACATGGTGGGAAACTGAGGGACAGACCATTAGTGACCAACCAAACTTTGACTGGAACTCTTTTAAGGTTGCTATTAGAGGTCGATTCTTTCCTGAGCATATTAGGAGACAGAAGTGCAGTGAATTCAATAGGTTGAACCAAGGAAAGTATATGAGTGTCAAGGAATATGCCCAAAAGTTTAACGAGTATGCTAAGTTTTGCCCTAACATGGTCCCTGATGAAATTTCTAAGGCACAAAAGTTTGAGGATGGTTTAGCTTTCAGAATACAAACTAGGCTAGGGGGAAGTACCTCATCTACTCTTGCAGAGGCTTATTCTAAGGCTTGTAACATGGAGAGAATCTTACAAAGAGAAGAGGAAATTTTGGGAAGGAACAAGAGGAAGGACCAGGGTAGTATGAGTAGTCAACACAATGACAAAAGAACTCGCTTTGGGAACAATGGGGGAAATGGTAGGAACAATAACCACGGAGGAGGACATTACAATAGGAACTACCAAAACCCTAGGCAGAATGGAAACCAGCAAGGGAATGATAACCAGAGAGTTTGGGTTTGCAAGAAATGTGAGAAAAGTCATTCGGGCTATACGTGTCAAGGTGAACCAATTAAGTGTTATGCTTGTGGCGATGCTGGACATAAGGCGAACTATTGTCCCAAGAGGCAAGGTGGAAACCAGTCAGGACAGAATGGACATAACAAGGGCTATAACAACAATGGAGGAGGACCCAGGAACCAGAACTTCAACAACAACCGCTCTAACAATATTCAGGCAGGAAATGGTTCGGCAAACAACGCCAACAATCAGCACCACAATGGCAACAATGGAAATGGAGGACGCAACTTCAATGGGAGACTCCACGTTATGAGTAAAAGTGAAGCTGATTCAGACGCCAACGTTGTGACGGGTACTTTTCTTGTAAACTATAAACCTGCTTTTGTACTCTTTGATTCTGGTGCTTCACATTCCTTTTTATCTCGATCTTTTATCGAGAAACATTCCTTCAAACCTTCTTCCTCATGTCAAGCTAAGGTAACCACGCCCTCAGGTGAAACCTTTCTTAGTAGGAACCTTTACCTAGATACGCCTATTGTTATTTTTGAAACCGAACTACCCATAGACCTTATTGAGTTTAATTTAAAAGACTTCGATTTGGTTTTGGGGATGGATTGGTTAAGGAAGTATCAAGCTAAGATCGATTGTGCTAAACACAGAATCACCTTTAGAGATCCTAAGGGAAATAAACTAACCTACCAAGAAACAACCTATGAACCACCAAAGATCAAGCTTATCTCTGCCTTAAACCTCCAAACCCATCTTAGGAAAGGCTACCCCGTATATTTGTGCCATGTAAAGGACACGAGTATAAAAGAGGACGAGTTAGGAGAGATACCTGTAGTTAAGGAGTTTGTGGATGTGTTTCCAGATGAGATTCCCGAGATGCCACCTGTGAGAGAGTTAGATTTCAAGATTGACTTGATTCCGGGAACAGGACCCATTTCAAAGGCACCTTATAGGATGGCACCTGCCGAGTTACAAGAGTTAAAGGTACAACTTGAGGATTTGTTGGATAAAGGATATATAAGACCGAGTGTATCACCTTGGGGAGCTCCAGTATTGTTTGTTCGAAAGAAAGATGGAACGATGAGATTATGCATCGATTATAGAGATTTGAACAGTGTGACGGTGAAGAATAAATATCCGCTACCTAGGATTGAAGATTTGTTTGATCAACTTAGGGGCGCAGGAGTATTTTCAAAGATAGATTTGAGATCAGGTTATCATCAATTAAGAATTTCAGAGGAGGATATAGCCAAAACAGCTTTCCGAACTAGGTATGGCCATTATGAGTTCACTGTCATGCCTTTTGGACTCACTAATGCGCCTGCTGTCTTTATGGACCTTATGAATAGGACTTTCCAGCCTTATTTGGATAAGTTTGTAGTTGTTTTTATTGATGATATCTTGGTATACTCTAAGGATCGAGAAGAGCATGAGATCCATCTGAGGAAAGTTTTGGAGACTCTAAGAGAAAATAAGTTGTATGCTAAGTTCTCGAAATGTGAATTCTGGTTAGAGAAAGTAGCATTTTTGGGGCATGTAGTCACGAAGGATGGAGTAATGGTGGACCCCTCAAAAGTTCAAGCGGTGATGAATTGGCCTACACCCACTAATGTGACCGAAGTGAGAAGTTTCTTGGGTTTAGCCGGATACTATAGGAGATTTGTGAAGAATTTCTCCAGAATCGCTCAGCCTATGACAAACTTGATGAAGAAGACCACGAAGTTCCAATGGGATGAGAAGTGTGAAACGGCATTTCAAGAGTTAAAAACAAGGCTTACTTCCGCTCCTGTGCTGACTTTACCGAATGAAAGTGGAGAATATGAGGTATATACGGATGCATCTAAGAATGGACTAGGTTGTGTGCTGATGCAAGATGGAAAGGTGGTAGCATATGCTTCACGACAGCTTAAGCCACATGAGAAGAATTACCCTACACATGACTTAGAGTTGGGAGCCGTAGTCTTTGCATTGAAAATTTGGAGACATTATTTGTTTGGGGTAAAGTGCAAGATTTACACTGATCATAAGAGTTTGAGGTTCTTGTACACTCAAAGGGATTTGAATATGAGACAGAGGCGATGGTTAGAGCTCATTAAGGATTACGATTTGAATTTGAATTATTGTGAAGGAAAGGCAAATAAGGTAGCTGATGCTTTGAGCAGAAAGTCGATTCATACAATTAATGCATTAATTTTGGCAGATGAGTTGTGTGAAGAGATTCGGAGGATGAACTTAGAAGTGGTGGAGTATGGATATGTGAGTACTCAATTAAATGGAATGATGATCGAGTCCGACATTTTTGAGGAAATTAGAGTGAAACAGATCACGGATAACTGGTTAACTAAGTTGAAGAAGTTAAAAGAGGATGGTCAGGCACCTGAATTTGAAGAAGATGAAAATGGTGTAATGAAGTATAAAGGAAGATGGTGCATACCGCATGATGAGGATCTTAAGACTAAGATTTTGACGGAAGCCCATAATTCTCCGTATTCAGTACATCCAGGTGGTGATAAGATGTACAAGGATCTTAAGAAGAATTTTTGGTGGCCAAACATGAAGCGTGAAGTTGCAGACTATGTGGCGAAATGTCTAACATGCCAGAAAGTGAAAATTCAACATGTAAAACCAGGGGGAAAACTGCAACCATTAGAAGTACCTGGATGGAAATGGGAGTCGATTTCGATGGACTTTGTAGTAGGATTGCCAAGGTCGAAAACAGGGAAGAATGCCATATGGGTGATAGTGGATCGATTAACAAAAACAGCAAGGTTCATAGCAATGAAGAACACGTGGACAATGCAACAGATGGCAGATGCATATTTTCAGGAAGTAGTGAGATTGCATGGTGTGCCTAAGGACATAGTATCGGATAGAGATTCGAGGTTTTTGTCCAAATTTTGGAAGATGTTACAGGAAGCAGTTGGCACAATATTAAAGTTCAGTACTGCGTTTCATCCAGCAACAGATGGTCAGACAGAGAGAACGATTCAGACTCTTGAGGATTTGTTACGAGCATGTGTTATGAATTTTGGAGGATCTTGGGAGGATAATCTGAGATATGTAGAGTTTTCTTACAATAACAGTTTCCATTCTAGCATAGGAATGGCACCTTATGAAGCTCTGTATGGAAGGAAGTGTAGGAGTCCTATATGTTGGAATGATGTTAATAAGTCGTTGGGATTAGGACCAGAAATGATTGAGGAGACTACAAGGAAGGTGAAGATGATTCAGGAACGTATGAGGGGCGCGCAAGATCGTCAAAAGTCGTATGCAGACAAAAGGAGGAGAGCGTTAGAATTTGAAGTAGGTGAGAAAGTTTTGCTCAAAGTGTCACCAACCAAGGGTGTCATGAGATTTGGTAGGAAGGGTAAATTGAGTCCACGATTTATAGGTCCTTATGATATTTTGGAACGAATTGGGGAAGTAGCCTATAGATTAGCCTTACCTATGAACCTAGCCAAAGTCCACAATGTCTTCCATGTATCCCAACTCCGAAAATATGTCCATGACCCTTCCCATATTATACAACCTGAAACCATTGAACTTGATGAAACCCTTACCTTTGAAGAAAAACCAGTAAAAATCCTTGATACCAAAACAAGATGTACCCGGAACAAGGAAATTAAGTTGGTTAAGATACTATGGACGAACCAGCAAACAGAGGAAGCCACATGGGAAACCGAAGTTGACATGAGAAAGCGGTACCCCGAACTTTTCGATCAGGTACGTCGAGTTTCGGGGACGAAACTTTTTAAAATAGGGGGGGTGAGATGTCTATTATACCGTCCATGCTTATAGTTGTCCAAGTTTATATTTTGAGTTTAAGTTCGAGGACGAACTTTTGTTTTAAGGGGGAGTGTATGTAATCACACGGTTATTTTAAGAAAAAAAAAAATAATAATTATTTTAAAATTTTAAAAACTTTTCAGATATTTAGAAAATTTTAAAATAATTTTAGAAACTGATTTTTTTTAAAAACTTAAAAGTAAACTGATTTATTTCAAAAAAACTGAAAGTTGGTTTCTTTAGAGGAAGAAACCGTGAATTAGTTTTAAAAACTGATAATTCTGCCTACCTTAACCTCCCCATTACAACCCACTCATTCCATAATCTGACATTAAGAAAACTGTTAACCCTAATAGTATAAATTACACCATTTTATCAGAAAATTTCATTTTACAAACCCTCACAAAGTTTCCCTCACAAATTCTCTCTTGTTCAAGATATACTCTTTGAAGAAAAGAAAAGTCTGAAATTGAGATAGAAAGGGGATGAATTTCACTTATCTCAAGTATTTTAATCCCTTTCAAATCTGAAAAATTTAAGAAAAATACAAAAAATATATGGTTACTGACCTTCCGGCGAGAGGAGGACCACCGGAGTGTCGCCGGTGTGGGGCGGCGGTCACCGGCGCCGATGACCGGCTGCCACCGCTGCTTCTTCTTCTTTCTCTCTCTTCTTTTCTCCCTCTCTCTCTCCTTTCCTTCTTCCTGATTGTTTTCGTGGGTTCTAATTTCTAAACCCAACTTTCTTCTTTTTAACTTTTTAAAAATTATTTAAAAACATTTTATTTTTTTTTATTTTATTTTTTTTACTAAATCCCTTCTTTCTTTCTGGTTTTCTTTTCGTGGGTTAAGACCCTGCAAAGTCTTTTGGTTTCTTTCCTCTTTCTTTTATAAAGTTTTATTTGATTAGTATTATTATTATTAAAACTTTTAATGTTTTGTAAGAATGAGTACAAAATCATTTTTTTTGATGACTCTTACTTCTTTCCTTTTCTTAATTTTATTTTATTTTTAATCCTTTAAATTTTATTATTTAAACTTTGTTCTTATCTCCTAAAGTTGTTTTCTTTCCATCTTAATCTTTTAAAGTTTAAACTAGGATTTTAAAATTTGTCTTTTAAATAAATTATATTTTAACCGAAAGTCTTTTGAATTATTTATTTCGTTTGGGTTGATCCGGGTATTAATTCGAGACCTCTTATTTTATCATGTAGACGGTGGATACGTGAGTCAGGATAACTAGGAGCATACGTTTATTTAGGATCGCATAACAAGGTAATTTTCGATGTCCATCTAATTAGGATTATCCCGTTAGTATTATGTGTTATGTGATATTAATTTGTTTTAATGTGTTACATGTTTTGGTATGATATTATTTTATGTGTGACATTATGTTTTGTAAATTTAATTCTCAATTTATCTTGAATGTTATTTTTGTCAAACCTTGAATTTAAAATTATTTATTTTAATAAAACTTGTATTATTATTTTAATAACCAAGTTTGATATGGTTTTAAATTCGAAAGAAAATATTTTATCTTATTATTTTATAGAAGTTATACTTTTATTTTAATAATGGTTTAAAAGACGATTTGGTCGAAAGAAATATTTATGATTCTAATTGTTGTTATCACCAAATTGATGTTAAGAAGGTGATATGAGATTTCAGATGGATATTCCTGAAATATATTTATTGAGAAAATTTACAATCATTTTACATAAAATGTATAATGTTATGTTTGACTATATGTTTATGTGCTCGCGAACAATTATTAAAATATATTAAATCACGTAAAGTGTAACGATGGGAATGAAACTCTTATATTTGTTGTGATCCAAGTATAAGAGTGATGAACAGGTTGCCCTGTTTGGTTAGTATAGCTGCCGACAGGTTATTATTATTATTTTGATGCTCGATACGATTTTTGGTCTTCCTTCTATTTGTTGTGATCCAAGTAGAAGGGGTGTGCACACTAGGGTTACCTGAGACTACTCTGCTGGCCTTGATGAATTATTTTGGGGTGACGACCTCTTGATGAAGTAGGTATAGGGGTAAAGCCTCGGCCTACTGGCGTTCTCGTTCCCTCAAATTAAAATTGGATATATGTGTGGTCATTATTAAATATCAAATTAATTAATTGGCATATGTTTTATTTTATTTTATATTCATAAAACTTGATATTTAACTCAGTTTGATAATATTTTATTTTCTACTATTATTCCAACTCAACCATATTTTGTTTTCTTAAATTATTTTTTTCAAACTAAACTGTTTTACGGGATGGAGTTGGAATTACTCAGTTTATCTGATTTGGGAGTTTTTCCTTGTTTTCTTGTATTCTTATTTTTGCAGGTGGTTGATCACGTGGGGTTTGTGGAGTGAGGATCACCTAGAGTTATAACTATTACTATTAGAGTCATAAGTCAGTTTACTTATTTTCAGTTGTTTAAGTTTGTATGAACACATTTCCGTTTCAGTCTTTTCTTAAGTTGTAAGACTCTATTGTCGGATTTCAGTTTTATTAAGTTATTTTCTTAGTCGTTTAGCCTTACATTTATTTTCTTAAAAATAGATGTGGCGGTAACGCTCCCATGAGTAGGTTTTAGCTTGTGTTTTCTTTAAAAGTGTTTTTAAAATTTGGACCTAGTTATGGGGGTGTTACATTTAATTTAAAGAGGAAATAAAAAAATGAACTTTATATTTTAAAGTCACTAGTATAGAAACTCGTGCAATGCACGAAATTGCTAGTATAAAATTTTATATAATTATTATATTTTAATAGAAATGTAATTACATGTTATTAGTATAACATTATAATATTTTGTATACTTTAATAAACAATTTTAGAATATGTACTGATTTCAATGAATAAAAATTCGATTGTTAATATAAGTATTAATTAAAATTGTCATACTTTTCAAGGCAAATGTGTAATCAACAATGTTTACATGATGATTTTTTCTTATTCTCAAAATAATTTTTGATTGTCATGTATACATATTTAGAAATTAAAACTTTAATTAAATAGCAAAAATTTCAATATAAAAAAACAAATATACATTCTAAGAAACTTTAATTGAAAATCTTATGTGTCTTTTATATTCAAAAATATTAGAAGTATATTCCAAGAAAATTAACAAAATATATCTAATTGTCATATATTACTCATATATTAAATGAATGAGTTAATGCTAACTTTGGTAAGATGGATTCCATAAGGCAAATCATTGAGAAAGTGTCATGTGGAATTTTATACTCTTTTTATAAGATTGTATGATTTCTCTGAAAGACAATCTATTACAAGAGTAGCTCATAAATATACTCTTATTGCTATTCTAGCTACTAACTTTTTGGAGCTATAATGCAATTCTTCATCCTCCCACATAACATTGTATTCCTTTCCTTTGTAAAGATGTTTAGTTATTACTTGCTTGGTTAATAACAAAGGGACAAGTCTTGGCCATTTGTCAACCAACCCAAATCCAAGAAAAGGCAACATTTATTATATAATGATAATGATTTAACCCTCCCCACATCACAACTACTCTCAATCCAAAAGGGAAATGGTATTCATTTGGTGAAGGTTTCACCTCTTTCCCAACAAACCCTAACACATTTGTCTCTTTTTTTCCTACTTTTGATGCTATTTTCATTGCTTTCCTCATGAAGAAGTGTAACACATGATTACATCAAGTTATGACCTGAAAATTGCCACATTTGAAATATTGACATGCAAATGTACTCTTTGATCCACACAAAAATTAATATTCATTATGGATTTTTTTTTGAAATTTATGAGTTTAAATTGATTTTTTTTAATTCGAATGTTTGAATAGGATTTAAAAATTTTACGTACTTTGTCAGTTTTTTTATTTTACTTCAATCTTTTCGTGTAATATAATAGATAGGTTTAAAATTTTTTTCTATATAAAACTTTTATTGTATAAGTCATATTTATTCGACAAATTTAACATTGATTATCTTAATTATAACGTTTTCAGTAAGTTTTGTAAGAGACCGTCTCACCGTGAGACATGCCCAAACAAGTAGTCCATCAATAAAAAAAAATCAATAAGAAAAAACAATAAAATGTGAATTCACACTTGTATACAAGAAGCATTTTTTTTAATAGTTTGGCTGAACCAATAGAAGACGTCTCACGAAGAGACATCCTTAATAAAGAATTAGTGTACTATTATTTTTTAATGTTTATTGTCTATAGATACTTTCTATGGAATTTATTATAATAATTTTTTAATGCTTATGATTTTCACTTGCAGTATGTTTGGCAAGAGGATTTGAGATTGGGGAATGAGATTTTTGGGTAAAATTGTAAAAGTCCCTTGTTTGTTTAAGGGGATTGGAATTGGAGAAGGATGAGACTTAAGACTTAAGATCGATGGGAAAGCCCCCTAAAAAAGTCTTGAGGGGAGGGTGGTATTTGGGGATGAGACTAGAAATTTATAAAAAGATAATTTTGCCATTAATGAAAGTAAAGAAATCTAAGAGTTATAAGGATAATTTTGTAAATATAATCAATTTTTATCTAATTCCTTGTCTATTTTTATCATTTGCCAAACAAAGACATGGGACATTTATTTTCAAAGTCTCAACTTCAAATCTCATTCTAATGTCTCATTCTAAGTCTCAACTATAGTCTCATAATTTCCATTCTCACGTGTCAAACACCCCTTTTTTCTACTAACTTCAAAATTATGCTTTTAATAACTAAATCAGATGTTTTTATTCAAAATAAATTATATTTTGATTTCAAAAACCGGGCCTCCTTGGGCCATACTAAAGATCCACCATTGACCCCCCAATGACTCAAAAATACGATAGCACAAATCCAAAACAAAGGAGTACGTACTTGGTGAAGGTGTCAACTCTCTAAAAACAATGCACCTTTCTTCTTTGCTTAGGTTTACCAAAAAAAATGTTTAACACATGAAATTAAATAATACTTCTACTATACGAAAACATCATGTAGAAATACTAATCAATGTGTGAAACTAATTAATTGATAATATTTAAGGGGTTAGTTAGTTTACTTGACATTGCTACCTATAGTTGACGTTATGCGGCGACAAGCTTAGGTAAAAACATCAAGTAAAAGTAACTCTTTAATTAATGACAAATGTTCACATTATTTTTAGTTAATCAAAATTTAGTTAATCACATCTGTTATTATAGTATGAAAATTAATATTGTGTTTTTGAAGATACAGATTAATATGTGGCGAGTGGCGACACGTTAGCTTGAACATCATTGGAAATTTTGGATTTTTAGAATTGAAGTAATTTATATTATCTTCATAATAATTACGCAAAGTCTAATATAGAAAATATTAAATATTTGTGGTCAACCATACTTTTAATTTTTTTCTTTAATTATTTACATTGTTGTCATAATTTTCATATTATTACACTTAATAAAAAGGAAAAATTACCGTGAATAATACAACATTTTGTTAATTTCCCTAGAATAATACCAACTTAGGGGGTTATTTTTCTAGAATAATACCAAATTTTATTTATTAACTAATTTACCAAATTTTTTGTCTTATAATCACCTATAGTTTGATTTTTACATATTAAGGATTTTCTAGGAAAAGACCCTTAAAATTGGTATTATTCATGGCTAATCAAAATTTCGTATTATTGTAGGGAAATAAGCAAAAATTTATATTATTCGTGATAATTTTTCCTAATAAAAATAGTCATTTTGTAGCTTTTTTAAAAATAAAACGTAAATTTTGATATATGATCAATAAATCCTTGTAGTCCATATATAATATCTTCTACTTATGTTCGTTTTTTCACAAAAGCACAATCTAATAATTTCCTTTTTATATTGAAAGATAACCCACATTCAAAAGAAAACAAAAAACAACACTTCTAAAAATTGTCAAATAAGAGGCTTTACAAACTTCTTACAAAATGAAGAAATGTTAAA
Source organism: Amaranthus palmeri (assembly GCA_019776075.1). Lineage (NCBI taxonomy): Eukaryota > Viridiplantae > Streptophyta > Magnoliopsida > Caryophyllales > Amaranthaceae > Amaranthus > Amaranthus palmeri. The sequence continues at coordinate 1,260,980 of JAAKBH010000009.1, forward strand.
TATTACCTCAAAAAAAAAAAAAAAGAAATGTTAAATATTGAATGTATGAGAAAGTACAAAAGAGCTTAAGAATGCTTTAGATATTTTCACGTGTTATCATCATCATATTTAGTGTATCACGCCCATAAAAAAACCCAACTCATATTCAAAAAAGAGAGTGCGATCAAAGAGTCCCTTAACTCGAGGAAAAACAAGAAAAGATCCTGCAATGAAAAGAAATAGGAGAAGTTGAAGCCACACCTCTGCAAACCTGCATTTAAATAATAATAATAATAATAATAATAATAATAATAATAATAATAATAATAAACATTTTAACGATTGGAATGGTTAATTTAAAAAAATATACTTAACTCTTAGAAGAGAAATGTTATTAAGACTTGAATTAGTGGTTTTAAGCGTTAAAATGAGTGTCAAAAATCAAGTAATATATAAAACACTTATATTGAATTGAATGGAAGATAGTATAATTTATTTCTATCAATAAGGGTCAACTAATTCAAAAATGGATAATAGGTTTAGATAAGCTCATATGTTCAGATAGGTGACAGACTATCTTCAATGTATTTATATTTATATACTAAAAGGTTATTTTCATACATTGATACATGGCATTAATATTAAATAAGATATTAACAATATGTCAAAAGATATTTTACCCACTTATAACAATTATTCAACAAATAAATGCTAAATACTCAACAAATATTTTGATAAACTTATAGCAAACATCGTAATAATCAAATCATCAAAAATGCTTGTGACTCAATACATAGAACATCTGCATGTGTAATAGAAGGTTTTAGATTCGACCCCTACCAGGTGCAAGTATCATCTGGTAGGTTTCTCTGCGTGCATTTCTCTTTACTCTCTATTTGAGGATATTAGTAATGGTTTGTCCGCCTCTTTTCGAAAAAAAATAAAAAAAAAAAGAAAAACCTCCACCCCAAACTCAATTTAATCTATTTTTAAGAAGCAAATAATAATATCTTCAAAAAAAGAAGCCAATAATAATAGAATAATAATAAAACAATATTTAATGCATTGTACATCAAATTAAGCTGATATATATAAACAGTAATTTAATTTAAATACAGGGATTAATTAATAGCATTCATGTCAAAATAACGTACAACTCCCACACCAAAGAGTAGGTTATACTTGATGAACGTTTCTTTTCCTTCTAACAATCCCCTATTTTCCCATTTTCATTATTTGTCAACTGCTTTGCTATGCAAAAACACATGCAAATACGAGTATACGACTAAAATTAAAAACGTAATTCTTATATTTATTAGTATTAAAGTAAATTTTGAAAGAGTTATGCGGCAACTTGTTTTGGTTAAAATATAGAATCAAACAAACATAAAAGTAAATCAAAATAATTTTAAGCATATATTTTAAATGATTTTTAAGTATATCTTAATATTAATTACACATACATTTATGGTAGGGAAATCAAAATTAGTCTTCAAGATATATGAAAATATGTGGCAACACGTTTGCGTTTAGTGCATTGAATATGTTTGAATAAAATATTTTACCCAAAAACATAAACCAATTAATTGTTTCTAGAAAACTAAACACCAAAAATTATAAATGACACTAAATATAGCTTTAATTGCAAAAAGGAGGATTTAATGGTCAAGTTTTATGATTTTGAAACCTGATCGTTACGACCTAAAATGACTAATTAACTACAAAGTGAAGTTTAAACATTAAAATGTGAAGGTTATAACAATCAAAGTTGAGATAATTAAGTTTTTCTTAAAGTACATATTTTTATTTTTTAAATTTTGATTCTTCAAGTAATTTGGTGTCACCGTGATACTGTATAATGTAAAAATTGCTTGAACAATTTGATGTTGAAGGCGTTATGCGGCAACATGTTTTGGTTAAAAAACTATCCTAATATATATTTATTAAGGTTTGAAATTAGTAGATAAAGGAAATCTTAAAAGCGTTACGCGCCAACTTGTTTTGGTTAAAACATCAAATCAAACAAACATAGAAGTAAATCAAAATAATTTTAAGCATATTTTTTTTAAGTGATTTTTAAGTGTATCTTAATATTAATTACACATACATTTATGGTAGGAAAATCAAAATTAGTCTTCAAGATTATATGAAAATATGAGGCAACACGTTTGCGTTTAGTGAATTGAATATGTTGGAATAAAATATTTTACCTAAAAGCATAAACCAATTTATTGCTTTCAGAAACTAAACACCAAAAATTATAAATGAAACTAAATATAGTTTTAATTGCAAAAACGAGGATTTAACGGTCAAATTATATGATTTTGAAACCTGATTGTTTACGACTTAAAATGACTAAAGTGACAGTTTAAACATTAAAATAAAATGTGAAGGTTATAACAACCAAAGTTGAGATAAGTTTTTCTTAAAATACATATTTTTTTTTTTAAATTTTGATTCTTTATATAACTTGGTCTCACCGTAATATTGTATAATGTAAAAATTGCTTTGAACAATATGATGTTAAAAGTTATGCGGCAACATGCAGTTTTGGTTAAAAAACTATCCTAATAATAATACATAATATAGAAAGTAATCATTTTGTATTTTTTATTTAGATTTTAAAATATACTCTATCAAAATATTAAGATATGCTTTAAATTATTTTGATATATTTTTTTCCATCAAAAATATTTCCAAATAATTTTAAGCATACATCTTAATGAGTATTAATTACACATAACTATTTAATGGTAGGAAAATCAAAATTAGTGTACAAGATATATGAAATATGTGGCGACACGTTTGCGTAAAACTGCATTGAAAATTTCAGAATAAAAGCAAGACTCTACTATTAATCTTCCCAAAAAATTAGCAAAAATTAAATATTGAAATGTTAGCTGCCAACCATATATTTTTCTCTGTCCTTGTCAGCATCTCCGCATTCCACATCATTAACATTATTTTGTATGATTAAAATAAACTCACTTCCACCGTTTCTAAATACTTAATATATTTAATTGTTTATGCAATTTAGGGTGTTATTTAAATTTTATATTTAATTATACATATCTATAAATAATAAAATATGAATGTTATGAAAATATGTGATTAAACTATTTCAAACAAGATTTAACTTGACGCATTATTTATTACACAATATAATAAACACAATGCATAAAATAAATTTTAATAAATAATGATGTCACAAATTATAATATATTGAAATATATTGAGTATTTCAGAATAAATTGTTTCGCACTCGTATACCTTTCCATCTCCATTTGACCAAACTTTTCACCTTCACACGTGTTTGGCATGAGCAATCCTTCTAATCACACGCAATCTTACGGCTGAGAGTCAACATCGAGCCTCAAGGTAGAACAGTTCTAATCGGACGGTGAAGGGTAGGCTAAATCTTGGCCTAACACGTGGAATATAATTAATCATGATTTATTTATTCATTTTTTTGATTTTTAATTTCGTGAATCCTCTAGAAAAATAATAAAAATTAGTCATTAGAAAAGAAAATAATAAATTATTAACACCAAATATAAGTTTTATTTACAAAACCTTAATAAAGCCATATGATCCTGTCAAAGATGCTCGAACAAGACATCAGTAGAAGGTATCTTGACATGAAGGAGACAACAGATTAGAAGCAAACAATAGACTCATGTATGCAGTGCTCGAATAAGCACCACACTTGCTCAAATGAGCACAGGGGAAGAAGCAGTGAGAAGGTTACTGAACACACTACTCAAAAGAGCACTACTTTGACTTGAACGAAATGTGTTATGTAGAAGGGTTTGTCAATGCATTATATCATGTTTTAGGACTTTTGGTATTCTAAACCTTGTTAATGCTCCTTTAGTTATGGCTCTTCGTATTTCACTCATTAATGCAATTAGCCATATAAATAAGATCATATCTAACTGTAATCATCCACAACATTACCCTTAAGCCAAAACACATAGGCTTAATCTTCTCTTATTGTCTATTGTAATGTAATATAATTCTACATTGTAACTATTGTTATTAAAAGAAAATTTTTCTATATTTATTAGTGCTACATCTGATTAAATTGGTTACTATACACTTGTATAATAATAAATATTTATTAATTGATATTATTTTACTTTTTTATTATACGTAGCAGAAAAATATAGTCAAATGATATTTTCTAATTCTTCTCAATACATATTTTCATTAATACCTTTTGATATTAAAAGAAGAAAAGGAGTAAAGGAAAAATTATTTTGAATAATCCAATATTTTCAAAATTTTCCTATATATAATAATCTCATTTATTGATTAATTATGAATAATCCCAACTTTAAGTGATATTTTTCGAGTGTGAAACCGGATGTCTTGCTATAACAAGTTTTGTTTTTTGTAAAATATGAATTAAAACAAAATGTCGAAAACAATGTTTAAAAAATGTTAAAAAAGATTTATTATTTTTATATTCAGAATAATTTATTTAAATTTTTAAAATTTCTTCTAAATTTTAAATTAATTTTCAGTTAGCTTTTTTCATGAATCACTTGCTATGGCAGGTCATTGGATTACATAAATTCACTTTAAGCAAATACTCCCTCCGTTCCTTTATTTTCTTCCACCTTACTATAACGGGTAGTTTCAAAAGTTCTTTCACCTTAGGATACTTTCTATTTTTGGAAAGTTTTCATCTCACTTTTACCCCTTAAAACCCCACTTTTTTTACTTCACACTACTATTTGATTATTTTTCTCTCATACTTTCAATACAATCATTACTTCACACTACTATTAATTATTTTTTCTCTCATAATTCCAATACAATCATTACCTCCCACTACTACTTCCTCCGTTCCATAATACTTGCTACATTTTCCATTTTGGAAAATTTCATATTACTTGATACATTTCCTTTTTAGTAAAAAATCAATCATTTAAAGTCATACCTACTTCTATTTTTATTCTACTCTATATCTAATTTACTCCTATTTTTCTTTTTCATTTTTCAACAAATAATATTAAAAAATTCCAAAAAAGCAACTTTCCACCTATTACTCATCATTGCACAGTAACTTCTTAATCTTTGTGCCCATGCAATGGTAGCAAATAAATCAGATCGGAGGAAGTATAAAATTAAAACAATACCCACTACCACTAAAGATTCCTTCTTTCTTAATATTTGTGAAAAATCCAAAGTGGAAGATTAAAAAAACGAAGGGAGTACACTTTAAACTTGAAATTATTCATGGTGAAATTAATGTAGGATATCAAAAATAAATTATTCCAGATAAATTTTTATAAGAGTAAATTAACCAAGTAAATACTCTAATGAGGAAGAATAAACTCATAAATAAATCATAATTATCCCAACATAACAGCAATATACATTATGGAATATTCGTATAATATTACATTAAGACAAAAATCTTTTTTAATCTTTTGCTGCGTCATAAAAATTCACTTTTTGTTTATTTTTATTTTTTTAATTGTCATAACACCTAATTTGCCTTACTTATCTTCCAAAATCCTAATCCATGGGACCTATATAAAGCCTTGGCAGCCTACCCTATTTTTGCATTCAAACTTTCCGTTCTCATTATTCTTTCATACCTCCATTAAAATAGCTTAAATACCTTCATTATCGTCATTTCTATTCTTAATAAAAATATAATGGCGTTCAAGAAAACGTTAGTACAGAGATTGTTCAATCTCTCTAGATTCTCAACCCCCACAGTCTCAAGAAATACCGGAGTCGGAAAACCACCTTCTGAACCCCCGGAAACATCTAGAATAACGAAAAGAAACACTCAACGTCGGCCGCTATACCAGTCGGCGACGTCATCATCGGCGTCGAGTTTCCGGTTGTTTCCGCCGGAAAACGTGGCAGAAAAGCTGAAAGAGATTAACATTCGTAAAGATCGCATTAATTTAGGAGGTTTATTGGCGCATCCTCATTTAGCACATGAAGAAAAAGCGCCGGAGGTTGGATTATCGGTGAAAGAGGTGAGAAAGTTGTTAAGAGCGTCGCAAATGGAGATGATAAAGGAGAAATTGAGGGATATAGGAAGAGATTGGGTAACATATAAGGAATATGTTGAGATTATTGAGAAAAGTTGTGGAGGAAATAAAGAAGATGCGTTAATGTTTGCTAAAAATTTAGATGATTCTGGAAATGTAATTGTTCTTGGAAACGCTGTTTGTGTTCGTCCTCATCAGGTTGGTTAATCTTCTTAACTTTTATTCATTTTATTAATTAAAACATCATGAATTGATTATTTGATTTGTTAAATTTAGATCTGCATTCTCAGTGTTTTTAGATTTCAGATTTGTTTTTGATGAGATGGGATGGAAACTGATGAGATTTATTATGTGTTGATTGTGATTTTGTTCATGGACAGGAAATTATAACATTGGTACGCCAGATCTAAAAGGGCTCCACTTTTGACATCTATTTTATCGTTTCTTTACCTTTCTGGAATTATTTTCCGGAAGGTGAACAGAAATATGAGGGTGGAAATGAAAACTTAAAAAAAAAAAAAGAAAAAAAAGGAAGGAGAACGAGTTTCTGGGAAGAAGAGAAAAATGAGAGAGAGAGAGGGGAAGAGAACGACATTTTTTTTTTGGAAAGATTTAATTTTAATTTGATTCTAATCCCTTCGTTTTCTGCACCGTCCAAGATCAATGGACAGATTCAAACATGCCCCCTTCCCCCAGAAAAAAGAATTTGTTATTTTCAAAAAATTAATTAGAAAACGATAAGTGAGAAATGATTTAATTTTCTCAGAAATCATTTTTAATCTTAATCTTGTTTTTAACAAAAAAAAAAAAACTTACTACTATTGAAGATTTTCTAAACAAATCAACACTGTTTTTCCTTCAAAAAATTTTTGGTTTTGTTTTCTTTTTTATAAATTATTTTAATCTGCAGTTTTAGTTTCTTTTTAATGACTAATAGTTGAATTCTCACAATGAGCATCAATTAACTCTCCCCTTCCCTTCCTTTTGGCTGTGGAAATTCTTTAGCACAACCCAAATTAAAAAAAACCATTAGCGTAGTCTTTCATACCTGTAGAGATTCTCTATTTTATCGTAAATCATAAAAAATACTATTAGCATGATGGTTGAAGATGATCCTAGCAAGTTCAATCTTCTTTGGTTTGTTAATTAAATTAATTGTTGAGGAAAATATATATAGTCTATTGTTTGATTGAATAGTAAAATTACATATTTTGATGTCATAGGAAAAAGGTCATATAGCACTAATTTGATTGCTTTCATCAGCCAAATTCAAGCATGGTAAAACTAATGGCCCATATCATTTTGCAGAATGTTCCATTTAAAATATCACCCTTGCTTTTCAACATTATAGAAGTATTATATTTGTACTCCATTTGGGTCTATTTCACCATCATTTTTAATGGTCCAATTGAGTCTTATTTGATGCTTGTTTTTGTCCTTTTCTTTCTTTTCCAACCCATGAACATGCATTCTTAATTCTTATGTAACTATCACCATAATTTATGCTCAAATTAAGGGCTTTTACTTGACATCTTATCTCATCAATGAAATTGTTATCGTATTGGTTATGTTTTTGTTGAGTGTCTTATGATATTAACCATCCTTAAAAAGTTAAAATCTTAATAATATTGGCCAATATAGATGGAGCCAAGTTTTACCCAAATATTCTTGTTTCCGATTTCTTTGGTTACAGGTAGCTAAGGCCATTCAGAGTCTAGTAACACCTCCTGTTACTGACCCAAACGATCCGCGGAGACAAGAACTGGAACTGTTGGAGGAGCAAAAGGCGGAGATTGACCAAAAGGCGGAGGCGCTAGTTCGAAGGGAGTTATGGGCCGGGTTGGGATACATGGTGGTTCAAACAGCAGCCTTTATGAGGCTCACATTCTGGGAACTCTCCTGGGATGTGATGGAACCCATTTGTTTTTATGTTACTTCGGCTTACTTTATGCTTGGTTATGCTTTCTTCCTAAGGACATCCAAAGAACCTTCCTTTGAAGGATTCTTTCAAAGCCGCTTTAATGCTAAGCAAAGAAAGCTTATGGAAAGCCATAATTTCGATATCGAAAGGTATAATGAACTCAGGAAAGCTTTTCACCCACAAAAATTACCATCCTCTTTGGATCATAGTAAGATGATCAAGTTTGATCACCAACAAGCTGATTGAAGAAAACAGAGATTATTGATACATTTTTCTTTTTTTTTTTTTTTTGTTGCTAATTGCGGATAAGCTGTTTCTGTACTATTTTGACTCCCTTTATTCAAGAGTATGTAATTCTCTGATGGTGATGAAAATGTCGAATATAGACAGCTGCGGCTCTTGTATAGAATTGGAGAGGAGACTTGGGTTTTTTTGCTTTACTTATTTTGAGTTTTTGGCATTGCAGCAGATGTACTTCTCCAATTGAGATCTATTTAAAACACAGTCCTGACTTCATTTTATACAGATCTATTCTCTTGATTGCTGTTAATCATAAGAACCTCAAGGACAAAACTTTGTCATGGGTGAAACGGTAATTGCAACCGTCTCTACTTCAGACGATAGTGCAATAATACGGCCGTATCATTGTTGGTATCACTAATTCACCATCGTATTATAAAGGTTTTGAGTTCATCGCGACCAAAATATAGACCGCGATAATAAAGAGGTGCTTATAAAAGATTCGATGATCCGTTATTCACTAGACCTTATAATCGAGTCTGACTTGACTCGACATCAGTATGGATTTAAAATTATAAAACCCGATTTTGGATCGACTCGAAACATGTGATTTGAATTCGAACTGATGACCCGAATAAAAAACTTGAGGCTGATTAACCGTGAAATCATCTATATTGACAGTAAAATCCGTTTTGCGACTAATACTGCAACTATTAGTGAAACTAAATTTTGCCCTGTGCTTCAGAGTCTAGTGATATATGCAATCGTAATGCTTATTTAATTGCACCTTACTCTCTACTTCAGACTCTAGTGTATTTGCAATTGTAACACTTGTTTTATAATTCAGACTTTTTAGCCGCATTCTACTTTATTGGTATGATTTTTCCTTTTCTTTTATCTTTTTTTAAACTGTAGTCATAATTTCTTTGAGCGAATTACACTGTTTCATTGTCAAAGACTTTGGTGTTGTGCATAATTGTGCTTTTCTCTGTCAGTTTGGTGCTGGTGCACTTACGTACTACTTTGTTTGGACTAAAGGTAATAAATGCAGATCAACATCATACATATACTAATTTACAAACATTATATGCTATGTGTCACAATTACAATACATTTTACACTAAAGAGTTTAACTAATTTGAAGTGTTTGTAATTATATATATATATATATATATATATATATATATATATATATATATATATATATATATATATATATATATATATATATATATATATATATATATATATATATATATATATATATATATATATATATATATATATATTATATATATATATAATATATATATATATATATATATATATATATATATATATATATATATATATATATATATATATATATACTAATATTAAGATAGGAATATTAATCTAACCCCTCAAAAAAAAATATTAATCTAACCCACAAATTCATGTAAGACTAATTAATGTAAGGTAATTATTTTTTAACCCTCCCTTCATATTCCCAAATGTAATGCACTATAAAGTGAGAGTTTACTAGAGAAGGTGACAAGTTTAAAAAATAAAGTTATGAGTAGTTTGTGTAATTTTATCTTATCTTATCTTAAATATTATAAATTCTCAACAAAAGAGACATTCAAGATATCCATAGAAAAAAAAAGGAAAAAGATATCCATCCATAGTATATATAATATGCAAACAAAACAATACACATGTAGCAACATTGTATGGTAAGATTAAATATTTTTCAATTACTACTACTTTCAATCGTTATTAAGAACATACTATATTATACCAACATCATTATCATCATCATAACCTTTTCTCGCTCATAGGAACTATAATTAGGGTATAGGGAGGGATGGAAGAGGGCAACTCATACCCATAAAGAAGAGTGCGGCTAAAAAGTTCCTCGCAAATTTCAGTATACCCTTCCGAGTTTCGACCATAATAACTAATCATAGTATCTTTTCAAGTGTATCACTATAACGTCATAAGCTTTTTATATATTATGATTACATTTAGTATAAAATTGCTAATGCTTAAGCCGTAATCGATAATTATCATTCATGCATATCTAAGAAGTGGTAAAAGGTGTTATATTAAGACTTTGCTAAATTTTGTCAAATGCCCTACATATTATGAACCCAAACAATCTATTAAAAAACAAAAATAGTAAACCTTAACCGTGCATAGCACGGGTATAATCCTAATATAGGGAATAATGTTCATCCATTTGAATAGCAATTGAGGAGTAAATGCATTTTAAAAGGACAACATCCTTCACATTTTTGGAGTGTTTGGTATAGGATTGAAAATAAAATGGGTAGAACTACAAAAAAAGGTTACAAGTAACGTTATACATGTTTCAATATTATTATTATTATTATTATTGCTATTACAGTAAGTTATTCAGTATAGAGTATTTAATTTAAAAAATCAAATAATATTCTTTTATTTTTTTTTGAAATTAATATTCTTTTATTTACTTGTTCTTCTTTTCTGTAAATTTACTCGGTTATTATATACTATTATTTCAAAGTAACTATTAAACATTTGTTAAATGACATTTTAACTGACTTTTGACTTTTGTCATTTGATTAATAGTCTTTAAGTGACTGGCTTTTATTAAACCTAAAACCAAAAAATAAGTATGTGTAATTTTTCATTTTTTTTACTTTTAGCTATCGGCTTTATAAATCATAACTCATTTTTTAATAATAAAAAACTCATATTGAACCAACAATAACTATTTTTTAATAAAAATGTCTGTTAATTTAGGCACGGTGGACTTATTGTGTGCAAACATATTAACGGGAAACACGAGGTGCACACACTTCATAAACCAAGGATATATACCATCTTAAAACCATATGGCAATAGGAAAAGGGCTTCTATAACTTGTAAAGTGTGCACACAATTTTAGTTTGTCGATATGGAATAAATCATCTCAGCTTGTGAACCTCCGCCAGGTTCGCATGTGTGAGTAATCAATTAAGTTAGGAATGCCATTCTTTTCAGGCCTACCATTTTTTATTTTTGATCAGACCATCGGCTCAAATACCATGTTAGGTTGTGACATCTCGTCACATGATCACCCCATTGGCCCACTTGTGTGGATACACAAATGGGGCATACGTGGGCTTGAGCCCACAAACCCACGGGTGATGAGCGTGGACTTGCATACCACACTTGATGAGGTTCACTCTTTCCCAAAATCATATGGTATTAGCAGAGTTACTCATCAAGTATTATATACAAGTCTACAACCCATCATTTTAACGATGTGGGATCTTCCTCACATATAAAGTATTTCCAACACTCCTCAAATATGAGTCACATCACTTTGATACCATGTTAAGTTAGGCTAGACTTATTGTAAATGTCAACATATTATTTGAAAAATACGAGATACACACACTTTATAAGCCAATGATATACATATCATCCCAAAACCATATGACAATGGGAAGAAGACTCCAATAACTTATAAAGCGTGCACACCATCTTTAATTGATGTGGAATAGACCATCCCAACAATGTCTATAACATTTGGCTTAAACAACTAGTTTAACAAAGGGATATTCCACGTGGTAACCCTGAGGTTTTGGATTTTCCACGTGGTAACCAAAACTTTTAAAAAATTCATGCGGTAACCCTGAGGTTTACGTAAATGTTCCATCATGACCTTTTTGCACATAAAAACGTTAGCAAACGTTAATTTTGAAGCTTTATGGCTGTTGTATGCATATTTATGCGACTCACAATTTCAAATGCCATCAGTTTGAACCTTTTTCCCCAAAATATAACCCTCAAATCTACCACTTATCATCCAAATCATATTTTTCCCCCCAAATCAAAAGATGGTAGAGTTTGGGTTTATATTTTGGGGAAAACGACTGAGACTGATGGCATTTATAATGGTGAGTCGCATATATAGGCGTACAACAGCCTTAAAGCTTCGAAATTAATGTTTTATAATGTTTTGCTAACGTTTTATGTGCAAAAAGGTCATGGATGAACAATTTGGTAAACCTCAGGGTTACCATGTGGATTTTTTTAAAGTTTTGGTTACCATGTGGAAAACCCAAAACCTCAGGGTTACCACGTGGAATTTCCCTTTAACAAATAACAAAAAACTAATGATATAAGCTAGTCAAACAAGCTAACAACCAACAACCAACAATCAATTGTCAAACACTCCATATATGTTTATTTAATTTGTTTATGTTTTTTGTAATACAAGTTGTTCTACTAAACAACCTTTTCGTGAAAAACAAAATTTTTATACTGTAACGTCTTATTTATCACGCCCAATTCAACAAAAGGGAAATAGCAGGTTATTACACAGAAGCCATAAAGAATTTACGTACTAAAACAAATATTGCTAAACTGAATTATCCCAATTTAATATTTTAAATATTTAAACCGTGCTACACCTAAAATGAAAACTCAACATGTCATCCCTCCTCTAATTGTTTTTCCTCCCCATCTTTTTTAATTCCAAATATATTCTAAATTCTTTTTACCTAAACATAATTATTATTATTTCTTATTGGACTTAAATTGGATTAGAAAGCAAATTTCTTTCGATCACACAAAAATAGAATTTGAATCGGTTAGATCATAAATAATCTTCCCATATAATATCAGAAATCAAAGAAGAAGATGAAGTGACTAGTGTGCAATATCCTCTACGTCTTGTCTTGTTTATTGATGGCATATGTAATGTATATTTGGACACCTATCAAGTTATGAGTGGTTGCCAAAAATTTTGGAGGAAGAAGAATGTGGTAACCTGTGATTTTTAGAACTTGCCACAAAATTGGAACTATTACTACCACTTCATCAATTCTATGTTGTGGGGCCAAAACATTTGATTCTGGATTATTCTTAGTAGACAACATAAATCAGTAGATATATTCATTCGAGTCATCGACTAAATTTCGAATTATGTTTTGTGTTAGTTCGAAATCGGATTTTATGTTAACATGGGCTTGTTTTACATGTTTTTGAATTAATTTTGAAGTGAGGTCAATTCGGATACAATTATAAAGTTGGGTGTAGTGTCGTTCCTGACATTGTATAGGCCCAAGGCAAACTGAAAGAAATAAGCTCTGAACAAAACGGTGTTTGGAAAAATAATAAAGACATACCCTAACTATTATAATTAGCATAATAAATGTAGACGTGTCATAGAATTGTTAAATATAAAAAAAAACTACTCATAAATTGTAAATTTTTAAGTGTCTAGTTCCATTAACTAACATTTTTAATCTAACGACTCTGTTTAACTCTGAGACATAGGTAAATGCCTACTTTACTTATGATCAGAAACGAACCTGGTTGGGTGAATATTGGATCGTCACCTAAAGACATGAATATGAGAAGCTGGACCAAATCTGATATTTTAGCCTCATTCGTTGTCTGAATGATGGAATGCCAGATTGATTGTTATGTTTACCTCACTATGTAATGTGTCACTTCAACAGTCTTCATTTGTCTAATATCATTAGCTTGGTCCTGTACTTGTAAGTTGTACTGTTGGAATTTAGAGTGTATAGTGGACATCGGAAATGATTTAATTAATTAAATTAAATTAAATAATTTAATTATATTAATTAAGTATATCCCAAGGTTGAAAATTATATGTTTTAGTCAAAACATATAAGTCACGGCTCGTGATTTGGTTCGCGGCTCGCGAAATAAGCAAGAAAAGTTTCTGGACAAAATTCACCTGTTGGTCGCGGCCCGTGACCAAACTCGCGGCCCGCGAGTAGCTTGATTTTTCCGGAATTTTTCGTGCTTTGTTCTGGTTTGTTTTGATGGTTATATAATAACTTCCTACAGTTATTATGGTTACTTTTAGCCATGTTCCTTGGGTTATATGGGTTGAGTGACAGGCGACATGGGTTCGTGAATCGATCTCATGTTTCACGGATCAACCTTGTGTTTCATGAAGTAATATGTTGCTTCATGAACCGGTGTGAGTTATTCTATAAATATAGAATGCTTGTGTGTTGTTTTAGATATCTAGAACATACATGGATTTTCTGATTTCTTTTCTTCTCTAGACTAGAATTGTACATCGAGGACTTACAATTCTCGTTTGTAATTTTATTATCTTCTTCCACTTTAGTTTCTCTTACATCATTCTAATTTCCGTGTGCTCGGAAGTTAGTGTAATTCTTTGTATCTCAAAACATATTTCCGGTTGATTCCCAAGCACCGTAGTAGGGAGGAAATGATGTTTTAGGAAAGAGCATCTCGCCTAGAATTTATATCAAGATCCAACAAAATCTTCTTGTTACTATGTTCGATATATGGTGATTCCCGATGATGTAATCTACATTTGGTGTATGTTAAGCAAAGGTTTGAACTTGTCATATGTAATTTGGTTTTCTACTACAAACTTGTAACTTTATTTTATATGGTTGATTTTTAAAATTAAAGTCACATTTCTAACAATCTAAAACATCATTTTCTAAAGTAGTATGACAAGTTTCAATGTTTACCACAAACTTTGTCATAATTGACAAATTTGTTGGGAAAGTTTTTTAGTTTGCTTATATGAATATTACACCATGATCGGATGACGAGATTATCGTAGAGATTTTTGAAATGGTGCATTGGTTCGGTAAAAGAATGTGTTGGTTTGTTAAAGAGACACGTTGTTTCATCAAAAAATATGTTAGTTCGATAAAGTGACACGTTGGTTCATGAAAAGATGCGTTGTTTCATGAAAAGTTGCGTTGTTTCTATCTTGATCAAGTTATGTAAGAGAGATGGACATTATTACATGGTAGAGATGATATTTTTCAAGTATGTAAGTTCTCTATGTTAATTTTATGTTTCTTTTATGATGATAGAGATGTACAATATGTTACATGTTTAAGCAAGTTCTTATATCCATGAAATTTGGTAAAGTAAGTGATCATGGTTATTTGATCATGGTTATCATTTGGTGTAAATGATGATACTCCATTTTATTTATCAAAGAAATTTGATGGTTGGATGTATAAGTAACTTACCATGATTTTTATGATGATTAATATTATCATCAAAGATGGATAATGTTTGCTATCTTGTGTTTACAAGTTTTGTTTTATGCATGATAAGATGATAATTTCATGGTCATGTTTTGACATATGTTTTGACATGCTTATCTTATTTTATATATATCATGTCTTGTTTTATTATAAAAGATGATAAGTGTTATTATCAAGTTGGATAAAATTGATTTTATAGTTCTTTTATAGTAACATGTTAAGTTTTGGATCTTTGCATATTTGGTAAGACAAAATAGATTTTGTCATACAAGTGATACATATGTGTTTGTTATGTGTGGTTATCTTTTGACCAAGTTCAATAATGTCTTTGTTATTGATGTATGTTTCATCTTTTGAGTGAATTGTTTTTAAAAGATTGCATGATCCATGTTTGATTAACAATAAAGTTAATTAAAGTATAAGGTATATTATTGCAATGTTGTTCTTAACAAAAGTTCATGTTGCTTTATTTTGTTTCATGTATATGTGTAGAATTATTTCTATGTAGTGTTTGTGCATGATTCAAGTTAGCCTTTATGATATATTCTTTGATTGGTTTATTACCAATGTTGTTTAAATTTGAACATATAATTTTATATGGGGTTGTCATATGTATTCTTTTACCCAAGGTTATATTAATTTATTAATATTGGAAAAGGGTATAAAGTTTATGACATGAATAAATTTAAAGGTCAAAGATTCATTAAAAGTAATTTTAATGTAAAAGTGATGATTAAACAAGAATTTGAAAATCTAATAATGTTATTAAATAAAGGTTGAAAGTTCTCAACATTGTTTTAAACTCGGAATTTTATTTATTAAAGTTGTTTGTTATGGAGGTTAATAAATTCCATAATGTTAAATAAATAAAAGGAGTTTAAATGGTTTTATAAGTGATTTTATATATCAAATAAATGATAAATACAAGTTTGTCTAGTTCATTTAGATATATATGATGATTTAATCTTATATGGAATAAATGTTGATTTGCTAAGTAAAGCAAGATATGAATTTATTTATTATTACATTGATTAATGTATTAATTGAAATTCATATGTTACTCTTAATCTAGAGTATGTGTCAACGCTTTAAGTTTCATTATGGTAATTAAAATTCCATAATGTGTTATTATTTTGATTTTCAAAATATGCATTATTTGCATGAGTATATGTAAAGTTTTATACTAATATTTATTTTGGAAGAAAAGTACTAAATACGTTTTATTCCGGTTAATGGGTATGTTAAGGTATCTTATGTTGTCGGATAACGCCTAAATATATTTGGTGTGACAATAAAGAAGGTTTTAACTATTTAAGTTAAAGTTGATATTAAATGTTTTCTTTGGTTTAAGTATTTGTTTTATAGTAAAATCTTAATCATTTTGGTACAAAGGATATTTATTTTGAATTATCTCAAAGGTTCAAAATAAGGATGCATCTATATAGATTATGTTATTTATAACATCTACTATGAGTTCTATTTATTAGAACAAGAGGTATTATATATCAATGATATTTGATTATAATACAAAGTGATGCAATATTTATTTGGAAATTTAATTTTCAATGATAGATAGGTTTGAATACCTACAAGTTTAATTTGTACAAATAAGTGATTATGATATTTTGATCTTTAATAGATTGACTTGCTAATCTTTTGATAAAGCATGTATTTCTAAAAGAGGAAAATATAAGTTTGTTTTACTAAGGAAAGTTTTTAACGGAGTTTGGTTTTGTTAAAGTTTTCAAAGTAAAAGTTTTTAATATCTTGTATTCATATTTCTAATATGAAGGTTTACCCATGATTATGTTTTGATACTTAAGTATCATATAAGTTTAAGTTTTTTTTTAAAGAAAGTAAGTAATGATGTGTTCATCATGGGAATAATGTTTGAAGTTTAGTAACTTTTTCTCCATGCAAGTATAACAATATGTTATAGATAGATTTTCATAGTATATATGAGGATTGATGAGCATGTATTAATGTTCAAGATTTATTAAGTGGTATTATACTTAATATGATAATTTATTATTGAATTTATTTCAATAAGTTTACCGAAAATACAATGGTTAAATAATTGTTTGTATTTTCATATGGTATGTTATATCATAAATTTTTATAAATTATGATATATTTGTTTTGGAATATAATTGTATAAGTTAAGTTGACAAAGTAATATGTCATATTCCTTCTATGAAGGAAATGGGGGAGGTAAATGTTAAATTAATTTTAACATAAAAGTTAAAGAACTAAGAAATATAAGTATTTTATTATATAAAGTTCAAGTTTTCCCTCATGTCTTCCAATTGTAATTATTTCCTAGATATTTGGAAAGATTATAAAATTGGATGTAATTTTAACTTATACAAGATTCAAATTGTTTTATAGTTGTCAAGTAAAGTTTTACTTACAACTTAAAGTTCCTTTATTAGGAAATTATTTGAATAGTCCAAAATGTTTATGTTGTACCATGGATTTAATTAATCTTATAGTAGAAGTTCTTCAAGTTTGAAGAGGTACTCAAGTATGAGTTTGATCTTTAGTGAATTGGCCATTCTCTATGTTGATCAAAGTATATGTGTTTGTGGGGGAGGTATACCAAGTTTTGATCACCCAAGAACAAACAAAGTTTTAAAGCTTATTCTACTATGATATTAATGTTATTTGTCAAGATTTAGACAAATATGTAAACGGTATAGTTTAAAGTAATCATCTTTGTGATGTTTAAGCCAAAGTTGTGCACAAAAATCAATCTAGTTTTGATTGACAAGTGGCTTGTATAAAATATTGATAGTTGAGTGTAACTTTGATAATGCTATGACATCTAATTGAGGCAAAGCCGAAAATTAGGGCTTATCAAAGAAGGGATCACATTTCTTGACTATGTGAACAAAGTTCAAAGCTAGACAAAGTATTCTTACAAAGTCTAGGAATTTCATGGTTTTATGAAATTGGTACATGCCCATTCTTCAACACCATGAGCGAAACCCAATTCGACGCTAGAAGAAACATCTAGTCTCGAATTCAATGTGGATTGATCGCTCATCAGATGTTGGAAAGCAACACTAAGTGATCCTAAGTTGCTTTATTCGTGATGTTGACAAACGCGGTAGTAGAGTTGTTCCTCGAAGTCTCCATTTCTAGAGTTATGAAGATCTCTAGATTGAGTGCTTTATTCACAAAAGCATGGTATATTAGGGAGAAGCTACCTATATAAGTTCAAGATTTGGCCGTCTTAAAGAAATCAAGGGGCATACTTATGATTTCAATGAACTTATGAATAGATATGGACACAGGGCCTTTAATGTGTCAAGGATGTAAGATTAATGAATTATTTCGTGTGTACTACTCCTTCAATTGGTTGGATATATCTGCTTAATTCAATCCGGAAGGACATTAGGGGATATGATCAATTGTAAAGATGCGTGGTACTAGGTGTCAATTCAATCCGGAAGGACATTGGCATTGATGCATGAAATGGGTTAGAGATAATGGATCGCAAAAGAAGGAAAGGATTATACACTCTAAATGGGGGA
Source organism: Amaranthus palmeri (assembly GCA_019776075.1). NCBI lineage: Eukaryota > Viridiplantae > Streptophyta > Magnoliopsida > Caryophyllales > Amaranthaceae > Amaranthus > Amaranthus palmeri. The sequence continues at coordinate 1,279,707 of JAAKBH010000009.1, forward strand.
GGATTGTTGGAATTTAGAGTGTATAGTGGACATCGGAAATGATTTAATTAATTAAATTAAATTAAATAATTTAATTATATTAATTAAGTATATCCCAAGGTTGAAAATTATATGTTTTAGTCAAAACATATAAGTCACGGCTCGTGATTTGGTTCGCGGCTCGCGAAATAAGCAAGAAAAGTTTCTGGACAAAATTCACCTGTTGGTCGCGGCCCGTGACCAAACTCGCGGCCCGCGAGTAGCTTGATTTTTCCGGAATTTTTCGTGCTTTGTTCTGGTTTGTTTTGATGGTTATATAATAACTTCCTACAGTTATTATGGTTACTTTTAGCCATGTTCCTTGGGTTATATGGGTTGAGTGACAGGCGACATGGGTTCGTGAATCGATCTCATGTTTCACGGATCAACCTTGTGTTTCATGAAGTAATATGTTGCTTCATGAACCGGTGTGAGTTATTCTATAAATATAGAATGCTTGTGTGTTGTTTTAGATATCTAGAACATACATGGATTTTCTGATTTCTTTTCTTCTCTAGACTAGAATTGTACATCGAGGACTTACAATTCTCGTTTGTAATTTTATTATCTTCTTCCACTTTAGTTTCTCTTACATCATTCTAATTTCCGTGTGCTCGGAAGTTAGTGTAATTCTTTGTATCTCAAAACATATTTCCGGTTGATTCCCAAGCACCGTAGTAGGGAGGAAATGATGTTTTAGGAAAGAGCATCTCGCCTAGAATTTATATCAAGATCCAACAAAATCTTCTTGTTACTATGTTCGATATATGGTGATTCCCGATGATGTAATCTACATTTGGTGTATGTTAAGCAAAGGTTTGAACTTGTCATATGTAATTTGGTTTTCTACTACAAACTTGTAACTTTATTTTATATGGTTGATTTTTAAAATTAAAGTCACATTTCTAACAATCTAAAACATCATTTTCTAAAGTAGTATGACAAGTTTCAATGTTTACCACAAACTTTGTCATAATTGACAAATTTGTTGGGAAAGTTTTTTAGTTTGCTTATATGAATATTACACCATGATCGGATGACGAGATTATCGTAGAGATTTTTGAAATGGTGCATTGGTTCGGTAAAAGAATGTGTTGGTTTGTTAAAGAGACACGTTGTTTCATCAAAAAATATGTTAGTTCGATAAAGTGACACGTTGGTTCATGAAAAGATGCGTTGTTTCATGAAAAGTTGCGTTGTTTCTATCTTGATCAAGTTATGTAAGAGAGATGGACATTATTACATGGTAGAGATGATATTTTTCAAGTATGTAAGTTCTCTATGTTAATTTTATGTTTCTTTTATGATGATAGAGATGTACAATATGTTACATGTTTAAGCAAGTTCTTATATCCATGAAATTTGGTAAAGTAAGTGATCATGGTTATTTGATCATGGTTATCATTTGGTGTAAATGATGATACTCCATTTTATTTATCAAAGAAATTTGATGGTTGGATGTATAAGTAACTTACCATGATTTTTATGATGATTAATATTATCATCAAAGATGGATAATGTTTGCTATCTTGTGTTTACAAGTTTTGTTTTATGCATGATAAGATGATAATTTCATGGTCATGTTTTGACATATGTTTTGACATGCTTATCTTATTTTATATATATCATGTCTTGTTTTATTATAAAAGATGATAAGTGTTATTATCAAGTTGGATAAAATTGATTTTATAGTTCTTTTATAGTAACATGTTAAGTTTTGGATCTTTGCATATTTGGTAAGACAAAATAGATTTTGTCATACAAGTGATACATATGTGTTTGTTATGTGTGGTTATCTTTTGACCAAGTTCAATAATGTCTTTGTTATTGATGTATGTTTCATCTTTTGAGTGAATTGTTTTTAAAAGATTGCATGATCCATGTTTGATTAACAATAAAGTTAATTAAAGTATAAGGTATATTATTGCAATGTTGTTCTTAACAAAAGTTCATGTTGCTTTATTTTGTTTCATGTATATGTGTAGAATTATTTCTATGTAGTGTTTGTGCATGATTCAAGTTAGCCTTTATGATATATTCTTTGATTGGTTTATTACCAATGTTGTTTAAATTTGAACATATAATTTTATATGGGGTTGTCATATGTATTCTTTTACCCAAGGTTATATTAATTTATTAATATTGGAAAAGGGTATAAAGTTTATGACATGAATAAATTTAAAGGTCAAAGATTCATTAAAAGTAATTTTAATGTAAAAGTGATGATTAAACAAGAATTTGAAAATCTAATAATGTTATTAAATAAAGGTTGAAAGTTCTCAACATTGTTTTAAACTCGGAATTTTATTTATTAAAGTTGTTTGTTATGGAGGTTAATAAATTCCATAATGTTAAATAAATAAAAGGAGTTTAAATGGTTTTATAAGTGATTTTATATATCAAATAAATGATAAATACAAGTTTGTCTAGTTCATTTAGATATATATGATGATTTAATCTTATATGGAATAAATGTTGATTTGCTAAGTAAAGCAAGATATGAATTTATTTATTATTACATTGATTAATGTATTAATTGAAATTCATATGTTACTCTTAATCTAGAGTATGTGTCAACGCTTTAAGTTTCATTATGGTAATTAAAATTCCATAATGTGTTATTATTTTGATTTTCAAAATATGCATTATTTGCATGAGTATATGTAAAGTTTTATACTAATATTTATTTTGGAAGAAAAGTACTAAATACGTTTTATTCCGGTTAATGGGTATGTTAAGGTATCTTATGTTGTCGGATAACGCCTAAATATATTTGGTGTGACAATAAAGAAGGTTTTAACTATTTAAGTTAAAGTTGATATTAAATGTTTTCTTTGGTTTAAGTATTTGTTTTATAGTAAAATCTTAATCATTTTGGTACAAAGGATATTTATTTTGAATTATCTCAAAGGTTCAAAATAAGGATGCATCTATATAGATTATGTTATTTATAACATCTACTATGAGTTCTATTTATTAGAACAAGAGGTATTATATATCAATGATATTTGATTATAATACAAAGTGATGCAATATTTATTTGGAAATTAAATTTTCAATGATAGATAGGTTTGAATACCTACAAGTTTAATTTGTACAAATAAGTGATTATGATATTTTGATCTTTAATAGATTGACTTGCTAATCTTTTGATAAAGCATGTATTTCTAAAAGAGGAAAATATAAGTTTGTTTTACTAAGGAAAGTTTTTAACGGAGTTTGGTTTTGTTAAAGTTTTCAAAGTAAAAGTTTTTAATATCTTGTATTCATATTTCTAATATGAAGGTTTACCCATGATTATGTTTTGATACTTAAGTATCATATAAGTTTAAGTTTTTTTTTAAAGAAAGTAAGTAATGATGTGTTCATCATGGGAATAATGTTTGAAGTTTAGTAACTTTTTCTCCATGCAAGTATAACAATATGTTATAGATAGATTTTCATAGTATATATGAGGATTGATGAGCATGTATTAATGTTCAAGATTTATTAAGTGGTATTATACTTAATATGATAATTTATTATTGAATTTATTTCAATAAGTTTACCGAAAATACAATGGTTAAATAATTGTTTGTATTTTCATATGGTATGTTATATCATAAATTTTTATAAATTATGATATATTTGTTTTGGAATATAATTGTATAAGTTAAGTTGACAAAGTAATATGTCATATTCCTTCTATGAAGGAAATGGGGGAGGTAAATGTTAAATTAATTTTAACATAAAAGTTAAAGAACTAAGAAATATAAGTATTTTATTATATAAAGTTCAAGTTTTCCCTCATGTCTTCCAATTGTAATTATTTCCTAGATATTTGGAAAGATTATAAAATTGGATGTAATTTTAACTTATACAAGATTCAAATTGTTTTATAGTTGTCAAGTAAAGTTTTACTTACAACTTAAAGTTCCTTTATTAGGAAATTATTTGAATAGTCCAAAATGTTTATGTTGTACCATGGATTTAATTAATCTTATAGTAGAAGTTCTTCAAGTTTGAAGAGGTACTCAAGTATGAGTTTGATCTTTAGTGAATTGGCCATTCTCTATGTTGATCAAAGTATATGTGTTTGTGGGGGAGGTATACCAAGTTTTGATCACCCAAGAACAAACAAAGTTTTAAAGCTTATTCTACTATGATATTAATGTTATTTGTCAAGATTTAGACAAATATGTAAACTGTATAGTTTAAAGTAATCATCTTTGTGATGTTTAAGCCAAAGTTGTGCACAAAAATCAATCTAGTTTTGATTGACAAGTGGCTTGTATAAAATATTGATAGTTGAGTGTAACTTTGATAATGCTATGACATCTAATTGAGGCAAAGCCGAAAATTAGGGCTTATCAAAGAAGGGATCACATTTCTTGACTATGTGAACAAAGTTCAAAGCTAGACAAAGTATTCTTACAAAGTCTAGGAATTTCATGGTTTTATGAAATTGGTACATGCCCATTCTTCAACACCATGAGCGAAACCCAATTCGACGCTAGAAGAAACATCTAGTCTCGAATTCAATGTGGATTGATCGCTCATCAGATGTTGGAAAGCAACACTAAGTGATCCTAAGTTGCTTTATTCGTGATGTTGACAAACGCGGTAGTAGAGTTGTTCCTCGAAGTCTCCATTTCTAGAGTTATGAAGATCTCTAGATTGAGTGCTTTATTCACGAAAGCATGGTATATTAGGGAGAAGCTACCTATATAAGTTCAAGATTTGGCCGTCTTAAAGAAATCAAGGGGCATACTTATGATTTCAATGAACTTATGAATAGATATGGACACAGGGCCTTTAATGTGTCAAGGATGTAAGATTAATGAATTATTTCGTGTGTACTACTCCTTCAATTGGTTGGATATATCTGCTTAATTCAATCCGGAAGGACATTAGGGGATATGATCAATTGTAAAGATGCGTGGTACTAGGTGTCAATTCAATCCGGAAGGACATTGGCATTGATGCATGAAATGGGTTAGAGATAATGGATCGCAAAAGAAGGAAAGGATTATACACTCTAAATGGGGGAGGATTGTTGGAATTTAGAGTGTATAGTGGACATCGGAAATGATTTAATTAATTAAATTAAATTAAATAATTTAATTATATTAATTAAGTATATCCCAAGGTTGAAAATTATATGTTTTAGTCAAAACATATAAGTCACGGCTCGTGATTTGGTTCGCGGCTCGCGAAATAAGCAAGAAAAGTTTCTGGACAAAATTCACCTGTTGGTCGCGGCCCGTGACCAAACTCGCGGCTCGCGAGTAGCTTGATTTTTCCGGAATTTTTCGTGCTTTGTTCTGGTTTGTTTTGATGGTTATATAATAACTTCCTACAGTTATTATGGTTACTTTTAGCCATGTTCCTTGGGTTATATGGGTTGAGTGACAGGCGACATGGGTTCGTGAATCGATCTCATGTTTCACGGATCAACCTTGTGTTTCATGAAGTAATATGTTGCTTCATGAACCGGTGTGAGTTATTCTATAAATATAGAATGCTTGTGTGTTGTTTTAGATATCTAGAACATACATGGATTTTCTGATTTCTTTTCTTCTCTAGACTAGAATTGTACATCGAGGACTTACAATTCTCGTTTGTAATTTTATTATCTTCTTCCACTTTAGTTTCTCTTACATCATTCTAATTTCCGTGTGCTCGGAAGTTAGTGTAATTCTTTGTATCTCAAAACATATTTCCGGTTGATTCCCAAGCACCGTAGTAGGGAGGAAATGATGTTTTAGGAAAGAGCATCTCGCCTAGAATTTATATCAAGATCCAACAAAATCTTCTTGTTACTATGTTCGATATATGGTGATTCCCGATGATGTAATCTACATTTGGTGTATGTTAAGCAAAGGTTTGAACTTGTCATATGTAATTTGGTTTTCTACTACAAACTTGTAACTTTATTTTATATGGTTGATTTTTAAAATTAAAGTCACATTTCTAACATGTACTCCCTCTGTCCCATTGAAATTGCAGCATTTTCCATTTTGTGTTAGAGAATATAACATATCTTGGGACCTCAACCATCAGCTTAAGCTTTTGGTTGAGGTCCCAAGATATGTTATATTCTCTAACATTTTGGTCCGTCCCACTTAATTTGCAACATTTCTGTTTTTGGATAATGGCCCACCACTTTCTTTTAATCTCATCCATACATTATAACTCTCTTTTAGTTTCATCCACACAATTCATTCACTCTCTTCATTTATTACCACTTTCTTAATATTTACCCACTTTCTCTTTGATGCAAATCAAAGAGGACGGAGGGAGTATGTTCCAATGCAATAGGAGGTTTTGTATTATTCAGATTTTGAGAGCAACTAGGGGAGGTTCAATCGCTACACAATTTGGACCAATTTTCATGCATTTGGCATTTGGTTGTTGAGATCATCAATCATTAAGTCCCACTCATTAAAAAGTTATAGTTTCTCTCTTATTTGTTTTATGCACTATATCCGATGTACAAATTCGATGTCTAATACTTCTTCCGTTCCAAAATACTCGCTACATTTCGATTTTGTGCACTATTCATCGTTCAAGCTTATTTTACATATTACGACTAATGTGTAAGTAAAAATGTCAAGTGGGATCTTGTTTGAATCGTCTAATCGCATACTTTCATAATATTAAATTTTTATAATTTTTAGATAAGTGTAGTTTAAAATCTTAATAATCAAAATTGTGCAGTAAAAAAGTAAAATGTAGCAAGTATTATAGAACGGAGGAAGTATTTATAATTGTGCATAATTAAATATTATGGAAAGTTGATATAAATAACCTTTGCATTAAGATGAGTCAAACAAGATTCCACTTGACGATTTTTAACTTATAGATTAACTAGATAATCCTCGTGCGATGCACGATTTTTTTCATTTAATTGTTTTTATTATTATAAAAAAACATAAAAGGATGGAATTGTAAATTATTGGTTATTGACTTTCAATAAATTAATAATTGCATGTAATAGCTAACATTTAATTCATTTTTAATTTTATAAATACTATGTTATAAATTAAGTATGATGTTATTGATATTATTTTATAATTACTAAGTAAGCATAACAAACTATGTTAAAAATAAATTCTAATATTAATAAATTATTTTGAACATATATTATAATATTAAATAAAATTAAATATTTTAAATAATAATAACAGTTATATACAAAAAATAATTTAAATAATAATGCAAATATAAAATAGAAAATAGCTTGTGTTGTATGAGACTATTCGAATATTGGGATTGATCCATGTAATTAGCTCAATTATCTTATTGATCACTATAAGATTGTAATTGACACTTTAGAATTTATGAATAACATAACAGCTCATGTAATTGCGTCTATCTAAATAAATAAATAACAAAAGAAATGTAGAGTATAAAATTAAAGCAAATGTCAAATGATTACAAAAATGTTGTATGCTTTACAAATGCAAATATTCGTTTTCATTTTTATCTGACATTCAATCTTTATTTACCAATTTATATCTCCTTTTACCTCTAGATCATATATTAGGTAGATTATTTAAATGTTGATTGCATTAACCAATTCCAATAGTGTATTTACATATTTTGGTTGAATAAACCAATTCCAATGCATTTAGGCAATGTTTGAGAAAAAATTCACCAATTTCAATGTGTTGATTATGATAGTAATATTTATTAGGATTAATCAATTTTAATCAATACCAATTTAATGGAAAATCCAATTCCATTATTATATAGTAGGATGATGACATCATCATCCTATATTGGAGGGAAAATTTTACTCTACAAGGTGACACTTCATAAGTTTTAGAATATGATGATGTCAGCGTTTTTTGTTTTAGTTATAGTTATAGATAACAAGATACTAAAAATTAAGAGAAAGAAATGAATAGTATTTAAACGGCAAATGGGACATTATTAGTGAATTGAAGGGAGTATTAAAATGTTTTTTAACTCTAAGAGACTTTGTAGTATAGCTTTCGAGTTTCGATCAAGAATGAACCTCTCTCTTAATCCCGTTACGATGTTCAACTGAACATATGATGAGTATATAAGTATGAAAAAAGTTTAAAATCAAATTCAATTAGAATGAAAATATGTTTTCAGTAAAAGTTATACTCTATAGTTTAATGATGAAAGAAATTTGAAAGTTTCTTTTAAAAATAAGCACAATTATATGTTTATAACAATATTAGAATATATAAATATGTCTAAAACTAACTTGAAAGTAAAACTTTTGGACAAAATTAGAGTCAAATAATCTGATAACGAAAGAGATATTACTCTTGATCTAACTTTGAACTTCTACCAAGCCAAAATAGTCCTACTAATCTTCATCATAATCAAAACCATAAGAATAAAGAAACGATTAAAATCATTTGAACTCAATATAAAAACCAATATAAATCTTTCAAAATAAGCACAAAATAACTAATATAACTAATAATAATAATCATAAAAGAGTGTAATAAATCATTATACATTGTTATTCAATAATATTATAGCTCGGTTCTTGGTTGTAGTGAGCGTCACAAATATAACACAACTTAATATTTCTATATATATACGACTCGCTTGGATTCAGTATAAATATTTAACTAGGTGATAAAAAGTCAAACTAATTGAATAAAGGTAAGTAAAGGTGCAATGAAGTAATTTACATAATTGTGAAAGAGGTAGAATAAGAGTAAACTAAAAAATGGTAAAAAAAAGAAAGATAATTTCCCTCATTTGGAGGAAAGTATTCCCCCACCCTCCCCTGGGGTAAATTTATAGCTCAATATGAGGAAATTAATTGTTATTTTATCTATTTTTCATTACTTTCTAATTAATTCTTCTAAATTTATAGCTCAATATGAGGAAATTAATTGTTATTTTATCTATTTTTCATTACTTTCTAATTAATTCTTCTACCTCTCTAACAATCAAAATCCTTAAATCTCTTATCTAATTAACTATGTTTTCTTACTTTATCTTTTATTTATCCTTATAAATATTTTTCTCTCAACCCAAGCGGGCCCATAAGAGAATTAGAGAAGTATTTATATTCCCATACGGTATACTTCCTCTGTTCAATTATAATTACAACTATTACAACTGATAATGATATTTCCTACACTATTATAAATTCATAACCAACTGTAAGTATTTCATATTGAATAACTAAGTATAATTGATCATTATTAGTTTATTACAAAGATTTGTTAATTGTGCCTCATGTGGTCTGTACAGAGTTGGAAAAATTGGATAAAATGAAGTTATTTTAAAAAAAAATTTCAAAATAAACTTCATATCCTAAATTTTAATTTCTAAAATAAACATTTTCGTGTTCTAGTCTAAGATCAGAGTTTGTTCGTTGCGAATAAGAGGAAAAAAATAATCAAGATTTTGTTTGCTATTACTAACAGCGAACAAAAAGACAATGTTGTAACGTTCAAAAGGGCGGGAAAAACAACAAATGTTAGTTTGCTTTTATCAACAGCAAACAAGTAATTTTATGTTTTTATGTAGTTTTAAATGTCATGATATTATTTTCCTTTTGTTCGCCATTATTAACATCAAATAAAATAATTTTTTTCTTTTATTCACTGTTAAAAACAACAAACAAATCTTGACCTTAGACTCAAACACAAAGACACTTTTTCTAGGAATAAATTTTGCCGAAGCTTAGTTCGAAAAATATTTTAAATAAAAAGTTTATTTTATTTAATTTTTCTACAAACTTGCTAGTTGTTGCTTGCTACTTGCTACCGTTTCACATAAGTCGTGTTTACTAAGGCTCTATCTAGTATGTTGGGCCAATTCAGAGTTTTTTTTTGAAGAATTGGGCCAGTTCAGTTTAACATAGACAAATTCGCTAAGACACTAATGCCAACAAATATATATAGCCCAAGCGTAATAGCATCTTAGAGTGCACAAACTGATGTACGAGACGGTCTTTTTTATAAACGCATTAGATATATAAGCTAAATAGCCCAATTAATACAAATTAAAGAGAGAATAAGAATGTGGGCTTTTTATTTTGAGGTCGTTTCCTTGAGAGACGGTCTCTCACAAGAGTAGTTGCTTAGAGTGAAACAATTCTACAAATTTTGTATACACAAATTCTTGCTATAGAGCGTCTATAACATAGACGAGCAAATATGGGTCATTCCATTTTGCAAATAAGTGTAACTAATTAGTCATCAGCCTTATTTTCAAATTTGAAAGCATTGGGCTGGGCTATTGGGAGAGTCATCTTTGCTATAAACAATCTCTCTGGAGACCTTCTGGTTTGTATAAGATTCTTTTGGTGAAACAGATTTAAATTCAATAAAATGAGTGTTTTAATGTTCAATGTGAAAATAATAGTCTTCAAATAAATATTAAATAACTGAAGCGATTATTTTGACTATGAAAATAGATTGGTTAATTAATATAGTTGATCTATTTAGTTTAAATTAGTGTATTACGGTGAGATCACCTTAGATGAGTATTTCTGTAATCTTTTTGAGGGATAACACATTAGCATTACATCATAATATAGTTTTAGTGAGATATATTTAATGATATTTAATTTACGTGTCACTACTTTAAAATTTCTAATGCTGTATATAGTGAATTTAGTAATATTTATTATATATATTATAAAATATTATAAAAATATTACATAAATAATCTTTGTAATGAGATGAATCAAACTAGATACCACTAGACTATATTTTAACTTATAGATTAAAAGCTAATCAGATTAATAAATAGTGTTATTTTTTCAAATGTTGAAACTAATATGAAACGGATAAATTATAATAATAAGATCACCCCTTTATGAAAATTAATTCTTTTACTTGAGTTAACATGATGAAATATTATCATTCAGTTGAAACAGCCTAGAATCTTCCTTATCTCCGTTGTACCAACTTCCTCCGTTGTGAATTATATGGAGTACTATTTTTATTTAAATTTCTATTCTTATTAATTAATTAAATATTAGGTATTATTAATATTGGAGTAAATTTTTCAATACACAAGTTGCTGAAAAATTCCACAATTCTGCTCTGATTCTTGGTGCTCCTCCTCACTCTTCCACCATTCCCACAGGTCAGATTATTTCTATAGTCCCGATTTTACTCTTTAAATCTTGCAACAATTTGTACTTTATTGATTTGATACTTTAAATTGTTAGATCCGGTGATTAATTTTGATATTTGCTTTTAATTTAATTAGGGTTTAGAAAAAAAATGGTGAATGGGTTTGAAAATTCAACATCAAACACAGAACCAAGTTTTGCAAGTTCTTCTAGTAATGGGTTTGAAGAATCATTGAAAACCGAACAAAATTCAACAAATAATAATAATAATGATGCCGGTGATTTTGAGTGTAATATATGTTTTGAATTGGCACAAGATCCAATTGTAACCCTCTGTGGGCATCTCTTTTGTTGGCCATGTTTATATAGATGGCTTCGTTTTCATTCTCAATCACAAGAATGTCCTGTTTGTAAAGCCCTTGTTCAGGAAGACAAACTTGTTCCCCTTTATGGTAGAGGAAAATCCAATTCTGACCCTAGATCAAGGCCTATTCCTGGTGTTGAAATACCTAATCGTCCTTCCGGGCAACGACCGGAGACTGCCCCGCCTCCACCTGGGCCTGAACAGAATTATTTTTCTGGGTTTGGGCTTTTTGGTGGGTTTATGCCAATGGCTACTGCTAGGATTGGGAATATGACTATGTCTGCTGGTTTTGGTGGGCTTTTACCTTCATTGTTTAGTTTTCAGTTTAATGGGTTCCCACATAATACAATGTATGGAGCTGCACATGGGTTTCCTTATGGGTATCCTCAAACACTTCATGGTAATGGGGTGCACCATGGTCATGGATACGGACATGGTCACGAGTTTCAGCATCATCACCGTGCAGCAAGTCAAGGGCAAGATTTTCTCCTCAAAAATTTGTTCCTTATTGTTGGTGTTCTTGTGGTGATGGCTCTACTTTGGTCGTAATGATGTTTACTGGTGGATATTGTTAATCTGGTAATTGCTTTGCTTTGAATGCTTTTTAATCTTGTACAATTTTTTCGATATTTCTGTGTGTTAGTTAAGGCTTAAGGAATATGTTTATATACAATAAGATACAGAGATACCAATAATGGTTTCTCGTGGTTCTCTCATTGTTTGAATGTAACTATATTATGGAACTTTTCTTGTTGTGACAGACTCCAGAAAAAATAGAGGATTTTTCTGTTGCCAATAGATGCATCTGTTGTTAGTTGTCATGATGATTATTTGTGCAGATTTGTTTCATATCCATTTACATTGGCGTTCATTAAATAGTTGGTTAACCTTTTATGTCCTATGATTTTATCCCATGTGTGGTATTGTGATTTATATTGCCTTTGTCATGGGGTTTCCGTCAATAGTGTTTAAGATATAAATTCTATTGCTTGTGTCTTTTGATTTTGCATTTTACATTCAAGGTAGGATGTTTGTACTTTTTTCAATATAGGACATATATAGGACATATCTAGCTATTTTTTGATCAATGTACCGGTATTGTATTCTTAGTTAATCTTGATGAGTTTGTTAATTTGGTTGGTGTTTCATGGAGTGCCCAACTTGGAGACAATAAGACCTAGAATGAACAGTCAGTTTACAAACCTACCTTTACATGAGTGTGGCAGTTATGGTTACTATTTTGTTGAATACTTTTTATTCTTTTGATATGGCTGCTTTACTATGTTCAGAGTTGCAATTTTAGAAATGGTAAGATGATATCTGTTGCTTTAGTTGAAATCCCATTTGGAAGTTTGGAACCATTGAAGCACCTTTTGTGAATGGTAGAGTATCTTAGGAGACGTAAACACTTTTTTTTTTTGTTGAAATGGATCTTGTTTGGTGAGCCAGACTCCTAATCTTGCCTTATGTGCTCATGATTGATCTTTGAGGCTCCGAAATGAGTACGGCACTTGACATGCCGATTTGAAGCTTGGACCAATAGTGTTAAATTTTTAATTAAATAGTTGAGTTTGACACTTGAACTCATTCCCATGTTTGACTCAATTGCTAAGTATAGTCCATGTTGTCAATTAGTTGGGCAATATTAGTGATACATGTTGCCTTTTGTCTTTAGTGTTCATTGTTCACATTGTCCAGAAGCTACACAATTTCCATTAAGTCTCCATGTCCAGATTTTTCCAACAGTGAGAGGGTGAAACAATGTTTGAATTCATCTCTGCCTACATAATCAGTATTTAGGGTTCCTTATCAGTTTTTTCTCGATTAAAAATTTAATAGATGGATTGTAGGCAAGAGAGGGAAAGATTTTGTAAGGTAAAGCACTCCCTATCATCCGTCTTTTCTTCAATTCTCAACAGATCCTGCTTAGATTCACTTACAACTTCTCATAGATTATTTCATGGTGATATTCTTATATATGGTTTAGGTTCCTCAGTTTGGTGTTATGCTGTTTCCCTTGGCTAAATCTTTGGGTATCAACACTTACATATAATGGCCATGATAGTGGATTTGATAACGTATTTTGTAGGATAGAAAAGTTGAGGCATTAAATTTAGTATGATATGTTGACACCTACTTTTCTGTTCCTTTTAATATATGGTAAAGATAAGTTTATTCCGGGTTAGATAAAATTGATTATGTTGCTTAGATCTGTTAAGAGTTTTATGTTCATTTTATTGTTGTTTTTTTTTTGCACCTTTTCCCCTCATGCTTTTAAGTTGAGAATTCTTGTGCTTCAACGTGGACCTTAACGTTTAGAAAAATTTTGGATAGTAATGGCATGGCATTATAGAACTCTGTTGTTGACTTGTTGCTTAAAACATAAGCTTGAAAAAGTTGATTTTGAAGGAAAGACATTTTGATTCGTCTGCTAAGAGTTTGTGTAGCTTGTAAGTTGAAAATGGGCTTCTGATTTTTTGAGGATTTTGTTGTTTTAACCTGTCAAACATATTAATTGAAAGTGCAAGATTCAATTATGAGCTTGTTTCGTGAAAAGTGGAATTCGGTTGGAGTTATTTTACGTAAGACCTTGTTACTTGTTATTTAAAAATTTGTGACTTCGTGTAGTACTGCAGCTTGCAAGTTGAAAATGGGACTCCTGATTTCTTTTGATGATTTTCTTGCTTTGACCTCTATTTTCTTTTTCAAAGTGCAAGTTATGATCCCGAGCTTGTCTTGTGGAAAGTCGAATAAGTTGGGTTTGTTCAGTTAAAGATCTTGTGACTCGTTTTTAACTGTTTGTGTAGCTTGTAAGTTGAAAATGGGACTTCCAATTTATTGATGGCTTGCTTTGTTGCTTTGATCGGTATATTTTTATTTGAAAGTGCAAGTTTTGATTATGAGCTTGTCTTGTGGAATAGACTAAGATGGATTAATGTCATTGGAGTTGGGATTTCAAACTTGCTTTTCTAGAGAATGTCAGGAAAGAGAATAAAACTTTTGTGTGTCTGAAAGTTTGGAAAATCTACCTTACATTAGCCTTGTGAGTTGCAAAACCTTTTAACTTAGGTGTGTCTTGCATTACTCAATTTGGCTTTGACAATATTGCACAAATTATACATTTTACTTTTGAAGTAATGCTTAGGAGATTTTTTCTTGACATATATGATCTCCCAGTCTTCCAGTAGAAAAACATGCCAAGTCGAACCTATGTTACCTGATCTAGTATATTAGCGAGTATCTATTACGATAATATTTTAAATTAATGGAGATACTGAGTTGGACACATGTATGGAGATCTCGCCAAGTATCCAAAATTTCATTTCCATTTTAAGTATATTGATTTTGCTAAGTAAATATTTTATATTGTGAAGTCATTAATATTCGCCATTGAAGAAATTAAAATAGTCTTTTCAATAAGAAGTTATTTAGCTGTCTAGTAAATTATATCTAAGAACTTGACTAATATTGTGGCTCCCTTGATTCCTCTGGTTTACAACATTTTTATCCAAAAGCTTTCACATGGGAAAAAACTGTTGTAAAATCAAGTGGATGGAGATAGTATATTATTTGGGGAGTGTTTGTTCAAAAAATGTTTTCAGCTATGAAAACATGTAGAAATAGTTGATTAAGTCTAATGCATAGTGTAAAGTTTAAATATGTTATGTTTGCGATTGTGCAAGTGTCACGTTGATGGTGGTGTGAAGTTGATATGATGTATGCTATAAAGGGTCAATTGGAAAAAGCCTCGATGTATTACAAATGTAAGCTTGTGCTCATCTGACTCCCTTATACGCTATACACAAGGCCTGTTTGGAACCAAGGTGGAAGCCACCTAATGACATTTAAGTTATGGTATGTTGCTCTTTGACTTCTCCGTGCTTCAGCTGTCCACAACCACTCTTCTCTTTTTTTTCAGTAATATTTTTTTCCTCCTCTTTGCATCAATGATGATTTACTTTAGTTCTAGTAGATAATTTATTTTCCTCTCTTCTCCTAGTTCCATACTCAAGTGCAACCCTGCGCCTATGGGTTACGTATTATGCACTGGTGTTTGTACCTTATCTGCTGATTAACACCAGTATGCCTGAAAATAGTTCAATTAACTTAGGCTGGAATCATGCAACAACTTCATGAACCTGGGCTATCATAGAAACCTTTTCTCTGTGCTTTTATTACAATTCGGACGGCATTAGTTCTGGCCAAAGACCCGACTTTGAAATTGTTTGTCGCTGCATTGAATGTTAATTATATACGTACCCTTTTGTATCTTATGCCCCTCCAGGATCTGCAGGTTGTTCATTTATGTTTACATTACTAAGTGTTTAGACCCTAAATATTCCATTTAGAGATAATTATATAAATGCCTAGTCAAGCCTAATGCTTTGCCATTATTGTGAATTAACCAAGTTCATCTGAATGCCACATCTTTTGCTTTTTGTAGTTTCAAACATGAGTTTCCTTATAACGACGCTCCTTAAAACTGTATTTAGGGTATAATTTTGATTTCATTTCCAAACCTGTATTTTTTTTTGTAAATTCGTACCATAATTGCTGTCGTGAATCTCGGTTTAGGAATTTTAGCATGCGTGTAGTTTACTTTGTGTTATACAATGTGTTCCTCAATTGTTGGTGGGGGTATCTTGTTGAAGTCAGACGGCAGTACTGACTTGAGTAGTGTTCTCTGGTTAGCTGCTTTAATGGGGTGTAAGTAGCTGGCTGCTGGGTATTAATTACTATGAGCTTTGAGAATTTGTTCATAGATAGTTGAAAGGGAATTGGAGAGGACGGAAAAGAGCGAGTATATTTTCTTATTTGATCAGCCTGGGTATTAACTATGTTTTTTATGTTGGTGTCCGTTTAACGCCGTTTATTAGCTTCTTAATTTGGTGCTTTTGACACACAGTCTAGATTTAACAACGATCAACCCGAGTCATATCCACCTGATTAATCACAATTCTTGATAATAAACGTAAGATTACATATTAAATCATATTAAATGGTAAGCATGGTTTTTCTGGTCTCTGTGCAGGTGTGTCTGCTTGGTTTGAACAAAAAAATTCAGCTCTCTAAACACCAAAAAGGAAAGAGAGCCGAGGATATAGTAATTTAGTAGTAATAAAGTCTTTGCAGTGCAGTGTGGATAGAGTTGGAGAATCGAGACTAGTCTTAAGGTTGACAAGTCAATAGAAAAGTAGGAGTTTTAGTCTACTATAGATATGGCAGTTCCAGGAAATTAATGGGGTGATGACTAAGGACTACAAATAGTGTACTTGGCTGACTTACGCTGCATGTTGTGTCCCACCCAACTCCTTTTCCCTTGGAATAAATTTCTCATCATTCATCAATATACAATTAACTGTTCAACTGTCGGCAGGCTTTCCCTTTTTTTTTTTTATTTTTTTTTTTGCTTTTTTCTCCCCATTTATCTCCTCATTTACTGGAATTACTCTAACAAACATGTTATAATTGATCCACTTTTTTGGCGGTAATACGTTTTTGATTTATTTTGACACTAGATAATGACTGTGCGATGCACGACCTTATTAAATTTTTGACATATTTGTATAAGCAAAAAAAATAAAAAATGTACGGCTTTATGTTTTTACATTCTTAAAATATTCTATACTCATTTAATAAAAAACATTATAAAGATTTTATAAAAACTAAAAAAAAATAAAATAAAATACTTATACTTCTATGACTTTCTAATACATTAAATAATGTGACAAAAAAAGTAAAAAGTCAATCAAGTTGAATAATATTAGCTAGTCATACTTAAAAATTAGTAAAATCAAAGATACTAATAGTAGTCATTATAACAATTACATCATCTTTAAGTTTTGAAGGAAAATTTTTTATTGAGACAACGACATGTAAGCAATTTTGATAAGTGATAACATTAGCAGTGTTTTGTTTTAGTAATAGTTATAAATTATAGATAGATGTAAGGTAGACTAAAGGAAAAAGAAGATCAGATAAAAATCGAATTTATGACCCTACCTGGAAAAATGTAAGCAATATTTGCTCTTGAACTGACTAAGGCAAGATTCAACTAATATTTTTTTTAAAATTTTTATTAATTAATTTGTTTGCATATTTTGAAAGTTTAATTGTGTCGCGGAATCTGCCAAAATCTAGCTTATTCCATCTTGAATTATTGAATTAATCATCTATAAAATTCTGGTACATTACAAGAGCAATTACAAAAAATCAATAGCTTTGTTAGTAGTTTTAGATGTGATGGTCATTTATTTCCAAATTAGTATCATATCAAACCAATTTAATCACCATTAGTGAAGTTTTTTACATCAACGGTTTAAAGTTGTGCTCATACTTATTCAAAGATTGAGTAAAGTAAACTCTGAAAATATGTTTTGGGAAATTTTAATTACCAAAATAAGTGGTTTTATATTCGAGTCTATGGTTAGTTTTGTTCGCTGTTGTTAACAATGAATAGAAGAAAAAAAATTATAACTACCTTCTTCAGTGTTGCCAACAACAAACAAAAAAAGAGACAATATTGTATTTAAAATGACAAAAATAATATAAAATAAAAAGCAAATAAAATCGTGGTAAGTTTTTTTTTGAAACTCTATTTGTTCGCTGTTTAGTAAGAGTGATCAAGCCTGACCACTAGGTTCAAACATAAATACGCTTATTTTAACAATTAAAATTTTCCAAAGTTTATTTTGAGAATGTTTATACAAAAGTTTAATTTAATCAATTTTTCTTTACATATATCAAACCTTCAAGAAAAAGCTATTTACCCCAAGGATTTGCACAAAAAAGGGGTGTTTGGTTAATGGTGTTTGTGTTCCTATGGTTGATTTTTGGCTTCAATTTAATAGTCGGTTAAAAAGCAAAAGAAATTGAAAAACTAAAATTTAAGCTAAAATGAGAAACTTATATTAGTTGTTTTTTTTATTGACTAGTTTTTTTTCTTAACTTTTAGTACGATACATGCTCAAATGAAAGTAAAATTTACTATTAGGTTGATTCAATATAGATTTATTGTCTTAAAGTAAACACTTATGTATTTAAAGTGATTATTTATAGTTTTAACGGCCCGTTTGGTTAGTGGTACTAAATGGTCGTAATGGGAATGATTTATAGTGTAAATTTTCATCAAAACTTTCATGTTATTCCCATGGTAATGAAACTTTGATCACAAAAAAATTTTTTTTCCACAAATTTCCATTACCTCCTAATACCACCTCTCCCATTGGTAATTGATCATTGTAATGAATTTTATGAACAAAATGAGATGATTGAAGGTTGTCAAGCATGACCATCAAGATAGCCAAAAGATTTTTTAACCAAAATTACATTAGTTTTCATTCATTCCCATTGCCGCGATTTATTACCACCTATCAAATGGACCGTAAAAGTTATTACTTCTTATAATTTTATTTTGATTATTTATTTACTAAAAAAATAAGCAAATTATATAAAGTCATCTCATAATAAAACGATTCCTAAAAGACTTATTACACGACAAATCTTAAGACCATTTAAAGCAAGAAGGAAATCTTAATCCCATGATTTTTGCAAGTAAGCAGGAGTATGTGGTTTGATTACTTTAATTGCGGTGATAACTCGTAAAGCGTAATGTCCCCTTTTTTTTGCCTTACATTTTCAAGTGTTCGCAATTTTGGGACTGATTTGGGGGGAAATCATGTGGTTTTTGTTGTAGGAACTTGGCTTTTCTTTAATTAATTGCTATCTGTTTCTGATGATTTTACTGGTTGGAGAGATTGCCGCCAGTGGAGGAGTTGGGATTTTTATTTTTATGTTTATATAGAAAGAAATAAAGAAAAAGTAATGAATATAAGAAATTTAGAAGGATGAAAAATTTTATTTTGATAACAAAATGAAAACGATGGGTTTAAAGGGAAAATATGAAGAAATTTTATAAAGAATATAATCTCTTTTAAAATGGAAGAATTTCTCTTTCAAAAAAAAATTGAAACGATTTAAAGGGAAAACATTTCATTTTCCTTCCCTACTAAATAAACAAGGTGCACTTTTCTTCCTTTGTCTTCTTTCCCTTTTTTCCCTTCCTTTCTTTACTAATCATACTCGGTTGAGGTTAATCGAGTCAATTCTAGACAAATCTAATCATAATCATCATTCTAACACCCTGATGTCTGCTTATGGTGCGGTTTGATCGAAAGATTGGATTTACGCAGGCTCATCATTTTTAATTGTTAAAAAAGAGATTTTTTTCTATTGACTTTTGATAACAATATCATTTACTATTTCATTTGAGAAAAGCACATGGTTTAATGATTTATTAATAGAAGAGATTGTGTGCATAAAGTATAAAAAGTTGAATATATATAACATTAGTAGGAGAGATTTGTTTACAATTTTCAAATTAAATATAATAGCTATGTCTAGAGAATCATTTCTTATTTCAATTGGTATATATCACTTTTTTGTATAAGAATCTAAGTAATTCTCGTTATCTTTTTCGATTACTTTCCCTTAATCTATATGCAACAATAAGCCTGGTATAAGATTTACGTCTCGAAAAATAATGTAAAAACGGCATAAGTATGATAACGCTAAATAGTGAAAATACTGAAAGTTTGTATTATTCACGGTAATTTTTCCTATTATTTATTACGTTTAAGTTTCTAGAAGTCTTTTTGTCTTTTATTTTGGGATTAAAATAAACGAAACGACTCTCATATTTAGATAAATGAGGACTAGAAATTATAGGAGTTTAGGAAATTTTCAGATGAAGAAAAAAAGGATGATGTGGACTCTTTATGTTGAGCTTTTTTTTTTTTTCTTTTCCCCACTCAAATTGCATTTGAATGATTTTGTAGTTTAAATGGGTAATATTTACCCGTGGTCTTTGGATTCTTCCTGATGCAGTAAAACTTGATAAAGGAGAATTGGGAATTGCTTTAAAAAGATGGAAAAAATTGATCTAATTATACAACAAATGCCAAAACTTGACCAATTTCTTGGAGGTGAATTGTTTCACAACTAAATAATGAATCTATCTTTTATTGTAAAAAAAATTTTCCATCACTACATAAATATATTAAATAAATGATAAAATTGCAAATTAAAGTCAATAATTTAGTGTCCACTAAATTGATTTAATTTTTATCGCGATTAATACGTTATATTTGAGTTTTTTTGATTTCATCATAATTTTTGTTTTATTTGTTAGCTAAAAATAATTGTAAGAAAATTTGAACCCACAAACTTTTTTATCATCTTAAAAATTATAATAAACAATTAATAAAATTGACAATTATATTGTTTAGAGCCGTTAAATTTATCAAGCACACAACAAAATAATTTTAATTTGTGTAACGAAATTAGTTTTATTGGGTTTGGTAACCCTTTAATCGGGAATAAAATAAGTTCTAGTGGTTAACTCAAATGAAATTACTTTTATCATTTGTCCTTCTCCTTCATTAATAATTTGTCTCGTTTTCATGTTCAACAATTCATCAAATGGTAAATGTAATTTACATTACAAGTCAGATTTTAGTCAGTTTTATCGAATTTGAATTTTTTTTTCAAATTCGAAAAACTTACTACAATACACTAGTTTGAAGTAGAGTTGTTTATGTGCGAATTTAGATATATTACCTTTACAAACCTACTCGTGTGGCTACAAATTCTAATTTAAGCTCACCCGCTCAGCTTTACGAACCTAAATTATTCAACGTAACCTCTCTTTTTGTTAGGTTGCGAAATGCGAGCTTTTCCTTATATATTTAGGTTGAAAATTTGGAATTTTTAATTTTAAAACGGAGACGCCTTACCTCTTTCCAGAATATTTTTTACAAAAATTTATACTATTTTAGCGTGTATATAATAAAAAACATACTATCTTTATATTTTAAAGACTGAGGCACATTAAATTAAATTCAATAAATTAGTACGACTTTTTTCCAAACAAAGTGAAAGGCAATCCGTCTATTAATTGCTCTAGTTTAAATAGAACACACACGTGTTGCATTCTGCAACGATCTTGGATCATGTTTGGTCGGTTTGCCAATTAGCCTTAGTAATAATAATAATAATATCCATAAAGAAAAATAAAAAACGAAACACAAAAACCCAGCTTGAAATGCTTTTATTTTTTTAGCTCTTACATTAATTAACACCTGATCATGTTTCATGTTTCAACCTTGGCAAACATGGGTCACATGGTTGAATTAACATTTGGCCTACTCTTATAAGTTAACTTCGTTTGTGGCTCACATATATTACACTAGTTACAGTAGGAAAAGAATTTAAGGAAAATAAAATTGAGTTAAGAATTAGAAAAAAAAAAAAAACTGATTAATATGTAGAGAGAATAAGTTAATCATCATCATACCTCTCATAGCAAACTATGATCAACGTCTGGGGAGGGAAGAACGACGACAAACTCATACCCATGAAAATAGTTTTCCACTTACTTTTAAGTGGTCCCCCACCCCTTCTTGGTTTTAGTGCAAAACCCAAATGTCTCATACTCTATGAATAGAACGGAGTAATATAATTAATTATAAAAAAAGTTTGTTGATTTTTATATACAATTGGTAAAATCATTACTCATAAAATTAAATTTTAATTTCTGATAGATTTCAGTAATCCATAAATTTCAGGTCTTTAATGTGGAAACTTTTTTCAACAAATTCAAAGTATACATTACATTCTTTCACAACTTTCAAAACTTTTCATTATGGTTTGATTTACAAGGACTAATGGTAAAGATCCACCACTAAAAGCAATGCTACCTTAATCTATTTAGTTTCAAATTTCAAATTACCTTGATTAACCACAAAGATAATTTTCCACAAGAAACAATGAGGTAAGACTTTGTGACTATAACATAATAATTAAACTAGGTAGAATAAATGCTTAAATTTGAAGCAATTTTTAAAAATTACTCCCTTTGTCCCATATAGTTTGAAGCATAAAGAAAATTAGTGTTTTTTAAAAGAAAAGTAGATAATGGTAATAAATAAAGAGAGAAAATGAATTGTGTGGTAGAAATTAAAAAGAAAGTTAAAATGTGTGGATGAGATTAAAAGTAAAAATAATACAAATTAAGTGGAACGAACCAAAATAAAAATGCTGAAAATTAAATTGTACACAAGGAGTAGCTATAAATGCAACATACAAATACTCATAAAGGAAAGAGATCGATCTAAATATAATAAATACTCTTTTCAATTGATTTAACTCGTGACTTTATACATGTTATAATCAATAAAGTAACATCTAATTTCTTTTAAATTATAATAATGTTTTATTGCTTTATTTGTTCATTTTTGTTTGTCCACTTAAAATTTATTTTCATTTTAAAAGAGAGAAATTTAATTTGGTTTTTAAAGTATATATTCACGATAAAATATATTATTGTGGAATCATGTTAAATTCGTCTTGAAGTAAATAATTTTAATATATAATTTTTACAATTTTTTATCATGCGATACAATAACATAATGTATCATTTGTTTTAGTGAACTCGCTTAAAATTTCTAAGATTCAAGAATTACACTTTAACTAGAAAAAGTGAGATATTTAAAAAAAAAAGAAAAAGAAAAAAATGAGATAGGTGGAGTCAAGAGTGGCACCCACACCCATGTGTACTTGTTAATTGAAAGGAAAACTCAGCACATTGCACAATACATATTGGTGGAGATCGAGCTAATTAGAGTATACTCTTGTTCTTCTCACTAGTTAACTCGATCTGAATTTAATTCAAAATAAATAAATATGAGTCAAGATTTTTGATTCAATTGATTAATAGAATCGTTTCAACCTGAAATAAACCTGTATAATTCATTTAATTATACGAGTTAATTTCGAGTCAAACAAATAAGTATAACCTGAATCCTATACTCATAGTAAATACAAAATAATCAACTTATAAACTAAACGTTTAAATTAAGGCCTAAAGAATAAGATGAATGTAAACAAAAACTCTTAACGGATTAAGTGAGTCGAAATCAAATTGATCCAATCTATTACAATCAGGTTAGAGTTAAACGAGTTAGGTTTAAGTCAAAATTTTTATAACTAAGTATATATAACCCGAACATAAACCCGATGCGAACTATGAGTTTCACTCGGCTACTCCTATGCAGCATGAAAAGAAAAGATAACGAACAAAAAGGAGAAGTGAACATATAATGGAAAGCTTTGACTAGTAAAGCTATGATTGGTCCACATATATCGTCTTGATTTCGTTCGTTTTCTATCACCTAATGACCTCCTTATTCATGTACGCGCATTCAAAGCTAAAGTTGGCATAAGACACCGCATCACTCTTTAAATATATACCCAAACCAAGCATCTCTTTCCCCTTTTACAACATATACTTACCATCCATGTTTTCATTATCAAAAAGTTAAATTAAAAAAAAAATTATATTATATAGCTAAAGATACTATACACCCAAGGAAAAGCCATGACATCGAGTTTTTTTTTTAAATGACACTTGACACTTTTATAAAATGCTACTTTGTATTTTTTTAATGATGTGGATATTTGATGATAAATGAAAAAAAATTAAATTGTGTAAATAAAATTAAAAAAGAGTTGAAATATGATATTCTGTCACTTGAAATAGTAACAAAGAGAAACAAGATATTTTTTTTAAGAAGTAATAAATGAAAATCAATAATAAAATGTAAAGGTGTGGAAAAGGGAAGTTTTAGTGCTCAGGAAGATATGTAATTTTGTATCTTGCCATGAGGGTGGTTTTCGCCGGTGTTTTGTGAGTAGGGATAGGGGTTTGGGTGTATTGATATGCAAATTTTATTAACCGTAAGCGTACGGTGTACGTGTAGATGCGGGTCGAACACAAGGAAGTTTAGGACAAGAAACTTAGTGATTTTGAACGATTATATATTGCTTAAGAGATGAAAAATATTGCATGATTGTTTACTAACAACTACAAATGCAATAATAAAATATAGATAAATGTATATGATATGTATGAAGAGTTTTAGGGAGTCGGGAATCCCCTAAAGTCTTGTTGATTAACTATTAGATTTAGACCCTATTACATGCCAGTTCTATTGAACGAATTGATACGAATTTAACTAAAATTTACCCTAAAGCAAAGTCGATCCCAATCTCACACGCTAGATCTATTGACTAGTCCGATAAAGCATAATTAATTTAGGGTTAATTGGCAAAATTCAACCACTTTAATCCTAATTTCATAGACACATTCAAGAATTAAATCATACTTGATTATTAGGTTCAATCCCTAACCCTAAAAAATGGTTCTACTCAATAATCATGATAAAAGCAATAAAAACAAACCCTAGGATGACATTAAACATAATTCAGAATGAAATGAAGGACAAACTCAAGAAAATCAATAATTAAATACCAAGGAAACTACAATTTATTCAAATAAAAATAGTGAATAACAAACTAATTTTTATTGAAGAAAGGCTAATGACAATAATCAAAGTACACTAAAGGAAGATTAAAACTAATACAAGGAATTAAAAACTAAATAAATTAAATACTAAAGAAAACTTACAATGTTCAAAGATTAATGGTGGAATTAATGAGAAACTAAATTAGAAGATGAATTTTAAAGTAAAACTAATGAAAAAGGAGTAAGTCTAATGGAAGAAGAAGGAGAGAAAGGAGAAGAAGAAAAAAACCCTAATCAGATTTTAGGGCCTATTTATATTAATAAGGACTTAACCCTCAAAGCTAATTCAAAGATTAAAGTAATGAAAATCCAGTACAAAAACAGTGGCATAATTCTTTTTTTAATTTAAAAACCAATCTAGCTGGTAAAGGAGACATTGAATTCTTCAAAAGAAAATCGACACTAACTATAGATTTTTCAAAAAAAAAAAAAACAATCGATAGTTAAGATTTTTAGAAGAAAACCACGCAAATGTGAGATTTTTAAAAGTAAATAGCATTAATGTGTTAAACTTTAAGTTGTTTGACATTAATATAGTAAGAGAAACGTTAAAGTGATTTCCCTTTCTTCTAGTTACTTTTAAAAAATAGTATTAACCAAAAGAAACTGAATCTGTTAAAATTTTTCATACCAATCAATAACTAATAAGATAACTGAACTCATTTTATTACCCAAATCCAAAAAATCTATAATACCAAAAACAACTCATAAGTTTAAACTTTTACTATATCCATCTTCTTTCTTCTTTTTCTATCCATCTTTTAACCAAAGTTTATTGTTCAAACAACCTAAGATTATAACCCAAAATTGCAATACATATAATGTTCAAAACCACATGCTACAATTCTTCCTCCTTTATTTCTTTTCCTTTTTTTTTTTAATAATTTTAATAACCTTTTCTCTTGCCCTCTCATAGTACAAGTACTAGATCTACTACTACTAAACTTTACCTCCAATCATTTCACACACCAAACAACAACTCCACCACATTCCACACTCCCCACTCACTACTTGGAACTACCCCAAAACGTCATGTAAATGGCTCCAACCATCCTCCTCCTCGGATTCATCCTAACATTCTGTTCCACAATCCACCCAATCACCGCCCTCTCATTCAAAGAAGCCCCCAAATTCTACAACTCTCCAACCTGCTTAGGCCAAGATGACCCTATCCACATTGCCATGACCCTAGACTCCACCTACCTCCGCGGCTCAATGGCCGCCATCTTATCCATCCTACACCACTCCACGTGTCCCGACAATCTCCGATTCCACTTCATCTCAGCCTCCTCAATCACAACCAACCGCGATCTTAACCGTACAATCGCAACCTCGTTTCCGTACCTTACATATTACATGTACTCATTAAATGATTCCACAGTTTCGGGACTTATTTCTACGTCTATACGTTCATCTCTGGATTGTCCCTTAAATTATGCTAGAAATTATTTAAGTAGTCTGTTGCCGGAAAGAGTGAAAAAAGTAGTGTATCTTGATAATGATGTTGTGTTGGTGGATGATATTGCGAAACTTGCGGCGACTGAACTTGGTGAGGAAGCCGTGTTAGCTGCGCCTCAATATTGTAACGCTAACTTTAAAAATTATTTCACGCCTTCTTTTTGGGCTAATCCTGCTTTATCTATGACATTTGAAGGAAGAAATGCTTGCTACTTTAATACTGGTATGTTTTTTTTTTAAATTTTTATTTCTACTTTTTGACTAGTTTATTCATTATTTTGTGTTAAGGTACCTGAATTTTAGTGTTTTTTAAATTACATTTTTTGTGAACAAAGAGTTAGAGAGAATTAGATTTTATAATCTCAGTTAGAGGACGTATCACTTTTTTTCTGGAGAAATTACATGTATTTGAATTTCGTTTTTCCTTTTTTTAGCCTAATTTTGAAAAAAAAGATATATAAAGATCAACACTAATAAAGTATTAGTATATATTAAAATGATCAATTGATGAAATGAAATTACATTTTTGATTATAATTATTTAATAAATGAAAAGTTTCACAAATTGTATTAATGTATTATGTTTAATTGTTTTCTAAATATATATAGTTAGATGTAGGGAAATATTAATCACCACACACCATTTTTCTAAAAGAAATTTGAAGAGCAATAAAATAAATATTTAAATTATTAATTAGTTAAACTCTAGATATTTTAGAAGGAAAGGTAAAGAGGGAAATTAATTGAATTTAAAATATTATGAAATGATTAAAAAGTTGTTTAAAGGTAATAATTTTTTTTATAAAAAAGTTAATAATGGTAATTGGCTTATGAGGGAATAATGGAGGGAGGTACTTGCTGTATTATTAGAATTGTAGGAGTTGATAATGTGACAATATAGAATCATTCGAATAGTTGTACTTTTCAGGAGTATTAGTAATGCGATAAGAGTTGTATGCCACCTTTGATAAGCTGTTAGCAAGAGGATACTATCAATGTGTCTGCTTTCCTTATTTCTTTGTTTTCCATCATATTTTGGATTTTTCTTATGCATTCAAAATATGACCGTCGATTAGTAAGGGTAAATCTGAATATTGTTCAAGGTTTTAAATTTTTAGGGCCTATAAAAATTATTTTTATGTGTATTATTGGTTTTAACTTTTTTTGAGATGATGTTGGAATTAACTTGGATTAAATTCAGATAGGAAAAATTACCTAGAATAATTCAAATTATTCACGATTTTCCTACAATAATCCTAAATATTGATTAACCATGAATAATTTCAAATTTGAGGGGCATTTTCCTAGAGTAAATCCGGTGACCGGATGACTTGCTATAGTAAGTTTTATTTAAAAAAAAGATAAATTAAAATAAAATATCGAAAAAAATATTCATAAAAAATTTATGATTTTTTTTATTATTTAGAATTTTTTATGTAAATTTTCAAAAATATTTTCTAATTTTAAATTAATATTTAATTTATTCTTTTGGTGAATTAACTACTATAGCAGGTCATCGGATTACCCAAGTTTACTCTAGGAAAATACCCCTAAAAATTGGGATTATTCATGGTTAATCAATAGGTGGAATTATTGTAGGAAAATCATGAATAGTTTGGATTATTCTAGGTAATTTTTCCGTTCAGATATGATTAACAATGTTTAAGTAATAGTTATTAGTGATATTTTTATATAGTTCAAATTAACAATAATAAAAACAAAAGGAGTATTAATACATTACTTATTACGCCTCAAAGTTTTTAGAGATACTTTTATCTTTCGCTTTAGAAGTCAAAATTAAAATAGAACGACCATTAAAAATAATAAAAGAAAATTTCTCTGTTTTAAGATATGAGATTGATGGGAAACTGTATAATTGTGTCCTACATAAAAAGAATAGTAAATGAGTTTAAATACATGTATAATAGACCACTGATATAAGTCCAAAAAAAGAAAGAAAAAATAGACCACTTATATATTTGTGATGTTCGTCACTTGTTAGGAATTGGTTGCCTTTTGGCTTTGGTTTAAATTCACTGGAATCTGTTTTGTTTGGACGGAGTCTTGTACTTCACAAGATGAGCGACATTTTTGGTCTTTAGGTCGATTACTATTTACTAGCTTCACTGCACAAAGTCGGAATCATAGGTAAAGTAGGCATTTGCCTAGGGCCCAAAGTTGAAAGGGGCCTTAAAAATTAGAAAATGTTAGTTAATAGAAGTACACACTTAATTAATTTTTTATCATTTAAGAATTATATAATACATCTGCATTTTTAATGCTAACTATAATGTATAGGATCTATCTTTATTATTTTTCCAAACACCCATTTAAATTTAGAATCGACCCTATATAGAGAAGGTCCACTTCTTTCGGCTTGCCTAAGCCTATACAATGCTAGGAATGGCACTGTCGGGATTCAAGGGAAAACTGATCACTCTATTGAATAGAGGACAAAAAGAAAAGTGCGCAGTTATTTAAATCTCAAAATAAAGAGAGCAAAGAAAGAGATAAATGACATCAATATTGTATGAGAAACTTCTTGCAAATCATAACACAAGCTAGACCAGAATTGAGTTAGTAATACAAAAATTACAAATAACATAAATAAATTAAATAGCTAACTAGGCAAAGAGGCATGTGATTGGAAACGATCAAAAAGTCAACAACACGAATTTAGCGACTCTAACTAATTGTTTCCATCGTGACGTCCTTAGACACAAGTTGATCTTTAGTTTCTCCTCTTACACTTTCTTGGGTCTACTTCGACTTGTCTTACCTTCTATTATAAGGCTTTCCACTATGATCATGGGTGCAACAACAATCTTTCTCTTCACATTTCTAAACAAAATTGAAGTTATTGAAGCTACATATTAAAACGAATCTAAAAGATAACATATGACCATCATAATTATACCGTTACATGTTTAGTAATCACATCCATGGGTGGTGTTATTTTATTAAAACAATTAAATGTTATATATATTATTAGGAAAACTTAGTCGTTTTTGCATTACTACATATGTATTGAGTATGCGCGTGTTCGTATTTTTATAACATACAATAAAATTAAACTAATAGATTTATATGGTGTAATTAAAATTTTTCTTCAATATTAAAATTAATAAAATCATGCATGATACATGTATTTTTAGCATCCAAACTAATAAACACCAAAAGCATACGAAAGGAATTTTAACTAACATTTTTAAAAAATGATTCAAATTCTTTCCTAATATTCCTCGAGAGAAAAATTTGAATCAGAATTTTTCTTGTTAATTTGTTACTAATTTTTAATATGTTTAACTCTAACGATTAATTATATCAAGAATTTTAGAACCTAATCGATAAAAATAGACA
Organism: Amaranthus palmeri; assembly: GCA_019776075.1. Lineage (NCBI taxonomy): Eukaryota > Viridiplantae > Streptophyta > Magnoliopsida > Caryophyllales > Amaranthaceae > Amaranthus > Amaranthus palmeri. The sequence continues at coordinate 1,309,397 of JAAKBH010000009.1, forward strand.
TAAGAATAGCGTGGAAAGCAAAGAGTTAATGAGAATTGATAAATTGGAGTACAAATTTTTGTTGAGATGATTTGTCGCACATTGATTGATTAAAGAAATTAATTTGCATATTTTATATGCTGACGTTCACAATATTTCCATCTATATTTAGCTGTTTGTAAGATTTTAGTGGGTAATGATATTCATGAATGTCAAAATTGAAACAGGTGTAATGGTGATTGATTTAGAGAGGTGGAGAAAAGGAGACTTCACAACAAAAATAACAGAATGGATGGAATTACAAAAGAGGATGAGAATTTATGAGTTGGGGTCATTGCCACCCTTTTTATTGGTATTTGCAGGAAAAATAGCACCCGTTGACCATCGTTGGAACCAACATGGGCTTGGTGGTGATAACTTTAATGGGCTTTGTAGGGATCTACATCCAGGCCCAGTTAGTCTTTTACATTGGAGTGGTAAGGGTAAACCTTGGGCCCGTCTTGATGCTGGTCGACCTTGTCCATTGGACTCTCTTTGGGCCCCATTTGATTTATTACAAACTACTTCTTCTCTTGATTCCTGAATCACAAATTCTAGCTATAGACCGTCTATAGCATAGACGGATAAATATGACTCACCCATTTTGCAAAATAAGTAACTGATTAGTTATCAGCCTTATTTTTAAATTTAAAAGTATTGGGTTGGGCTGTTGGGAGAGCCGTCTTTGCCATAGATGGTCTCTCAGGAGAGCTTCTGTGACTGAATATATATTGTACATTCTATCATCTACACCCTACAAGTAGGATGTTAGGATGCATATATATAGCCTTATAGAAAGAACCATGTATCTAAATTTTGCTATTTCCACAAGATTACCACCATATTCACATGTAATATACCAAGCTAAGCTTGGTTTGTAGTCATATGATCCATCTTAATAGCTAGGGGTTCTTTGGGATAGGTACCCTAACTCCGGAAAGGCGTTATTAAAGTCTACTATGAACCCATAGTAACTAATAAGCATTAGCTATATAAATATATATATACAAAATATTTTGTAGTTACTAAATTGTGAGTTTGATTATCATCCAACTTGTAGATAGCAAGGTATCATGCTTTAATAAAGGGTTCATATTATTGTTACAAATATGTTTATTTTTGTTGTAATTTCTCTACTTTAAGAATATTTGTCTATGTTCTAGTGAAATTGCAATTCTCTTTATGATTCTAAATTACAATTTTCAATATTGCTCAAAAGCTGAGTTTATTTTTAATCTTCTCTTGACTAAGCCGATTTGACTTAGTGTCTGGATTCCTAGGCTAAAGGTACATATACCACGTCTCCAATTTAAGAAAGCTTTTAATAGTGCATAATGGCTTAGATATAAACCATGAACAGTTCGTATTTGTTCGCACTACAACCATGAATCTCATGTGAGATTCAATATCCTCCTAAGGGTTGTCGGTTTAATTGATTGGCTATGTATTAGAGGTTTCCAACTTACCACAATTAGGTTTGCGCGAGTATTTTCATAATCATGGAGTTTTTGACACAATAGGTACCGGAAAAAGAAAAATTTAGAAGTTAGTGGTTGATGAAGCCGAGTTATAATAGGAAGAGGCGGTCAGGGTTTCTTTACGAGACTGATGCGTTTCATTCCAATATGAGATGATGATGATGTCCTTCGCATCAAGCTCATAGTTCCCAAGTCTCTCCCTTCATCAGCTAGGGATAGGGTCTTCAATGTTCATGGAGCTCCAATCAGTTTCTCAAACATTGTTCACGGTGATTCGTAGTCCCTTCGACGGTTCAGACTTGAGTACTGGTTTTTATGCTTGGGATCCATAGATATTAGTTTGAATGTTTAAGTGTAATGATACGACACTAACTATTTCTATTAATAAATGAAACCTAAATTTATAGAAATGTAGAATCTTATTCTAGTTACAATAAATATACCTTTTCCAGTAAATCTTGGATTCAATCCTCGCCTATCTTTTTCTTTTGTCAACCTACCCATGCTTGCAAACAACGCATCTCAATAATTAAAAAATGCATTCCAAGAGATGTTTTACGTTTGTTGAACTAGTTAAAATTTGTGAACGTTATATAGACGAGCATTGGAGCAACCATATGTCACATTACCATTGGTTAGAATTTATATAACAAAGCGAATGAACGCGTAAGCATAAATTCATTAGAACAAGATACAAGAACCAAATTTGCAATTTGCTATTGACATTTTGATCGCTCCTTCAATGGTAGTATGCAATGCTACAAGTTATTCAGGACTCAAGATGCAACAGGATTTTGCGCTTCCTCATGGTAGTTATTGCGATCTTCCTCTCTTGCATTTCTCTTTCGTATGTGTTTGTAATAGACATACTGCATGATTATCTTCAAGAGTTTGTGTCAAGGCATTACAAACTGTCAAAGAACCAACTCAATCAAAAGATTAAGCTGATGGTTGAAGTTCTAGGATATGATATATACTACACGCCCCCCTCACACAAGAGCCCCTTGACTAGAAGTGTGGATACACACTTGAGCTGAATATTCCACTTTAAATGAGAGGTTGTTGAGAATCGAACTTGTGACCTTTTGTCACACTGGCTCTGATACCATGTCAAAGAACCAACTCAACCAAACTCAACCAAAAGCTCAAGCTGATGGTTGAGGTCGTTATATTTCAATCTATATCATTGGAGTTCTAAGTAGTTGGTCCTCAGAAGCAAACATGAAGATTTATAGACAGACAAAAAGGATACAAATAAGTCGAGCACCACGCATACTATAGCATCCAGCAACCAAGGTAAGTTAGCTTTGATTTCTTTCAAGTCTGGACGTCTGACCAATATGCTGCATTTGGTATAGAGAAGGAATTCAGCTTGAAATTAACAACAATAATAATAGAATGAGCCGGCCAAGTTAAAATTGATATTGAGGTAATCGGCTAGACTCGCATAAACATTAACTAGAAAGATCATGTGATTCAGAAATTTCAGGTGCAGCTCAGTGAGTTTACAATACACGAGGGCATACAACTAGACTTTGATTCGCCAGCTGATTCGCCATGTAGCTCACAAATACTAGTCTATGTTCGTTGACTAAACTGGTTTACGAATTTGCGATTCGTGCAACATTGGTCACAAAACTAATCAAGGAAATGTTGCCTCAAGTAGTACTATTATTCTTACTACTATGTTTTTGTAACTATTCATAGATATTAGTCATTAACAAGTGAAGTAAATTTTGAGATATTCTCTTACTTCTAAATCAAAGTAAACCAGGCACATTATCTCCTCGAATTTAGAAATTAAAAAGAATACCTTGCAATATAGGCGACATTAGCGATCAGTGCAAATATAAACATCAGTGGATTAAGGCCCTACAAAAACAAAATGCAGAAGGTTTAAGGGCAACTGTAAAATTGAAATGGAGGAAGTATTTGTAAGGTCCCATGCCAAATTTATCAGTACTTACCTCCACACTTCCTCTTTTCATCTGGTCAATAAAAGACAAGCAGCAACTTTTTGTTAGTATAAGGTGTATCAATATCAGAGTACAGCTTAGAGGAAATTAATCATATTTAACCAAATATATGTCTTGTTTAAAAAGAATGACTCACATTCCAAAAGATCTGAGGAATGCGGCCAACCGTATAAATAGCTGCCATCATCCATCCCAACCACTGACCAACTGCACGATGCTGATGACTATTTTCCTGCATATATAGATCAGCCACATAGAATTGTAAATGCTCATTTATAATGTTGCATATAAGTAGTGACTACGGAAGGAAGTAATAAAATGCAGGAAATGCGAAAAAAAAAAACATACGCTTAACAATCTTCTCCCAGAAAGGCCCCGATAAGCTTTTGACAATGCATGGCTTCCTAATGGTAAGCTGACAGTTGTGGCCATCATTACTCCTCGAGCAGCCTGCATAAACAATCCATAGGTAAGACAATGTTTCAATATTTCCAACAGCAATATTCCATTACTAGTAATTATAATCCGAAAGTAAAGAACTATAAACCTAGTCCATTGGGACATAATACAAGATTTCTAACTTAGTATGATATTATCAATTCATTTTTTGCATTTTAAGTCCTCTTCATCCACCACAATTAATCTTGTTAACATTTGCAGTCTGTAATTATCTCTATAAAAATCATGTTAAGTAATATCACATCAACGAGATGACAATATAACCTGGAGTCGCCTCATTTTCTGGTGCTTATAAGTAAGACAAAGAAATGAATGATTGGATTTTCCCTTCATTAACTTAAATTAAAATATATACAACAGCATGGGTCCAGAAAGAGTCTCAAAAGAGTTCCTCTAGAACTTTTTGTATTCTTTCAGACAATTTAAGGTTGGAGTCCCTAACAAGTTCATTGATTTTGTCCTCCAATTAGTTTTCAAGATTGTCCTCCAATTATAAACATTAATCCCATTTTATACGCATTTATTGGGTACTTTGGAATTTCAAGATGGAAACTTTGAGTGTTTTACCGTACTATGCTAAGATACAAATAACAATCTTGGATGATTTAATCTTTCCATTATCTGTCACGAGTCAATCAGACCTAATGTGTTTGTTAACACTAACCTCTTTAAAGGTCAGAGCCAATTAATGGCGTTGCGGTAATGGAATGTTGTATAGCATGTTCATATGTTACTTATTTCACATATAACAACCATAATACATTAGTTAATTCTCAAATCTAAAATCAACACGAGATCTAATTAATGAAAACGACTTTTTCCTTATCAAATAAAAAAGACAAGATATTTGTTTCTTTGTAAGACAGTCCAAACAAGTTAACGACTCAACAAAGAGACAAATGACAAATTTAATTACATCTCCCCCCGGAAAAAAGGAAACAATTAGTTACCGGACGAGGAATCTGTCCAGGCAGGCTAGTGGTACCTCTCATGAGAGGGAGTGGAATAGGACTAGTTACTTCCTCATCGTAAGATATAAGGGTCTTACGCCCTAACACTGATGGAACACCCCTGGGGCCAACAGTCAGATAAGATCTAAAAGGGGGGGTGCCACTTCCAGCTAGAGACCTTGCTGACCTGCATCAAAGAGAAAAAAAAATTAAAATCATTATCAATATATGAAGTATTTGATTGCATTTACAGGTCTTTCCATGATTATCTAGTTGGAGAATTTACGTGTAATATCTTTGAGTTTGGGCTCTTACTGATGTACTTGCAATTGGACCACTTCTCTGATCCGTCGGTTTTGGACTTCGTGGTTCTTTATCGTCCTCTAACTCCTACACAATCTCATCACAAATTTTAATTAAAACTTTTTTCCTCATATTCAAAGATGAATTTCGCGTTTGAAGATTGAAACTGATGTATTCATAAATTACAAATCACAATACACAAGTACTACTTATGTACGAGTTTTTCTTCATCACATACAGAAAGATCATCTCAGTTGATATTTAAAATGACACATATTTTTATAATAGCAACGGTATATGCTACTATTGCAAGAAAAAGCGGATTATTTAATAAGCTCTAACAACAATTCATTAGCCCAATGCCATTGGTGGCGGTGGGGGTTTGGGGGCTCAATGTACGCAAGTTTTGTGAACAAACAGTAGTAGCAAACACTATCTACAACTTAAAATACATAAAAGGTGTAAATGAATTAACGAACCATTTTACTAAGCTCTCCTATTTAGATTTCAAGGGCACCTGAAAAAGAACTATTATCTTATATTTTGAATTAGTGGTTTCAACTACTTGTGTATTGTACAATGAGAATGACATAATCACATAAATGAAATCTAGGACATAGAGAATTACCTCTTGATGGTCTACATTATGACGACGTTTCAGCCATTTGTAGAAGTAGTCATAGTACAAGCTCTGCAACACGAGCACTATTGTGCTGGCTGTATAAAGCTGCTTAAACGAAAAAACAAATTTTATGATTTACATATTAGAATACGCCTAAAAACTCAAATATAACATCACTTCGTAATTCGAACACAAAATTAGTATTAAATCAATTGATTGCAAACTATCATAATTGTTTTTGTTTGGTTTACCAGAAGCACAAAATTAAAAATCTATATTTGATTATCAATTCAACAACAATACAAATTTTTCAATCAAAACAAACAGATGGAAGGAAATAGGAATGCAAATCTTCGATAATTGATATGATACCTCATTTGGTAAACCTTCTCAGCACTATCATTTTAACTTTTATTTCTGTGGCTTTCATAATAATAATATGGTAGGATTAGGAATGAGCATCAATTGCATTAATGGAAATTGGATGGTGTTATTATGACATTTTGATTCCTAACAAGAAATATAATCCTAGTTTCAGCAAAGGCTCAAATGTTTCCTAGAGAAATTTGCAAGTATAGACTACAGTCTGTGCCCCATGTTAAGGACGTTGTTTACTCATCAAGTCCATGTAATATGATATGTTAGCTAATTCGCTTTCGACCAGAATTTTCTAATTTTGATTGACGATTCTCAAGCTTACACGACTATATTTATATTATTTTTGTTAAATTATTTTAACTTTTTGGTGGAAATTATAATCCATTACACCATTTTCAGCAAAAACAAAATAGTAATACTCCTAATGTTTTAGACAAGGTTACTTACAAAGGCTGTATAAAACTGTGTTGGCAGCTGCAAATCACAACAAATAAACTCATTAAACAAAGCAAGCTTATAAATGAAAGTAATGCCTTTAATTAGCCAAAATTAGACATAAATCCAATAATAAATTAACAATCCTTGTTAATCATTCATTAGTACAAAAATTAGGCTTAAAAGGGAGAAGAAGAAAGCTTACTGTAGCAGGTTCAAGAATGCAACCCACAAGATTAAAAATATCACTGAAAATAAGAATTAAAATGTAACATAAACTTAATTAGGTTTTTTATCTATAATATCCTACTAAAAATGGATCACAATTTATTTCTTTCACAAAATTATTAGTAGTATGGAGTATTATAAGACATTTCAATAATTTCTGGAAAAAAAAGGGAAAATGAGAAATAAAAAAGAAAAGCAATACCCGAGAACCCAACCAATGAGGAAGAGAATAGAAACGCCATGGCTAGACTTAGTTCGAAAATTGGTGAAGATTTGAGGGATTTCAGCGACACCCCATGATAATAAACTAATAATGCCAAACGAAAATGATAAATCATCATTCACATTACATAGACAATCTTTGAAGTATTTGTGAATCCAGTTCACACATCTTTTTTGTTCCTTCAAACAATACGATTTCATTTCTCACTTCGTAATTCTCTCTTCGATGGCTTTGGTTTCGGCTTCTGAGTTCCGATTTCCGAGTTGAATTTCCATATAATATGAGCAGTCCGTCTAAACTCAGTGGGTGCAATTTGGTTTACTAGAACTTCTGCTTCTTTCATGGCTTTTTTTAGCCTTCTCATTGCCACTTGCCAGACTTCACTTGAATTATCGACTCAATTTAGAGAAGGAAATGACTGGTGAAGATTTGATTTAAATTTTTTTCTAAAAGTAGTAAGTAATTGCTTTTCAATTGAAACGAAGATCTGATTCTTGCAGGTTTTGTTTGATTCATGGTTAAGTTAGAGAAATTTTAGAAATGAATCAAATTTGTATGAGTTGAGAATTGAATTGTCTATTCGGTTAATATAAGATTCTTCATGTTTTAAAAACCAATTTGTAGGCTGTAGCCATGTTTGCCGTTATAATTCATTACATAATTACTTAATGGACCAACTCGTCTCGTGTGGACATATTTACGGGTACCAGTGGACTCGCCGAGAAATCCATGCGTAAATACTATATTAACTTGCATACACTTGATTAGGTTCACTCTTTTACAAAATACTTCCTCCGTCCCATTAGTTTTGTCCACTATTCCATTTTGGGTAATCTATCTTTAATTATCCACTTTCCTTTTTGGCAAAACTTTTTACCTAAATACCCCAAACTACCCCAACTTATATTATTTAATAATACCCCACCTACCACCTTTTCAATTATTATATTCATTTAAAATACCCCACTACCACCTTTTCAATTATTATATTCACTTAAAATACCCCACTACCACCTTTTTCAATTATTATAATTAATAAAAATGCCCCACTACTATTTTTCCTTATTTTGCGCGCCCACTACAAAGTGGACAAAACTAATGGGACGGAGGGAGTATATGGTAATTACTCCACCAAACATTTTATGTAAGTCATCAACTCATTTTTGGCGATGTGAATCTTCCTCACATGCTAAATATTTCCATTAAAATATTTTTCAAAGACAATTTCTTAAATGTGACGTGAGACATCTATTAGGTTAGCCTGTGTATATTTAATGTTTTAACGTGATTACTAATAATTTTAAAATGATCACTTAGAAAAATAGGCTAATTATATGGATCTGCCTTATGGGGAGACCGTCTCATACAAAACTTAGCTTGTAATTGTCATCAGTCATAATCAAAACTCTTGCTAGGTTAGGAAGCCTCTTTTGAGGTGGTGACAATTGGTTAAAGCGACGGTGGGGAGGCTAGGAGGTTGAGTGCTTTAATGGTGGGTCTTTAAGAAAGTAATGAAGGAGAGTCTTTGATGTGCCATGGTGTGGAGCAACAAAAAACAAGAAGATGGGAGTGCATGAACAGTGCCTTGAGCAAGGTAAGAGGTGCCTTGAGCAAGGTAAGAGGTGCACAAGGATTGATTAGTGTGCCTTGAGCGAGGCACAAGATACTTATCATGCCTTGAACGAGGCAACCAACAATAGAATCCAGTGAATGACTGGGAGCTGATGCTCATCCGAGCACATTAGTGACTTAATCGTTGTGACCATGTTTGGGCTTTTGAACAAAGGTCAATCTATTCCATAAGTTGACCAATTGATTTGTTTTGTTGTCATCAGAATGTAATATTGTTGTTTTAGTTTCACTTGTTAATTTTATTGTAAAAACAAAAATTTATTTAGTCAATACTAGTACGGTTTCGTTGTAGTGATCTGTTTGTTTCCACCTTATGATAATTAGTTGTGGCGAATACTTTCATGAACCATGGAGTTTTTGACACGACAGGTACTATGAGGAGACAAAATTAGAAGTTAGTGATCGCTCAAGTTGAATTATGGTATGAAGTAACAGTGCACTATGAGTGTTGTTTGTTGTTATATCCTTTGAATTTCTCTACGAGAGTCATTTCTTTAATGCTAAAGTGAATTGACGATGTGCTTCACATAGAGCTTAAAGTTCCTAAGTCTCTCCCTTTATCGCTTAGGGTTAGGGTCTTCAATGTTCGTGGAGGTCCAATCAATTTCTCAAACACTGTTCATGGTGGGGGGCCGAGTGTACTCCTCATGAGCCCATAGTGAGACTTTTCAAGTTTTATTGCTAACATGGTTGTTGTCAAGAGTCTGTTTTAGGGTAATTTTGCTTTGTGGAAACAACAAAAATTGTTAAGCTCGATTGTTTAATCTTGGAGGGGAACTCGGAAATGCGTAGGAAGGTCCTTTGACTCCTACACGGCTGCCAAGTTGTGCGGTTTTGATTTATATTAGTTGAACTAGTGAATGACTTGTGAACATTTATATAAACGCGCATTGGAGAAACCATATGTCTAGAAGAATCGAAATACCGCGTAAGCATAATTTCATTAGATTAAGATACAAGAACCAAATTTGCAATTTGCTACACTTTGATCCCTCCTTCAATGGTAGTATGTAATGCTACAAGTTACTCGGGACTCAAGATACAACAGGTTTTTGCGCCTCCTCGTAGTAGTTATTGTGATCTTCCTCTCTTGCATTCCTCTTTCGTATGTGTTTGTAATAGACATACTGCAATATTATCTTCAAAACAATTCGTGTCAAGGAATCACAAAACATTTCACAAACAATTACTCTATACCGTTTCAATCTAAATCTTTCGAGTCCTAAGTATTCGGTTGTCAAAAGCAAAGATGAAGACTTAAAGACAAACAAAAAGGATACAAATAAATCGAGCACCACACATACTACAGCATCCAGCAACCAAGGCAAGTTTGCTTTGATTTCCTCCAGTTCTGGACGTCTAACCAATATGCTGCATTTGGCATAGAGAAAGAATTCAGCATGCATCGATTATACACCAACACTTATAATGCACCAAAAAGATTACAAATAAGTCGAGAATCACGCATACTATAGCTCAGTGAGTTTATAATACACAAGGGCATACAACTAGACCTTGATTCGCCAGCTGATTCGCTCATGTAGTTCACAAACACTAGTCTATGTTTATTTGAAACTAGTCATAGATATTAGTCATCAAGTGCTACATATATTAATATTTTTTCTTACTTTTAAACCAGGAACATTATCTCTAAGAATAACTCAGGAATTAAAAAGAATACCTTGCAACGTAGGCGACATTAGCGATAAGTGCAAATACAAACATCAGTGGATTAAGGCCCTACAAAAACAAAAAGGCAACGGGGTTATCCATTACATGAATAAGAAAACTGTGTAAGTGATATCGAGGAAAGTGTTTATAAGGTCCCATGACAAATTTATTAGTACTTACCTCCACACTTCCTCTTTTGATCTGGTCAATAAAAGACAGCAGCAACTTTTCGTTAGTATAAGGTGTTTTGGTTTGAGTAAAATTGAAGGAAATTAATCATATTTAACCAAATATATGATCTTGTTTAAAAAGAATGACTCACATTCCATAAGATCTGAGGAATGCGTCCGCCCATGTAAATAGCTGCCATCATCCATCCCAACCACTGACCGACTGCACTGTGCTGAGGACTGTGTTCCTGCATCTATAAATCAGTCGCAATAAGATTGTAATTCGTGCATGCTCATTGATTATGTTGCAATCAAGTAATTACTACAGAAAAAAGTAACAAAAGGCAGGAAATGCGAAAAACATACACTTAACATTCTCCTCCCAGAAAAGCCCCTATAAGCTTCTGATAACGCATGGCCTCCCAATGGTAAGCTGACAGTCGCAGCCACCATTGCTCCTTGAGCAGCCTGCATCAACAATTCATAGGTAATGTTACAATATATCTAACAACAACATTCAATTATCCCAATGTAGTTAAGTGGCTCCCACCAACGTATGGGGGTTGGTGGGTCAAATGAATACAACTTTACCCTTGCTACTAATAATAACAGATATAATCTGCAACTTCACGTAAATAAAAATGCACATGATTTAATGAACCATTTTATTAGTCTATATTAACAAAAGAACTATAAATCTACAGTCCATCGAAAAAGAGACATGCTACAAGATTTCTAACCTAGTATTAATCTCATTTTGCAATTTAAGTCCTATTCATCCTCAAAATTATCTTGTCAACATTTACAGTCAGTAACATCTCTATAAAAACCATGCCAAGTGATATCAAAATATCACATCAACTAGATGACAAAATAACCTCGAGTCGCCTCATATTTTCAGGTCCTTATAAGGATTTCGATTTGATTTTCGCTTCATCAATTTAAATTAAGATAAATACAACAGCATGGGTCCAGAGAGAGTCTTGCAGGTATTGAATATCTTCAGAAAATCAAAAGAGTTTCTCTAGAACTTTTCATAATCTTGTTGACTATTTAAGGTTTGAGTCTCTAACAAGTTGATTAAGACAGAATCCATACAACCACTAGTATATAATAATGTAAAGGGGACCAAGTAGTTTTCAAGATTGTCCTTGAATTGTAAACATCAATCCCATTTTATATGCATTGATTGGGTACTTAGGAATTTTAAGATGGAAACTTGAGTGTTTTACCCTACCATGCTAAGATACAAATAACAATCTTGGATGATTTAATCTTTGTATCATCTGTCACTAGTCAATCGAAAACAATGTGTTTGTTATCATGAACAAAGGTAATGTTGCGTTCATCTGATCCCTTTAAAGGCCGGATCCGATTAATGGCATTGGGGTAATGGAATATCGTATAAACTGTTCATATGTTACTAATTGCACATATAACTACCATCATACATTAGTTGGTTCTCAAATCTAAAATCCACAAGAGATCTAGATAATGAAAAGACTTTTTACATATCAAACAAAAAAGACAAGATCTTGTTTCTTTGGTAAGATGGTCCATGCAAGTTAACAACTTGACAAAGGGACAAATGACAAATTTAATTACATCTTCCCCGGAAAAAAAGAAACGAATACTTACCGGACGAGGAATCTGTCTAGGCAGGCTAGTGGTACCTCTCTTGGGAGGGATTGGAATAGGATTGGTTTCTTCCTCGTCTGAAGATGAATGGTCCTCATGCTCTAACACTGATGGACCACTCCTGGGGCCAACAATCAGATAAGATCTAAAAGGGGGTGTGTCACTTCCAGCTAGAGACCTTGCTGACCTGCATCATGGATAACAAAAAAATTAAACTCATTATCAATATATTTGACTGTATGCTCATTGTCTTTCCAGGATTCTCTAGTTAGAGAACTTACGTGTAATATCTTTGAGTTGGAGCTCTTACTGGTGCAAATGCAATTGGCATACTTCCCTGATCTGTCGGTTTTGGATTCAGTGGTTTTTTCTCGTCCTCTAACTGCTACACAATTTCATCTCGAAGTTTAATCAACATTATTTTCCTCACATTCAATGATGAATTTTGCATACGAAAAATCGAAACTGATGAAATTCACAAATCACAATTCACAATTCACACATCACATATAGAAACATCATCTCAGATATTAAAAATGACCAGTGTAATATAATTCGCTCAAATTTGCCCAAGAATAGCCCAAAAGCGACCATAATTCGCGTTTTCCGATTCGCGATTCAAGAGGAGATTAGTGAATCATGTGTAACTGAAAATGACACATTTCTTTATACTAGTAATGGTATATGCTACTATTGCCCGTAAAAGCTTGTTTTTAAAAAGCTCTAACAACATTTCATTATCCTTATGTCATTACGCAACGGTGGGATATGGAGTCAAATCTTTAATGAATTGACATTTGTTAACAAAGATCATGCAACTTAAAATAAATAAAATGCACATGAATCAAATAGTAAATGTACCAATTTAATAAGCTTCCGTATTAAAATTTTAAGAACACCTAAAAAAAGCAATTATTATCTCATATTTTGAAATCCCAACTACTTGTGCATTGTAGGATGAGAATGACATAAATGAAATCTGGGACATAATGGATTACCTCTTCATGATGGACTATATTATGACGACATTTCAGCCATTTGTAGATGTAATCATAGTACAGGCTCTGCAACACTAGCACTATTGTGCTGGCTGTGTAAAGCTGAATAAACAAAAAAACAAATTTGTGACTTACATATTCGAATATGCTTAAGGAATCAAAATATAACTTCACTTCGTAATTCGAGCACAGAAGTTAGTGTTACATCCTATGTTACTTGGACTCGGGTGCTAATATCGAATACTGGTACGTGTACAAGTGTCAAATACGTCTAAATATTCAATTTTACGCCTAAAATGAAGTGTCTAAGTGCCATACCAAATACCAATGTCTGAGAATTAAGGAACGGTAACGGGTACATGAAGCAAAATGAAGAGTCCGAGTAACATAGGATACATCAATTGATTGCAAACTATCCTAATCATTTTTGTTTGGTTTTCCCGAAGCACAAATTTGAATTCTATATTTGATGATTAGTATCAACAACAATACCATAGAATCTTAAATCTAAAATATTAAGGTCGGCTAAAGTAACTAACACAAGGTAAACTTTGGATTTGTCTACAAAGACAAATTTTTCAATTAATACAGTAAAATGAGCATTGATTGCAATAATGGAAATTGGATGAGTATTTTTAAGAGCTTGATTACTAACAAGAAACATAATCCAAGTTTCCGCAAAGACTCAAATATTTACTAGTGAAATTTGCAAGTACATGAGTACTTTATTAACACATTAAGTCCGCTTAACATGATTAGTCAGCTATTTCGCTTTTGAATTCACAATTTCTTTAAAAGAGTTTTAATATATTCTAAAATCGACCATAATTTATGTTAGAGTATATTGCATATCCTGAGGCCTCAACCATCGACTTAAGTTTTTGATTGAGTTGGTTCCTTAACATGGTATCAATGTGACAAGAAATCACAGATTCAAATCTCAATCATCCCTTATTTAAGTGGAATATTTATACCATTAAATCATATGATAGTACATGGAATCCTAGATTATTTCCTAGAAGTACTATTAGTAACTAGTTTGTCTGTATCTAATAAAGTAATAATGATACCAAAAGTCATCCCATTTTTTATAGTAGCATAAAAAATGATTTCCCTAATGACCATACTTTTTTATGGTAACCGAGTCTCGAGAAAGAGCTAATTTAAGCCTATTAAAAAACTGGTCATTACAGTCTCTTAGCATTATAAAAAACTGACAAGTTTCAAGTATTTTCTTAAAAATTACTCATCTTATTTCATCATCCTACCCTAGGAAAACTATAATCAGTTTAGATCTATTTTGCATTTTCAATTCAAAATTTCCATCTTATTCTAATTTTTAATAAATCTCTAATTTCCCTTTTGCATTTTTAAATTAAATTTTCCATCTCCTTTTTATAAAATTGATGCATTATCAAATGATACAAATTATTAGCAGCAGTATCATCATCATTTTACCCAATGTATCTCGCTCATATAGAAAACTATGAACATGGTCTAGAGAGGAAAGAACTGATACCCATATAAGAGAGCGAGATCAAAGGAGTTTCCCGTCTCAAAAAAAGGTTAAATACAAATTATTAGCAAAAACCCAAAATAGTAGTAAAGTTTTAGACAAAGTTACTTACAAAGGCTGTATAAAACTGGGTTGGCAGCTGCAAAATCACAACACAACAAACAAACTCATTAAACAAAGCTCAAAGCAATCTTATAAAAGTTAGTAATGCCTTTTAATCAACCAAAATTAGACATAAATCCAAAAATAATTTAACAATCCTTGTTAATCATTATTAGTACAAAAATTAGTCTTAAAAGGAAAACGTTAAAAGTATACAATAATAATGAAAAAGGAGAAGAAGAAGAAGAAAACGTACTGTAGCAGGCTCAAGAAGGCAACCCACAAGATTAAAAATATCACTGAAAATAAAAATTGAAACGTTAAGTGAATACATTTCTAATTAAAAATGGAGTACAATTTATTTCTTTCACAACATTATTATAGAATACTTCATTTTCTGAAAAGAAAAAAAAAAGGGAAAATGAGAAATAGAAAAGAAAAGAAATACCCAAGAACCCAACCAAGGAGGAAGAGAAGAGAGACGCCATGGCTAGATTTAGCTTGAAAATTGGTGAAGATTTGAGGGATTTCAGCGACACCCCATGATATTAAACTAATCATACCAAACGAAAATGATAAATCATCATTCATATTACATAAACAATCTTTGAAGTATTTACGAACCCATTTCACGCATGTTTTTCCTTCCTTCCAACAATACGATTTCATTTCTCTCTTCTTTATTCTCTCCTTTTTTCTGTTTTTTTTTTTCTTTTTTCTTTTTTATTTTTTTATTTCTATCGCAATTGTTTCGGCTTCTGAATTCCGAATACAATTTCTATTTCTATATAAATAAGAGTAGTCCGTCTAAACTCAGTGGGTGACTGGGTGCAATTTGATTTACTAGAACTACTGCTTCTTTTATGGCTTTTAGAGGCTAGAGCCTTCTCATTGCCACTTGCCACACTTTTCTCGAGATAGGACCGATCCTAGATATTTTAGGGCCCTGGCAAAATGGTGTATTGGGGCTTTTTTCTTTGCAATTTATAACTTATATAGAACTTCTACAATTATTAATTTTGTTTTTTTGACATGGGGCCCTGGTCGACGGCCCTTCTTGCCCACCCTTAGAGCCGGCCCTGCTCAAAATTACCAAATCAATTAAGAGAAGGAAATGATAAGGGTGAAAAATTTTTTTTTGTCTTAAAAATATTACTTTTTATTTGAGGGGAAAATCTGATTTTCATATGCTTTGTTTTGATTCAGGATTAAGTTAAGATTTATTAGAAATTAATAGAATTTGTAGGTGATGAGAATTGAACTATGACAAAGATGAAAGAGGATATTGTCTAATATTAGGTTACTCTAAGATTCTTATTTTTAAAACAATTTGTAGTGATAATAGGCCCTGACAATTCGTCAAATAATAAATTCATGAGCTACTCGTGTGGCCACGGCACACTTGTGGGTTCGCCCACAAATATCAACGTTGGTTTGCGTACACGCTTAGTGAGGGTTTAGTCTTTGCCAAAATTATACTTCATATGGTATTCGGAGGAATTAACAACAAATATTATATGTAAGTCTATAAACCACTAATTTACGTGAAATTTTATATATGTCAAATAAAGAGGGATTAAAATAGTTTTATATTTACATATTCTTTTTTTTTCAACCTCAACTAAAGTTAGTAAACCAGTATTTAATAACACTACAATAAACTTAGCTTTTTGCGATATTGAATTTAGTGGCATTAAAAAATGTCACTAATTCATATAATTAGTGTAATAATTATAGGTTTTAAATTTAAGTTCCACCATAAAGTGATTTAGCGACACTTAATTTGGTCTTTAGTGGCAAATGTAATTGTCACTATAGTCTATAGTGGCATTTGTGAGAAATGTCACTAGATCCTATGTCGCTATAAGCTTTAGTGTGACTTTTTAATAAGCTGCTAAAGGCTCTAATAAATGTCACTAAATCCTCTATATACACTATAAGAAATTTATAATAGCGAAATTTAAATTAAATGTCGCTAAATATATCCCACAAAAAGCAAATTATGTTGTAGTGCAGTTCATAAAACCATTGTATTTAATTGTTTATGAAAATTATCATATAAAAGATTAATTGCATTACAATTATAGTTCAACCTCTCACATGCAACTTATTTCTTCAACACAAAATATTTTTCAATTGCAGTTCATTGTTTCTGAGTTTGAAGTTCAATTGCAAAGGGTAATTTTGAGGTTATGGGAAGTTTTTTTCGAGAACATCTTTAGTACACAAGCAAATATTTCTTTTTAATTGATCGATTAAACCTTGCAATGTTGCTTTAAATAACGTTCAAATTTTGCTTAGAAATTAGCTTTCTCATTTATGCTCTTTTAGGGTTTTATCTCAATTTATGAACAAAGTGGAGCTAAATATGTATATTAGAATTTTATATGGGTATAAATCTAGATAATTTAAAAGTTCTATTATGTATGATGGAGGTTTTGGTAGAATATTTGCCATATATTCCAATTATTTGTCCATGAACTACTTCATGAGCTTAGCAATTATGTGCAAAGAATATGGAGGGATATAAGAGCTTTTTTTTTAAAAAAAATTTACTTAGAATAATTCAATCTTTGTGATTTTTCTATAATAATCTCATATATTTATTAAGCATGAATAATCTCAACTTTAAGGGGTATTTGCTGAGAGTAAACTTGGGTAACCCGAAGACCTGCTGTAGTAGGTAACTCACCAAAAAATAAATTGAAAATTAATTTAAAATCAGAAAAAAAATTTTGAAATTTTACATAAAAAATTCTAAATAATAAAAAAATCATAAATTTTTTTTGAACATATTATTTTTTAATATTTTTGTGACATTTTATTTTAATTTATTTTTTTTAGAAAAAAAATTTGCTATAGCAAGTCATCCGTCACCGAGTTTATTTTAAGAAAATATCCCTCAAATTTGGGATTATTCATGATTAATCAATAAGTGAGATTATTATAAAAAAATCACAAATAAATTATACTCCATATTCTAGATAATTTTTTTTTACTTCCTTTCGAGTTTTTGTTTGAAGGACGAATTAAGGATATAATTGACGGGGATATGATGTTGTTCAAAAGTAAAGATACATGTGCAATGCACAAAATGTGTTAATTTGGTTTCTTTTACATAATTGAATTTAAAAATGTTATTAAATAGTTAGTATATTTTAATTATTACATTATTAGTAACATACATACAATAACTATGCACATGATTATTTACGAATAGGTAAGAACACTAAGCAAACATATCAATAAAAATAATACTTCATAAGAATTTAGATAACACTCTACATAAGAGCTACTTATAATGTAAAGAATGAATCATGACCCAATGTACATTTTTACAAAAATAAATTTGATAAATAAGAAAATAAAAACAAATAAGAAATAGAAGAAGTAAACATTGTATCCATTAGAATAAATAAATAAATATTCTAAATTTAATTAGTTCAATAACTAAATAATTTTAAATGCGTAATACATCATCACGATAGATAATAACTTCGTCAATTCCTAATTCAAAACTTTGCTAACCCTACATGATAAGTATTTGATAGAATATTTAGAAAACAAATAAGGGTAATTCAAACAAGTAGGAAAAAATGTAATATATTAATAAGCAAATAACCTTCAAGAAATTAGGTTCAGAGCTCAAACTAATATCCATAAGTTGATAAAGTAAAATATCATTTGTTGTTTCTCCAATGTAGAACAACGAACTTACATAGGGTAATAAATGGACAATTTAACAATATTTAGTTATTAAACCATTTAAATGGCTGTGCTATGCGTTAGGGGGAAAAATAATTGGTTCTAAAATAACTGATTCAACGTTAGCTTACGTAAATAGTATTCTCTGTTATTTTTATTTTACATTTTTTTTTTGTTTTAATTTATTTTACTGATTTTGTATTATTTTTTTGATAATAGTCTCATTCGTTTTTTTAATATCAAAAAACTTATATTAACCCTCTATTATAACCACTTAATTATATCATCTATTTATTTTTTTTTATCATATTTTCCAATCTAATTTTTCTTTCCATTATATATTATTTATTTTACTATAAATGCAAAATAAGAAGAAGAAAGTGTATTTAGATTTTAGAGTTGGGTAACATATATATTCTTCTATGTAACACGCATATTCGAATTATTATTCTGTTAGCATAAATGCATAATAGCACATTCTTTAATATTCATATACTATGATACTATCGTACATTTCACAATCTCGCATATAGACATTAAATACTTTACGAAATAAGGGAAATTTTATATGACAACATTCAATTTTAATGAAATGTCAGTGGTAGTATTTTTTAAAGAAAATTCCACATGGTAGCATCCAGTTTATGTACTATCCAATTTCCGTAGCATTTTTCCGTTAAGTTCTTGTTAAATTTCTTTTAATTCATTATTTTGTAAGTTTTTTTCACATAGTAGCATCCAGTTTTTGTTTAATTCACCATTTTAACGTGTAATTTACCATTTTAACGTTTAATTCGTCGTTTAATTTATTAACGACCATAAATATTGTAATATTGTTTTCATTTAAATTGTCGGCATTATAAAATTGAAAATGTTGTAATAATTCCTTTTGTACTCGTCAAAACAAACATTAGGGTTAAATACATACTTTGTCCATCTTGATTAAATATTTATGGACGTTAATGAATTAAAACTTTATAATACCAACAATTTGAATGAAAACAAAATCATATACTCCCTCCGTTCCAGTTTACTTGTCTCATTTCCTTTTTTTGGCAATTCCTCACTACTTGTCTCATTTCCTTTTTTGGCTATCCTTTTTTTTACCTAAATACCCCCACTTTTCCAATTCTAATACTCCACTACCACCTTTACAATTAATTTAATCAATTAAAATACCCAACTACCACCTTTTTCAATGGACCCCACTACTACCTTAAAATCCGTGTTTGGTCAAATGGGACAAGTAAACTGGACCGGAGGGAGTATATATTTATGGGCGTTAATGAACACATATTTAAATCAAATACGTACTCCAAAGAACTTAAGGAGTACTTTTTATATTTTAGTCGGGTAAGGTTGGCCCTATAAGGATTAAGGAGGCAACAGGGGTTTGTGCTTCCGATACATCTATCCGGCCAGTTTTTTTTGGAATAACGACACTTTAATAGTTAAGATCAGTCAGGGGTCGAAAAAGGAATATTTACTAGTTCAAGTCTCATAATTATTACTTCTCTCGGAGCCTCTCAAATCTTAAGACTGACAGAGTAATTACAAATTCACATCAAGTAATCTACTCTGTAATTGATTGAGTTGTGGTTCGAAAGTATTTCTTTGAGCAACTCTAGAGCTACATGCATTGGAACAATGAATATAACCAAAAAGTATGACAATGTTCAATTGGAAATTTTACACCATCATTTCTGATGTACTTCTTCAGTCATTAAGTACCGAATCCAGCCACAAAACCGTCACTATACAATATACATGAATTGCATATCCTTTTAAAGCCCCCGGTAAAAAATATGGCATTTTTAACTATTACCTTCGTTTTATAATATTTTCTCCGTTCCAATATAGTCGTAACATATGAAAAATAAGCACTATTCACTCATCTCCCTTAATTTGTGATTAATAAGTAATCTATAAGTTAAAACATAGTTAAGTGAGATCTTGTTTATTTCGTCTCGACGTAAAGATTATTAATATCAAATTTTTATAATTTTATCTTATACATAATTATAGATATTAAGGATTGAATTAGTGCATTAAACTACGTGAAAAAGGGCAAATATTGCAAGTATTTTAGAACGGAGGTAGTATTTGCTACTGATAGTGATATTTTCCAACATAGCAAGAATTATGAAAGGAGCATGTATAAGATTAATTACCACCCTTAAAAGTACTTGCGTTCAAAATCACAAATGATATACTAAATAAATATTGTTTGGAAAACATGAAAATTTTGGCCCTATTTGTCTATTTTCCTAAAAAAAATTATTGTTTTTATTTTGTTTTATTGAAAAGGTCGCTGCAAAAAAAAATATTTTGTGATTTTTTTTTTCATTTTGCTAAACGTAAAAGTGATGCAATAGAATGTAACGAAACCTTAACAAAGCATCGATATTTTTTACCATCATTTTTGGAAATTTGACACCATCATTACTGTTGCTGCAAAAAAGCTTTATTTTTTACCATCACTTTTTTGTTATTTGTTTGCGACACGTTTTATTGTCACCATAGCTATTAGAATTTCAATTCTGATATAGGACTCTACGATCTTGCGATCTAAAAATAGGTGACCAATTCGAGTTGTAGGTAGGATCTTAATGTGGTAGAATCGTGCAATTCTACTTAGCTCAAGAATTTAGGTGGTATGATCAAAACACGATTCTACAATCCTACAATCAAACAAGTCAATCCTAATATATTTTCATATGATACAGATTTCAGTTATGTATAGATATATATTTAAAATAATTTTATCAATACCTTTATAAAATTCATATTTTTCTTAATTTGCGGTTAAAAAATGATTATTAAAAGTAATTTTTTTCAAAACTTAATAAAAAAAGTCAAATAAGTTTTTACACACCTTAAAACTAAAAAAGCGAACAAATATAATTGATAATCGGTAATCCATATTTAAAGGATCACAAGATCTTACGATCGGATTCTACCGATTTTGATATTACAAATAATCATAGGTAGAATTCTGATCTTAATAATCTTGATTGTAGTGTCACGCTTCCTAATTGTAATGCATTTTATCGTCACTATTTATTATTTATGAGCAAATTTATTAATGTTTTAGTATTGATTTATAACACTTTTTATTAAGGGTGTTAGTTCTTTTATGTAACCTATTAGATTTATTAATAGAATTCCATGTTATTGGTTTAAAAATTTATTGAGCTGACTTGAGAGCAAATAGTCTTGCAAGTTTACTTATTAATTAAGAGAAATTCGAAAACCATGCTTGCTAGCATAACATCAAAGTTGAAATGTTTTTATGGAGTTACCGATTACAAGAAATATGGTACATTTTCAAATTAAATAGTAGAATAAAATGTGTTGAACAACTTAAAAAACGTTCAAAAGAACAAACATATGTATGATTAGTAGGTCTGTATATCAGGTAATCAGATTGGAGTCGAGTTTGTGTTATATATAAACAGTTTAGAAATCTCTTGACACAAGTCTAATTTGTTTAGTTAGCTGGGTAAAAAAATCACAGCTCTCACCTAATCTGCAATAGAGCAGATCGACTTGATTTCAATCCGCTTAATCTTTTTAGAGTATTTTTGTTTTCAAAGTTTAGGTTCATTAATTAACATTAACTGAATCTATTTTTTTAGCCTTAAATTTTTAAGCTTTTTGTTTATTAGTGATTTATTTTATTTATTATGAAGATACAAAAAAAAAAAAAAAAAAGAATTAAGTTCAGGTTATACTTATTGATTTAACTTATTAGAATCAACTCGTTTAATCAAATGAGTTATACATGTTTGTTTGAGGCTTTAAATTTTTACGTTAACGGTTAATCTAACACATTTAATAAATAGAGCTGGTCATGTTGACTCATTTAATTTATTGGGCCAAAAATATTAACTCAAATTCACTTATTTCGTGTTAATTTTAGGTCGGATTAACTGCTTGGATGAGCTTTTTTATTTGGCCTAATAATTAGAGTTTTGTATTTGATTGTCTACCTATAGGGAGAACATATTTTGTTTATGTGAGGCGAGAGACAAATGTATCTGAAAAAACAAAATATAATTAGTACGTTACAACTAAGGAGTTTATATAATACCCCTAAAAGAACTAACCAGGATAGGATTTTAGAACTCCGAATATTTGCAAACACATACATCAAAATTGTAGCTCATAGTTTCTGTGATCCATTATACTTTTTATGTTCACTTTATTACATAATTTAATGTATTATTTAAATTTTATTAAAACAAATTATCTTAATTTGATACTATAATAACACACAAATAAACGATTCAAACAAGATTATGCTTAACAATTTTTTTAAATATTCGTCAAAACATATAAAATATATTCGAATAATAAACAATATAATAATACTTGTATAACAAATATTTCAGAATAGATATAGCCTTAGTATCATTAAAACACAAAATTTTGTGAGCAAAGGTTTTTTTGAGAGACCATCTCTAATTTGAATTGCCATATTATATATTTTTTAAAACGCTATAAGTAAGCATTAAGAATAATGTAAATAGACATTTAAGATATTAACAGTAGCTATTAAGAATACAGTAAAAAAGCATTAAAAATAAGTAAGTAGGTATTAAGAATACGATAAGTAGATATTAATCTTTAATAGACTGAACCTGAGATAATAACTCTTACTAAAAATCATAAAATGAAAAAGATGTATGTAGTATTAATATGACGTGTAGGATGAGAACGATGAGTTGGTAAAGGAAGCAGTTGTAGCAAAAGCGAAGCGAATAATGAGGAAAAAGGAAAACGAAGATTGAAGGAGCTAGAGTCGTTTAGAAGATGACGCGTGGCTGGAACGGCTTCGGTTCGCTGCAATCTGTCGTTTTTGTAAGAGCGTGTCTGTATCACTGTATTTCTCTCTCGTCTTTATCTTCTCTGTTGTTGAATGTTGATGGATATGACTTTGTGTTTGTGCAAACTGAATTCCTTTTCTCATCGCTAAAGCTTTATTAACCCAACTCATGCTGCTGACTCTGTATTTGTCACCACATTCTCTAGACTCATCCTACTCATCTCCATCAAAAACCAAATATTCCTTCTATTATTATTTTTGTTATATTAATATAATAGGGATTATAAAAATTAATATTTTATAAGTAGTTTAAGAAATTAAATGTGTGGATTATGCTATAATAATAATAATAATAATAATAATAATAATAATAATAATAATAATACTCAGTGTATCCCGTTCATAGAAAACTATGGTCAGGGTCTGGAGAGGGAAGAACACCGACAACTCTTCCGGCTCGAGAATGGCCTTCCAAGGAGAGAAACCTGCAACTTACAAATAGGTTAAAGAGGATACGTACAAATAGCTAAAAATAAAGGTAAAAGTAACAAGAAGGACATGAGCAATAAATAAAGGCAACGAACAAAAACAAACAGAGGGTGAAAGGTATGAGTTTAGACGTTTAGTAATCTTGGACGTGGATAAGGCGCCGCCACCTGCCCCTATCCCTAGTCAGGTCCTTGGAGAGGTGGAGCTCATGCATGTCACTTTTAATCTGCTCCTCCCACGTTCTCCTGAATCTTCCTCTACTTCTCTTGCCCTCTACTATAATGCATTCGATCCTTTTTACTAGGACGTCATGTGTCCTTCTCTATGCATATGCCCAAACCATCTCAATTTGTTTTTCCGCATCTTTGCGAAGATCGGTGCAACCTTTAACTTCTCTGTGAACTCCTCGTTTCTTATCCTATCCATCATGATATTACCACACATCCACCTCAGCATACGCATCTCTATTACTTCCATTCTTTGTTCAAAAACCTTCTTTACTGGCCAACATTCTATTCCATATAACAACGTCGACCTAATTGCAACGCAGTTTAATTTACCTTTTAATCTCCTTGGAACTTTTAATGACAAAGAACCCCGGATGTTGCTCGCTACTTAAGCCAAACCGCTTGTATACGATTAGTAATGTCTCCATCAATCTCCCCGTTACTCTAAATCACTAATCCTAAATACTTCCTCCGTCCTTCGTCCCAAAATACTCGCTACATCATGGTTATTTACATTATTTATTGTTTAAGCTTATTTTATTTACTACGGCTAATACATAGAAAAAATATAGTCAAGTGAGATCTTGTTTGAATCGTAATTTAGTCGAATACTTTCATAACATTTACTTTCTATAATTTTTAAATATATATAATTTAATATATAAATAATTAAAATAATAAATTAAATTGCGTAAAATTCAAATCTAACAAGTATAGTAGAAAAGAAGAGGGAGCGGAAGCATATGAATAGCAAACAAACAAAAGCAAAATTTGAGACAAAAATGATCAAATTGACCGCCACAAGACATTAAACATCCCAACTGTTTGCCCTTATCTTCAAGTACTCATGTCTTTTGGATGGATGCATCTTGAATTCAGGCTAGGTAATTCTATCAACAAATCAAATTACACTTAGAAGTTGGATCAGACAACCACTATTCTATGCCATAAACAACCAAAAATGAAACACAAATCCCATGGAACCAAACAATGTCCTATTTATTTTCCCTTTATATATATATATATATATATATATATATATATATATATATATATATATATATATATATATATATATATATATATATATAATGTTCTGATAAAAATAGTTTATCTAGTAATTTTAGATAATTTTGACACAATTGGTGGTTCTATTGTCAAACCATTCAATGTTAGCGAGTGTTTGTTAAATATGCTAGTTGAAAGAAATTATTTTTATGAGTAAGTTGTTTTTGAATAAGGTGTTCAGATTATACTTCATATATTAGCGGATTTAAAATATGAGAATTATATTTAAAATCTGTCAAACAATTTAAACAGCTGGTCAATTCAATCATTTCAATCGGATATTAACTATATCAGTCGTTCACTAACACTTTCTGGCTAACCTTTTGCCATATAACCCCTACAATTTAACATTACCGATGTCGATGCTTTATATATAGTTTTTTCTAGTGTAGCGAAAAAAGTATTTGCACCTAGTACTAATAAAATTATGTGCAATATTTATTATATTATGAAAATTTCTTCATTATTTCTTTTAATTTTCATCCATATATGTTCGCTCTCTTTTATTATTAACCAAATCATTTTAATACATCCGCCACTATCTCAAACTTCACGCCATATAAAGATCATGCAATTTTATGAAGACAGAGGGTGTAATATTTAGTTAAATTCAATTTCTTTTGCTTTTATATTAATCCATCTAAATTTAATATTTGAACTCAACTGTGGTTTATAGCTTTAAGCCTTGATATTTCATGCAGAGAATCTGATCTTGTGCAACCGCTGCATGTATACGACCTCTACCAATTCAGCCTAATAAGTTTATTTAAAATCAATTAATGTCAAATTTTAAAATGTCTATTTTAAGACTTAAAATGACAGTTTTAATACTTAAATAGCCAATATATATCAAGCATTAAACGATTCATCAAAAGCACAATCGGTAATTTATTTTTTCAATTTTTTTAGACTTAAATGATAACGTGCAAGAACTAGCCAAATCTAAGACTTAAAAGGCCAAATCCAAGATAACATTGGAATTGGTCTATTAAGCCTTGAATTTGTTTTTTTAAGTTTTAGAACTAGAAATTTTATTAAAAAAAATTAAATCACCAAATTTACTTAAGTCTTGAAATTGGTCTTTTAAGTTTTAGATTGACTTTTAAAATCTTATATGTGATCTTTTAAGTTTTAGATTTGACTTTTTAAATCTTTATTTGATCTTTTAAGTTTCAAATTTGGTATGAAATATAAAAAAAAGTTGAAAAATAAAACTTAACTGCAGACAATTTACAGTTTTACATAATTACATCATTAATAAGTAATTGTATTCAAACAACCGTTGCATACAAGATTTTATGTGTCTGTGTATCTATTCATAAACAAAAAGCAATGGGCCAAAATCAATTCTATATGCCATTAGGGTCAAGACTCAAGAGACTCCAACGTTATGGATCAGTAACTTAACAAAATTAGATTATTTGAAATGAATAAGCAATTTTAATTTTCAAAAAATAAAAAGATGAACTTCGGATAAATTTAATTTTAAAAATAAGCTTTTTCATGTACGAGCTTAAAGTTAGATATGTTTGCAATTATTAACAGCAAACAAAAAATGTCAAAATAAGTAAAAATTGTTTGCTCACAGTTAATTGGTAACGGCGAACGACAGAAAGATAACGTCATAATGTTAGAATAGACAAGAAAAAAAAAACATGATTTTCATTTTTTATCCCTTCTAACGTTTTAACATTGTCTCCCTTTGAAAAATGCCAAGAAAATGGAAAAAAAAACAAAAAATAGATTTTGGAGGGCGCGTGTGCCAAGTAGCACAAGCACCTGTAATGGTCTGGCCCAGTTTTATTAGAATAAGACGGTCATACGCAAGTTTTTGTGATATTATTATGTGATCTTCCAAAGGTAATTAAACTCTAATGGTCCAACTCAAATTAAAAAGGGCCTGATTTAGTTTTCATATGGGCCGTTCCTCCAAGTGGTTCTGATCTGATTCGTCATGCAACTATGCAAAGGTAAACTCTTATTTTTTTCTTCAAAGTTTAAAAAGGAATAACGCTATCATACTTATAAATCACAAAAACTTGGCCGAGACCGTCTCAGCGTGAGACGGCCCAGAATTCGCGGCCCATATTCACGCGCGTGTAAGTCACGCGCCCGTTCCCTCCAACTTCCCTTTTTTTTTTGTTTTATTTTTGGCATCTTTTTAACTCCCAAAATTGAAAACTACCATTTCAGTTTTCATAATCAATTTCTGCCATTTCAGTTTATTCTTCAACCTCCATTTTCGATCTTGATTCTTCTTCTTCCATCCTTCTTGCTTCTTCTTCCTCTTTTTTTCGTGAGTAATAAGATAAGATAAGTGTATGATTATACATGTATGTATGGTATGTATTGTGATATTAATACCTGTGTTGTTTTTTTCAATGATATAATTATAATTGAAGGAGGAGGATGATTATAATACCTGTGTATGATTATTCTTCAATTTTTTTTTCAGTTTATTCTTCAATTTTTTCAATGATATTGGTTAGAAAAAAAGAATAATTGGACAATGATATTAATATGGCAGAAGGATGTTGGTTTGAAATGGATGGACAATGATATTAATAAGTTTGGAAATGTATGTATATGTTTTACTTATGTTAAGGTTTAAACTGTATGTGTTAAGGTCTAAACTGATAAGGAATTCAATATCACTGTGTGTTATTGATTTGTATGTGTTAAGGTCTAAACTGTATGTGTTAAGTTTTAAACTGTATGTGTTAAGGTCTAAACTGATAAGGAATTCAATATCATTGTATGTGTTATTGAATTGTATGTGTTAAGGTCTAAACTGTATGTGTTAAGGTATAAAGTTGTATGTGTTAAGGTCTAAACTGATAAGGAAGTCAATATCACTGTATGTGTTATTGATTTGTATGTGTTAAGGTCTAAACTGTATGTGTTAAGGTCTAAAGTTGTATGTGTTAAGGTCTAAACTGATAAGGAATTCAACTGAGTGTGTTAAGCAAAAAACTTCAATGTATTTTGATAACTGAGTGTGTTAAAACAATTGATCAATTCAATTTAATTAAGAAAATTTATGTGTTTGATAACTGAGTGTGTTAATCAAACAACTGAGTGTGTTAAGCAAAAAACTTCAATGTATTTTTGATAACTGAGTGTGTTAAGACAGTTGATCCATTCAGTTTAATTAAGAACTGAGTGTGTTAATCAAAGAACTGAGTGTGTTAAGCAAAAAACTGAGTGCGTTAAGACAGTTGGTCCATTCAGTTTAATTTAAAACTCTATGCGTTTGATAACTGAGTGTGTTAATCAAACAACTGAGTGTGTTAAGCAAAAAACTGAGTGTGTTTAGCAAAAAACTTCAAACAACTATCTGCGTCGTCTTCATCATACATCTCCATCGTGAAACGAAAATGAAGAAAATTGCAGAGATTGTGATGAAATTAGGAAAGTTTAATCAATTGTGAAGAAATTAGAGAAGTTTAATTACGGAAGTTATTTTAATTTTTGATAACCGGCTGTTTTTGGAGGAAGTTTTTAATTTTGGAAGTTTTGGTTTTAAATCAGGAAGTTTATATATTGCTGACTGATCCCTCCAAAATAACTGCCGCTTGCTGTCTTGGGCTGGGCCGTCTCAGCGTGAGACGGTCTCGGCCAAGACCAGCTGCTTATAAATTACGTGATTTTATGATGAAATTAATTTTTTTAGACTGGACCATATATATTTAGTGTGTTAAAATGATTATTTACAGTTTCAAAATGATTAATTAGAGAAATAAATCAATTATATGAACATGTTTCATGATGAAACAATATCATACAAGATGACCAATTCATATTGAAAGTAATTTTTGTATAATTCACAAAATACAAATATATTTTACGGTGAGACTATTTTCACTCAATATTAAATAAAAATAGACTCGTTTCGATGAAACATTGTTATTCAAAACTTCTAGATAATAATTAGATTGGTTGACTATTACAAGGCTTTATGCTTTCGTGAAGTACATGCTGTTTTTAATAGAAGTATAATTAATTTGTATATTGCCTTTTTGCTTGTGTATTGTGTTTTTTACTTATTTATTAAATCCCGCCTTGCTATTTTATTCTTTAACGTTGCTCTTTGTGAAAACTTGAAATTAATCAAAAAAAAAAAAATATGCAATAACATCCAAATTAAACTTATTCCAAATATAAGCACATGATATCCAGAGCACAAGTTTGGTTCTATTCGCACTTAGTAAGTGCGAACAATAATAAACTAGTCAAAAAAATCAAGTGTCTGTTCGCATTTAGTTACTGCGAACAGATAAAACAGGGCCAACATGATAATTTTAAGACAAGAGTTGTTCGCACTTGGTAAGTGCAAACAGACTGAAAACCTGAAACAAGCTGTTTGTTGTTAGTAACAGCGAACAACCTGTTAAGTGCGAACAATCTGAACCTAAACTTTGCAGATTACACGCTTAGTTTTGAAATAAGTTTGATTATAATCTTATTTTATGTTTTTTTTTAAATAATCTTATTTATTTCAAAATTTCACTCATTGTCATATTGTATGTAAGTCGTTTTCATATTCTTATTCAAGCTGAACTATTTAATACATCCAAGAAAAATCCCTTTATTAGAATTGATTTTCTTAAACCATCTGTATTTTTAATACAAAAGGCGAATTATATTGTATATTGTTATTATTTTTAATTTAAACTTGTCCTAATAAGTTTTCAAAAACTAAAAGATTCTAAATCTAATTATACCGAGTTATCTCGATGGCTCAAATTTAAGTTTCTTAGTTTCGCATCATAACGGAACACATTAAAGTAAAACGATCATCAAAGCATGTGCACTTATTATTTATGTGAAGTTGGACATGATATTTGTTACAATTTACAAATAATCAATTGAAAACAACCTCTTTATTAGTTTTATCAATAGCACAGATAATATTACAATATTCAATTCCATAAACTAACCCTACTGTAAATAAAAGCTACTTAATAACATTAAGTACAATATTTATGTCATTGTTGTGTTGTAGACTTTTAATTAATGTAGATGACTAGACCCAAAAGTATAAGTCCACAAAATCGTATAATTAATATTCCCATTCAAAATTTCCTCTCCATATGAAACAAAGAAATCAGTGTAAAATATGCCATTTATTCCCTTTACGAAGTTATTATGGTAAGGAAAAATTGATATCTTAATCAAAATTTGCGCATACATTTCAATTGAGTAATAACTAATAATAAAGTCGGCAAATTGACATAATCAAGTGGTACTACTAGGCATACAACATGCGTCAGATTACGTGAAAGTTGGTCCGTAACGAAGCTACCATGTAATTTCCTTAACCCAAATCAAACGCAAATAATTCCAATCATTATTTTTTCCCTAGCAAGTTCCATCTCAAATTCCATTCCTTTTTTTACTTCAACTTAATTTATTGAAAATTTTTTGATTAAATCACCTTTTAAAAATCTCCATTTTCATTCATCTTAAAATAATCCGATCTTATAATCGTTTTATTCTATGACTTGTGTTGATTAGATTTTTCAAAGGAAATATGATGTAAAAATCAGATTTATACAATAAATAAAATGTAAGATTTTTAAAACTGATCAACTAATAAAATAATTTCTTATAATTCAATTTCCATGTTCCATTTTCCACACATTAATTAGTTATTCTTTTCACAACTTAACCCATTAATACCAAGTATATAAGGAAAGGTGTGTAAAACACTACCTTAGATTTCAAACACAAAAAAAATGAGGCAATGCTTCCCAAATGTAATAGGACTTAGAATGACCCTCTACAAAAAGAAATCAATAACCAAAAATACATCTTTATCTTCATCTTCATGTTCAACCTCTCCTAGATCTCCTCTTACTTCGTCCTCCTCCCCTGTTTACCCAAAGGGGAGGACGCGAGAAGAGGAGCTTAAGGATGTTTTCCGTCATTTTGACATGGATAATGACGGAAAAATCACGGCTCTCGAACTTAGGAGGTATTTTAACAGTATTGGAGAGGTAATATCTCATGAAGAAGCTCAACATGTGATTAATGAGCTTGATTCAGATAATGATGGTATGATTGAGTTTAAAGATTTTGTTAAGCTTATGGAGAGTAAAGATGGAGAGGATAATCATGATGATTTGAAGAAGGTTTTTCAAGAGTTTGAACATGAAAAAGGGTCTGGAAGAATAACTCCTAAAGGACTTCAAAATGCTTTAAAAAGATTAGGGGATTCTAAGTCTTTTCAAGAGTGTGAAGCTATGATTCAAGTTTATGATACTGATGGTGATGGTGAGCTTGATTTTCATGAATTTCATCAAATGATGCTTTCTTAATTAATTCTTCAACTTTTTTTGTTTTCTTTTTAGATATATCATTTGATACAATTGGAAAGGAAGGTGTTATTATGATTTATGATCACAAATCATAATTGTATTTGTAACTTTAAAATGAATAATGTTTTGACATGGGTTTGTAGTTTATTTAAAGGTAATAATATGTCAAGATATTCTAAGTAATATTACCATAGTACTTTGTTAAGTAGTGGTGATAATGTCTTTGCTTTTATTACAAGTTATTATGCTTGGTTATAATGGATTTAATTTGTAAGAGAGAATATTATTTTTTTTAATATTTAAATTGGATTTATGGACATAATCATATGGCTTATCAATAGAAAATATTTTCGTATCCTTAATGCGTAAATCCCACAATAAACCTACGAAGGTATGAGTAGCAGCAGATGCAGATATAAGAATATCGTCTCACTAATATTAGTTCACAAGCACCAATCAGTTTACCATGTATACTGATACGGACATATATAATGGTAATGAACTAGAACTCATGTAAACATGTACATACATATCTATATTTATCGATTAAAAGAACTCACTTACAGACGAATTCAGGGTTCAAACTCTCTGGGACATCAACATATGAATAATAGAACAAATTAAAGAAAATTTTGCAAAACTTTCAGCAGACACCAACATATGTAAATAAGTGATAATCGTACTTTTCAGCACAAAGTAAAAGCAATAAACAATCAATTTAAGCAAGACCTTAGTAATTCAAAAAAAAGTGAAATCATACTAATTTGTTAGGATTATGGGTAATTTGGTTCACCATATTAATGAAGTATGTAAGTGCAAGTTAGAAGAGGACCAAATACTAGCTTGGGATTGGTTAAGGCCGAAAGAATCATATTGTACACTCTCCTTTGGCACTATTGGTTGATGCAAACTTTGGGCACCAAAGTTAGCATTCTGTCTTAAATAGGTACAATGATCATCAAATGAGTAGGAGACCAAAGGAACGTATTAGGATCTTCTCCATTACTTTACTCTATTACCTATACTAAGATTTTGACACCTAATTTAGAATCAAAAATAAAATCTCAAAAATCCCCTTATTTTCCTCAATCTAGCAATTCTAGCCATTAGATTAAGCAATGAACTCTCCATTACATTTTAGGTAATGGAGAGGATCCTAATTCCAAAGGAACTCGTGGCATAGGCTGAGCAACAAGTTGGACTGCTGCCAACAGCCGCTCGAACGAGCAATTTAGGCGCTCAGATGAGCAGGCAACAACAATAGCCTTCTGTTTCTCTTTTGAGCATTTTGTGTTGTGGCCTCCTCGTGCCCTATATTCCTTAATATATGTACGCCTTCATATCCTAGGTTAAAAGTATACTAAGAGTCTCATTGTAAAGCTTTACCTATTGCTTAGTTTACTCCTTCATTAGCTCATTTCGTCCTATATTAAACCTCCAATATAATTCCTTTAAGTTTTGTATTTGTCCTATATTAAACCAGCATTATAATGATGGATCTGATTCGCTTGGCATGTAGTGGAGGCAATTAATTAGGAACTAATCAACATGAAAGATTATAATGGTAACACTCCTTTGCATTGGGGTACCATGGAAAAGTATCCTGAATTAGTTTAAATTTATTTTGTTTGTGCTTTCATTAATGAAGATGGTGCCGTGGTTTACCAAATTTGGGCTACATTAATGAATTATATTGGATGTAGCCCAAATTTGGTAAACCACGGCACCATCTTCATTAATGAAAGCACAAACAAAATAAATTTAAACTAATTCAGGATACTTTTCCATGGTACCCCAATGCAAAGGAGTGTTACCATTATAATCTTTCATGTTGATTAGTTCCTAATTAATTGCCTCCACTACATGCCAAGCGAATCAGATCCATCATTATAATGCTGGTGGACTAGTTCTGGATGGCTCCTCAACAAGTATATAACACCATCGACAAAGCCAATTTGAGTGGCATAGAATACTATTGTCCTCCCATTCTCATCCAATGTATATTTATAGTATATTTGTTGATGAGTATCTCAAGAAATTTTGCTCATTTTTAAATTATATATATTTCAGATGAAAATATAGTTTATTAGATGCAGAATTGTGGAGAATGGCAAACTTTATTAGTTAGAACAAAAGCAACCATCTAGAAATACAGACTAATTGACACAGTGTCATAAACTCATAAATTTACACTAATTACTAATTTGTGTTTCTCCCGCCGCTAGCGCCTAGCAGTGATGTTGGTGGATATGGCGGTCACATTTCATTACCAGCCAATATCGTAGCAAGAACATTAATGTACTCATTTCATTATCATACACATTCACAAATCACAATCACGATTCACAAATTCATTGATACATATTGAATAAATTAAATCACTTAAGTACATTCATAATCAATCCATCCCAATATTTACAAGTATAACAACAAGTAAATCAATAAATGTAACTTGTAATTGCTAATGAAATTTAAGTTTTGAATCAAAAAACCCTAATTTTTGGATCTCAA
This sequence comes from Amaranthus palmeri, assembly GCA_019776075.1. Taxonomy (NCBI): domain Eukaryota; kingdom Viridiplantae; phylum Streptophyta; class Magnoliopsida; order Caryophyllales; family Amaranthaceae; genus Amaranthus; species Amaranthus palmeri. The sequence continues at coordinate 1,343,342 of JAAKBH010000009.1, forward strand.
GTTAATACCTGAAATTGGACTGGTGGAGGTTGCGGACTCGCGGTGCCCTGTGATTGAAGCGAGTCGATTGTGGTTCCAGGTCTTAAACAACCTCAAGCCAACGATCCACTCTCCAGCAACTGCAATTGTGCAAGTCTGGAAGGTCGTAGGACGCCGGCGGTATACGAAAGCCGGAAATCTAGCACCGGCGAGCAAGAGGGTCAACCTATTGATTATTTGTACTTAATTCAGACAATTAACCGCTTAACAAATTTTTGTAATTTCATTCATTACTTAATCCAATGAGCATTTTTTTCGCTCTGGTATCCTTATGTTTGATCGGACATTTATACGTGTAACTGCACGGCCGTTTATTTTAGGTGTTAGAGCCAAAAATATTTATTTGAATTATTTTATAAGAAGAAAACTATATAATATTTATAATTTTTAATAAATAAATTCAAATTATATATAAATTTAATTTAATATATACATGAAAAAAGAAATTTGACCCTAAAACATATGAAGCCATGAGCAATAGCCAACTTTACTCTTGCTAATCAACGACCATATATGAAAGTGCAACTTTATCATACTTCTATATAATTAGTAGTAAAATTATTGTTTTTAGTATATAGATCAAAGTAAGTTTCTCATAAAACGTTACATAATTTGTCTTATTTGTATTTAGTTATTACACTTGATTGAAGGAAAATTTCCTAAAATGTCCCACTTGCATTGTACCAATATATGTAACCTTAAATTCATAAGTCACTTAATGTCAAATTTGATAAGGCATTGATATTACATGTCATCCATACTATTGTTTGAATTAATTTCTAGAAAACTCGCACTCTTGAAAATAAATTATTAATACCTTAATCTATTTGATTATGACCATGCATTTTTTATTCTTACTCTTCAATAAGCCAAACATACTAATCTTAACAAGTAACAGATAAGAGGGGTTGTAAACTTGTACAATCTTGTATAACCAAAACATCCACTTAACTTTTAACAATGTCTAGTATTTTCTTAAGTGCCCCCTTTTTATGACGTGAAAATTTAAAAATGTCAAAAGCTTACTAATTACCAATTGAGAAAAGTCTCAAATTATTTCAAAAGAGAAAGTGTCATAATAAACACGTATAAAATTGACAAACCTATTAAATGTTATTTAAATCGGATGATGAATGCAAGTTAATGAGGAGTTTAAGGCCAATAAAAGATTCTGCATGAGGTACATTAAACAAGGCACTCAAAGATCACATTTGCCTTGTTGAGCATGAAGATGAGAAGCAAATAAAGGAGGTATGAAAGCCTGTGTTCGAACGAGCACAGTGTGCAGCTAAAGTCAGAAGGCTTCTATGATAGCTGCTCGAATGACCAGCCTTATCAGTGGCATTCTTGGATTCGTTTAATCAGTTTTATTTTTCTGGTGCATTAGTTTCATATTAATTCATAGCCTTAATTATGTATGACTCATTAATGTATAATCCACTATAAAAGGGGAGCTCATATGTCATTGTAAACACATCAAACACAAATTCCTAAGCCTAAACGCATAGCCTTTGAATCTCTTACTCAATTGTAATGCTTCATTTGTAAGAGTTGCATACTCCATTGATCTAGTATAAATAAAGATACTACACACCACAAAGGACGTAGCCATCATTGGGCAAACCTTTTTAAATTATTGTGTTATTTTGCATTGTTTATTTTCTTTCATACATTGTCATTTCATTGTATTTGTTATTAGTTCATCAAAAACTTCATACCTTCGATATTGGTAATATTTTTTTTTTGAATAATCGATATTGGTAATATTAGAGTTTAATAATTATTTTTTAGACTCATCTAACTCTCATCTTTTGTATATCAAAAAAAAAACTCTCATCTTTTACCTTATGTTTTATAGACTCTAATTGTGAGTTGTAACAAAACAAAAGGTATAGACAAAGAGATTATTACATTGAAGTGATTGTAAGATTTATTGTTTTGTACTAACCTATCCGTCTCATGTGGGAAGAAAAAGCATGTTTATCATTTATGGAGTTTTCCAATGGGCTAGTTAGCAATAATGTATTTCAAAGTTCAAATTATAATCCTTTGATTAACCTAATTATTGCTCTTTATGTCTCTTTTATCTTACATTATTTTCTATTTTAATCGGTTCTACTAATTTTACGGTCTTTTTTTTTGCAATGATTTCATTTTTGTTTTAATTCATTCACATATTTATACTTTTTCTTCATTTTAACTACTCATTATTTCTTTTCTTTGTATATTGTCTTATAATCTAATTCAATTTTTCCATTTAACTAAATTTCATAGAAAATATATTGTATAATGAATAAAAAGCGACAAAAGAGATAAAACAAGGAGAAAGACGGATATTCTTTAGCATAAATATACTATATAGTTTACTTTTGTTGACCCAATTCAATACTAATATCACTTTCACAAAGTCTCATTCAACATCCCAATTTGATTGTGCTAGATATTAAAATTAAATTAATAAAATAGACATTTTTTATTATTATTTTAAATGTTAAAATTTAAATTTAATTTATTTTTTGAATTTATTATAGTTTTCAGTACATTTCAACAATACTATCATTATTATTCCATTTTTGAAAATTAATATTTTTCTCTATTCATTCTATTTGTCCCATTTACCTTTTTTTCGCACATGTCAAGACAATACTTTAGCTTTTAATATCTTTAATTGTGCATAATTAAAAATCAAAAAAATTTTATATTAAGATTTTTTGCATTGAGACGAATAAAATAAAATCCGACGTAACTATTAGGGAATTAATAACAAAAAAATAAATGGAACAAGTAGGGAGGAATGAGGATAGGAACGTGTAATAAATAATAATAAAAAATAGAAAAGAAAACAGGTGGGTCCCAACCCTAATTTCCCAACTTCGATCGTACAAGAAAGCGGTGGTTCAAGAAGGGAACAATCAGATTTCCACGTTTTTACGCCTACACACGTTTCTCCTCCTAATCTCTTTGCCAAACTAAATCCATCATTATTTTCCATTTCCACAAATTCGAAGATGGAGATGTTGGAGAAAATGTCAGAAACGGTGGCGACGGTAACTGCAGTTGTTGACGACAGTCTTTCGTCGGAAACCGGGATTCAGTCTGCTTTTCGCTGGGGCGCTTCCTTCTCTGTCTTGTTAGTTTTTTCTCTCCCTTTTCTGTGATTTGGGTCATCCTTTGTTTTGGTTTGATTTCACTCAATGTTAATCCAAAAGTAGAGTAATGCTCTTCTTTCACTTTATAAATGTTTGTAGTTGTAGTTTACTGTGGATTTTTGTTTGTTTTTCTAATTTATTCTTTGTTCTGCTGTTTACTTTGATTAGTGTGCGTATGCTGTTATTTGAAGATGGAATGATTAATGAGTATTAATATATTGATTAGTGTGCGTTTGAATGAGTTAATGCCATTCAGCCATTGCTGCTGCATATGAGTCTCTAATTTTCTGTTTAAAAGTAGATTGCCAATTTAGAATTTCATTTTATTGAACTCGAATAGTCAGAACCTGTTCAGTGTTAAAATAAATTCAGCAGGACATTATCGGTTCATCACCCATAAAAAGTTGGAGTTCTTCTTTGATTGTCCTCGTTTTTTGGATCTTGGTTCAAGGTACATTAGTTCATTTGGATCATCAGGTCAATTCGGGTTTAAATTCATTTTGAAGTGGGGTTTGAGTTAGGTAAATATCGGATCGTCCGATCTATTTTGAACCTGTATTAGAAAAAATTATAATAATTTTTGATTGAAGTGAAATCCAGCAACTCTGTATGTAAAGAAAACTAATGAATCTGCTCAAGTGGGTGTTAATGGGATAAAATCAGAAGTATTTGATATCCGGGTTTATCATATATAGAAAGTCAATAAGTTCCAATGAGAATGGCAGGCATTATTAGACAAAAAAAGTTGCATTCTTTGTCCTCTTTTGGTTCTATTTTAGTTTTCGTTTTAGGTTCTGTTTTGGTCCTAGAATTTGGAATTTTTGTGAACTTGTGAATTATACATTATTTTTCCATATTTCCTAGACATAAAAAGCACTCCTCACAAATTGAGAATTACAATGTGATACCATAAGGTTATATGTCACATTGATTGTTCGTTAAGGTCCACCATTGCAAAAGAAGTCCCAAGACTCCCAACTAGATCCAACTGTTTGCTTCATGACAATTAAGGCCCATCTTCAACGAAGGGTTAATTGTGTTCACTTATAATCAGCTAGTATTCAAGATTTCAAGTACAAAGTTACAAGAGACTGTTGACAAATATAGTAATGCACTATCACCCCGGTTGTCTATTTGTACTATATAGCAGGAATGATAATACCTTAGTAAGATAATTTAGCTAGAAAAACTATTTTTTTACTCCAATTATATTTTTGTCTTTACATAATTCAATTGCAATTATTGCCTCTTGAAAATGTGGTATTAGAAGGTAATGAAAAATGATGAAGAAAAACATATGTTTGAGATTGAGAGCTTTTAATCATGGGAATGACAATTGACATCACATTTTGTGAAAATTTTAAACTAAAATTCATTTTCATTACCACAATTTAATACCAATCATTAAACACCCCGTAGATATAAAATTAAAGTGCAGTTCATTTACCTTCATCCTTTTCGTTTCTGAACCATGCTTAGGGATGCCTGCCTCTGTTCTAAAAACCTTTTGCGCTATATCAGTTAAGTAAAGCCACTGAACTCGGAGATATTAACATATTTTAGTGTATACTGCAAAATAAAGGGGCATAATATCTGTTGTAAAACTCAACATGTCTAGCTGTACGGTTTAGGTATCTTCTGCTTTTCTATCTATATTATACACACAAGACTGGGTGACTGGATCATGTTGAATGTACGAGTATGAAAGTGACTGTTATTACTTATAAGCTTAGATATGGTCTTTGTAACAACTTACACTTTTACGAGAAGGATGTCATTTTATTATAAACAAAAGTTTTTTGAAAGTGTGTTTGTTATATATCTTCAGATTAGGGAATTTTTAAGTTTTACATTTATATTCAGTTATTGATGTGCCTTTATATTGTGGTGTACATTCTGTAAGGTCCGTCATTCGTGTATGTTATGTTTTCTTTTGGGTGGTTTAGAGCTTGTAATTTAGAGATAAATGAACATTTCTACAGACCTGTATTTTATTCCCTCTTACTATTATTGTAGGTTTCTGTTAATTCTAAACCTATTAGGGAGAAGATCAAGGCTGCAAGCTTCACTTCTGGCCCTATTTCTTACAACTAGTCTCCCGGCACCAATTTTCCAGATATTACGGTGGTTCTAAAGCTTATTGGAAAATATCTGGTCTTCTCAGATTAGAACTCTTTTTAAAAATTTACTGAAGATCATCTCCCTCATGTTGCAGAGGCCAGTTTGGATGTTGGGTTGCTATTATTGCTATTGCCGGAAGTTATTGCTTCCCCAGTTTATTCCCAGGTATGAAAGCTAATATTTGCGTCACTTGTAATGCTGTTAATCAACCATTATAATGCTATATCCTTCCTTGCAGCTTCTGTCTCCCGTTTTCTTCTCTTTGTCGTGATGCCGGACTGGCTGGCTTATGAACTACGTGAGGGTATCTCTGGTGGCGTGTTCTGTTTGTTGATTTGTATTCTAATTCTGGTTTTGGAGATACACGCAAATGGAGGATGCAGCAGTTGTTTTTGTAATTTGCACTGCTGTGCATATTGGCTCAGTATGGCTCTTCTCTTCTTCTTTACAATACTTTACCTATCCTTAGGATCTTTTTAGTGGCTAAATTCTTCCGCCAGATGAATTTTGTTGCAATGATGATATATGCTGATTAATATATATTTCTCAGAACTGTCCTTTGCTTTGTAAAATTTGTTGTAGATACTAATGCCTCCAAATTATTTGTATAGATCACTTAATAAAAGTAGGAAACTGTCGAATAAAGGGTTTTCATTACAGCCTTGGTTATACTGTTGCGGGCTGAGTCTGTGTTTGTCATGTACTATAGAGTTATTCAAATTGGATCCCATTTATTCGGATGTGAGCATAACCCGAACTGAATTGGAACTGACTACGATATTACATATTAGTTACTTTAAAACAGATTGAATTCTTCGGCTCTTACCGACTTGCGGTAGAAAACTCCATCGTAGAACCTTGATTGAGTTTTTTTTAGAACTCTTATTTTCAGCAATAAATAACACATATTAGGGCTAGGACATAGCCTACATTTGGTGAATCTCATTAACTCTTGTGTTGATTTTACATTTCTTAACATTTAATTCCTCATTTTCTAATTAACCCAATCTACGGCACTTGTGCAATTCTAGATCGATTGTTTTGCCTTGAATTCTCATTTACAACAAAGACATAGTTTTGTGTGTTTAGTCATTAGTGTTTACATAAAAAGGTTTTAAAACAGAATAGATTGAGTTGGGTTTTAAAACATAATTTCATAGTTCGCATCTAAAAAGGTTTTTCTTTACATAAAAAATATCCCATTGTATTGTTCCATGTAAATTGGACATACAAAGCAGAAATTTAGAGGTGTACAAAAGAGATCGAACGATTAAATACTTATCCAATCTTGTAATTGAATTTGACTTTGATTTGATTTCGAAATGGATTTACAATATTTTAAAAGCCAAAAAGAACACATACCGATTTTGAAACACTTAATTCGAAATCGAACTAAATAATTCTATAGGAACTAGATAGGAATACCTATATGGGAATTAGATTGCTATGTTGGTTGTTTGGACATTCAACTTGCTGAACAGGGAGTTCTCATGTTGATTCCTAAATCTTGATTGGAGCATCCCTTTGTTATTCTGATATTGAAATGCTGACTCAAATCTATGGGCAAGATTTTTTTTTCTTTTTTCTTTTCTTCTTTTTTTTTTTTTGATAGAAGCTTTGGTCAAGTTATGAAATCATTTTGGACTGTTAGCCCTTAGCAAAATAATTATTGCATTAGGATTTCTTTTCAGCTAATGTAGTCGGGAAGATTTTAAATTATTGTAGTTTATATATATATCTATTTAAGTGTTTTATTAATAATAAATCACAATAATTACTTTCTTAATTTAATGCACACCTCAAATAAAAGTAAGTAGTGTTAGCTAGGTCTATCAAACACACAAAAGCCAACTGCAGCTTGAACTGGGACTTTTAGTATTGGAATTATATTAACAGACCGTTTGGTTAGTATTAGTAATAAATAGTGACGATGAAAATGACGTGTGGTGTAATTGACTAACGCTATCACTTTGTTTGGATAGCAAATTAGGAGAGAAAAGAAAAGAAGGGAAGGGGAAGAAAAGGAAAGAAAGGAAGGGGAGGGAAAAGAGGAAAAATACTACATTGTTGTATAGGAAGGAAAGAGAGGGGAAAGAAAGGAAATTTATTTTCCTTCCAAATCTTTCCTTTTATGGAGAGATTTTGATGTTAACAAAATGTAGGGAGTTAATCCCTCCAAAATCCCTTCCCTTCAAATCTTCTCCCTCCCTTTTTGCTATTCAAACAAGGGGATTTCCATCCTTCAAATCCTTTTGTTCTTTTTCCATTATTTTCCTCCATTCAAACAAGGCCTAAATGCGTTTTGACTCATATGTGTAGATAGGGAAGATGATTAATTTGGATCAAGCCATTATGGGTTGCTTGGACATGTGTTTATGTTGGTGTGTATTGAGATAATCAGTTAGCTTAGTTTTTGTAACTGATGAGTGAGCTTTTTTTTTTCCTTCCTATTCTGAAGTTTTCTTGGTGTGCTACTTCACAATGTCACATCTTTGATTTTGGCAAACTTTCTTATTGTCAATGGAAAATTGAGGAAACAGACGTGAAATTGACAGTATTTAGATTCTATTTGCAGTTTTAGTGATGGACCAAGTTATAGTTGACTCATAACCAATACACAAACCTTAGAGTTACTCCCTCAGTTTCGTTTTAATTTGCCCCATTTATTATTTTTTTCGTCTTAATGAATTTGCTCTATTATCATATACTACTCCTATTTTCGTACTGAGTACTGACTCCATCCCTTTGACATGAAGTATGATGTATTTATTCTACTATATATTATTTTTATCTCTAAATATTTCAATTCACTATCTTTAATTTTTTTATTTTCGTACAATTTCCACTTGGGTAGAATTATCCGGGACAAGTAAATCCAACGACTTAAGTTATTCCAAATTCAATGTGGACGCTTTAGCTAAAAAAACAAATTAGTGTTGACTACTAGTAGTCTATTACTAGTGAGGATGACTAAATGACTAAACCAGTTCAAGTATGATTTCAACGCGCTATGGCGCTTTTTAGAGGGTTGTCTAATTCAGTTATTCTCATTTTACTATACCATTTGAAAATATTCGATTGTTTAAGCTAGATGTTATCAGTAGCGAAGTAAAAATTGACAAATTTTATAAAGGCCCTGTGTAAACAATTTAATCTTGTATCTTTAAACACCTAACATAGTAATTTAATCTTGAGGCCCCTAATTTTTTTGGGACTCTGTTCGGTCGAACATCCTGAACATGTTCAAAACCTCCTATGGATGTTATAGAAGTGTTTGGTAAAAATAAATTGTTAGTTGTTGGTTGTTTAATAGAGAAAAAGTAGGCAAAAAGCTAAAAATCAATGAAAAAAGCTACTCTAAGTATTTTTTAGTTTTAAGTAAAAAATCATATACCTAACACTTAGTTTGGCAGTTTAAAAAATCTAAAAGTCAAAAGTCAATTAAACATCTTTAAAGAGTCATGTTGACTAGATTATACATATTTGTTTGGCAAGTATTTTAAAACAACCAATCTGATCTAGAGCGACCAAATATAAATAAATAGATGTTTAGGATAAGTTAAAGAAGCATATTAGGCGCAAGCAAGTCCTATTTTTAAGGTTTGAGCTAACATTTTTTTAAATAATTAAATCCTAAAGATAAAAAATAAAATGTGCCTTCATTATTTAACTGATCATTTTAGGACTGTAAGTCACTTTATTATTATAAATAATTACTTTAAAACTATAAAAATGATTAAGACCGAAAATAGTCACTTTAAGGTTTTAAGTAATCATTTCAAAACTATAATTAACATCAAACTGTAAATGATAAACTAAGGTTATAATTGATTACTTTAAGATTATAACTTATAAGTGATAAGTGATTATGCAAATATATATTGGATCAACCTGATAGAGATGATCTCGCTCGTTTAATATTTTGTGAATCATAGACGCAACGTGTTGCAGTTTTTTTCTAAAAAAGAATTCTAGGAGTGGTGCCCATCAACCAGTTCATACCATAGCTCATTGATTTAATAAACTTATCACTTGGTATCAAAACAAATCCCCCTTCTGTAGTTGAACATTGACTTTTAAGACATTAATATTCATCCCATGGCCCACATATGTTGTTTTCATTACCCATCTTTCAACGTCCAATTCTCATGATACCATTCTAAGACAATTCCTTTCCATTAGAATTTGGCTCAAATTAGTCATCACAGAAACTTTCAGTAGCTTTCCTACATAAAACTCCTCCATACATATAGAATTAATATACCTTTTGTTTGTGAATTTAGTTACTATCAATATTCATTACATTATCTCAAAAAGCTTACTATATAAACATCCCACCTTTCTCAGTTCTTACCATCCCAAATGGCCTCATTGGCATTGAAAAGCGCCTTAATTCATCTCTTCTTCATTTCCATACCTTACTTAATCACATCCCAACAACCTTATGGTGAAAAGAATTGTTTTTCGACAAACAACGCCACTTCGGCTCTTGGGTTCAGCTGTAATGGTGTAAACCGAACCTGCCAATCTTTTCTCATTTACAGGACTCAACCTCCTTACAACACGATCTCTGCCATTGCGTCCCTTCTATCCGCTAATGCATCTCAAATGTCTGCCTTTAACAGCAACATCTCGGAAACCATGGCGTTGGCTACTAACACCGAGGTCATTGTTCCTGTTACCTGCTCGTGTTCAGGCAAGTTTTATCAATACAACACCACTCATGTTGTTGAACGTTCTGAAAACTACAACGTACTATCTAACGGTACTTATGAAGGTTTGACTACATGTAATGCTATTCGAACTCAAAAAGTTAGTCCGAATGTTGTAGATATCTTCCCTGGTGAAACCCTTACTATACCTTTAAGGTGTGCTTGTCCTACTAGGACCCAAGTTGATCTAGGGATTAAATACCTTATGAGCTTTGTAGTTCAAGATGGTAATACTTTTTCTGATATTGCTATTAAATTTGCTAAATTTGGAGCTGATGTTGGCCAAACTTTGGAGGCTAATGAAAAATCTGAGCAGGATTCTGTTATTTATCCTTTTACAACTCTTCTTGTTGCTTTGAAGAGCCTACCAAATGGTTCTGTAATGGAATATCCTCCTTATGTAGCACCCTCGCCATCATCTCCACCGTCTCTTCCTCCTGCGGACGAACCTGAACCACCATCTTCTGATGGGGGTTCGAGCAAGAAATGGGTTTATTTCGGGGTAGGGGTGGTTGCTGGGGGAGTATTTGTTATGGTTGCAGGGGGTATTCTCTTGTTTTTATTCCTGAAAAGGAGTTTAAGGAAGAAAAATGATCCAATTGTTTCATCTAAAAGCTTTGAAGCACAAGAAAAAGCACTTCCATTAGAGAGTGAGACTAAAACTATGACTGAGACGGAATCCCTGGAGTTTCTAGATAACATATCGAAGATCGCTTCTTTGAAAGTATACAGTTTCAAGGATTTGCAGACTGCAACCGAGGATTTTAGTTCTGTTAATTGGATTAAAGGATCTGTATATAAGGGAAAACTTAATGGTGATGAAGTCGCGATTAAAAAGATGGATGGGGATGTTAGTAAAGAGATTAGTGTACTAAACAAGATTAACCATTTTAATCTCATAAGCTTATTGGGTGTTTGTTTTGAAAACGGGGTTTGGTACTTTGTTTACGAGTATGCAGGTAATGGACCGTTGAGTGAGTGGATCTATCAAGAAAACCCGAAAAACCAAACATTGAGCTGGGGGAAGAGAATGCAGGTGGCTTGCGATGTTGCCACCGGACTGAACTACCTTCACAGCTATACAAGCCCACCACACGTTCACAAGGATATCAACAGCAGCAATGTTCTTTTGAATATGGAGTTTAGAGCAAAAATTACAGAATTCGGTCTTTCAAGGCCAGTTAGAGGGAATGATGGTCAGTTTACCTTAACAGCACATATTGTCGGGACAAAGGGTTATTTGGCTCCCGAGTATTTAGAGAATGGAATAATTACCCCGATGCTGGATGTTTATGCATTTGGTGTTCTGTTGTTGGAGATGTTGACAGGGAAGGATGTTGCTCAACTCTTTGAAGGTGTCAAAGTTCACTTGTCGGAGATCTTAGCACCAGTGCTGAGCGAGGAAGATGGAATTTCGAATGTCAAAGAGTTTATGGATTCTTCGCTTGGAGAGGAGTATCCGGCTGATATTGCGTATAGTATGTTTGTACTAGTTGATCGTTGCTTGAGAAAAGATCCAGGAAGTCGGCCATCCATGGATGAAATTGTGCAAATTCTGTCGAAAACATTGACTACCTCGCTTATATGGGGATCCAGTACTTCTGATAGTATCTCGAGTTCATGTTAATTGTAAGACTTGCTTTGCGCACATAGGCATAGCAGTCCTTTGTTGCATGCTGTCCGTTTTATGTCGTCCACACCGTAATAGAGTGAACTTGTGTTCAAAAGAATACAGAGTGAATATGATACTTGTGTTGGTTGAAACAAAAATCTCATGTTTAATATTAGCACTTCATTTGTTTTGGTTTAAAGATAAAGTGCCCATTATTGTGAAATTGTGTTGCTCATCAGTTGGATTGAAATGTATTGGGTGATTAAGTTGCTTTTTTGTGTACATATTGCAAATTACAGTGTTTTATTTTTTGTCCAAATAATTTTTCCGAACAATAATACTTTAGGTAGCAAGTTAGATAGCTATTGCTATCTGTAACTAACAAGTTAGCTACTGTTGCACACAACTAACCAAACTGTTAACAATTATCGTACAGCGGCTGCTTTAGACGCAGATACATTTAAAAATTTTGTAGTCAAAGTGCAGGCAATTTACCTCAAATTCGGGATTCAATCAACGCACAAACTTCTTGATAGTGACTCTAGTCTACACATAAGAGGGAAAGTTGTTCTAGAATGTCAATATGGCACAACAAAAACCTGTGGTATTCTACTTAACACTTTTTTATGAAGGAAGACTTGACCAAGCACAATAGATGCCCATGCTACCTTTGTGACTGACTATGTTTGTCTTGAACTTGACTTAGCTTGTTCACCATCTTGCCATACTTTTATTGCTTTGCAATTGTTCAATCCTTAATTTAACGTTGATTAAACCCTAATCCTAACGACACGTTTGGTAGGTGGTAATAAACAGGGGTAATGGGAATGAAAATCTAGTAAAATTTTCGTTGAAAAATATCTTGGCTACCTTGATGGACATGCTTGTCTAACTTTAATCATCTCATTTTCTTTATAAAGTTCATTACAATGCATTATCATTGAGAGATGTGGTATTTTGTGGTAATGAAAATTTGTAAACAAAATTTTTTTTAATGATCAAAGTTTCATTACCATGAGACTGATATAAAACTTTTCATGAAATTGAACACTATAAATAATTTCTATTACCACCATTTAATACCGCTAACCAAATGGGCGGTAAGTATAGCTAGCCTAATCTATATGTATCCCACCACTATATAATCTCATCTTGTACAAATGAGGAATTGTGGATGAAAACAATCATTTTCATTACTATCAATTAGTTTTGTTAACTAAATGGGCTGTAGGTGGTAATGGAAAATTGTGAAAAAAAACCTTTTTATGCTAATGGGAATGAAATGATGAATATCATAAAAATTTACACTATAAATCATGTCTCTTACCACCAATCATTACCATTACCTAAACGGGTGTATGTAATAATGAAAACTTGTGAACAAAAAAGTATTTTATGATCAGACTTTCATCATACCATGGAAATGAAATAATACATATCCTAAAAATTTACATTATAAATCATTTTATTATCACCAACTAGTACCGTAAACCAAACATGCCGTTACAGTTGCTTTCAATTAGCTAGCAACTTCCCTTAAGTTTCCAACATAAAATCCAACCACAAGCATAGCTTATCAAGAAATTTCTCATTGTCTCAGGTAAATCCAATAATTTCTATCCATTATAACATATCAACATCTAAAGCTATAGCTTACTAATTTACTATATATATAGCTCATATATACGGTACTTTCTCCAATCATCTCACTCTATTACATCAAATAAAAAATTGTTTAGTATCCAAAAAAATGTCGTCTACAAACATCAATATTCTACCCTTAATTTTCACAATGTTATACTTATTATTCCCTTACATAATCACAGCCCAAGATCAGCACTCTTTCCCAATTCTCATCGTTCCATTACAAAATTCAGAGGTTGGTAGTAATAGGTGGCTCTATTTTTGCTTTGGTTTGGTTATTGGCGTTTCTGTTATTGTTGTGATTGGTGCTATTCTTTACTACATATTTGGAAGGAGTAAATTAAATGGTTTAGTACTCTCAGAATTCTTCATTGAAGTACCGGAGAAGGCCTTTGTGAAGCAGCTTGATCCTGAGAGTTTTCATGGCGAACATGTCGTTTCGGAGAAGATATGATTTGTACTTGTTTTCAATTTTTACTGCCTTATTAAGTGTTATATTCCATGTTTGAAATTCATGTTGAGAGACGGTCTTTTTGAGAGACTACCCCTAATTGGATTGGCCCATTAGGGAAAATATAGAGTAAATATAGACAATAAGCTTTAATGGATTTGGCCTGAGAGACGTCTCTTTGACGGTCTCTTAGGAAACTTGCTGTTAATAATAAGCTTAATGGATGTCATGCAATATATATATTATTTATATAGATCAGAATTGATTCTTGTATAAGTTGGAGCAAAATTAATATCGTGTTTATTAGGCAAGTTTTTGAGATTGAATTTAATTAATCCAATTCCTTTTAGGGGAGGTTTTGAGCATATTCAGCATGTTCCACCGCACAGGGCCGCAAAAAATTTGAGGGCTTTAATATTAACTTACATAATACGGAATACTATATATTTAGTGTCTAAAAATGCAAAATTGATAAAAACATATTATAATTTTCGAAATTACACGAGGCCTTCAAAAATTTTTCAACTGCCCTGGTCCTTTTCGACCCTCAGATGACCCTATACTAAATGAAATAGATGTTTTGGTGTTTGTGTACAAGTGTTTAATGATGACGTGAGGTGATCAATGACTAAAGCTTGGAGTTTATCTACCAAGAGTTAAGGGATGAGTGAGTTAAGAAAAACTATTTGATATGTTGTTATTTGAAAGGGAGATTTGGGTTAAAAGGGAATATAAGACAGTATGTACTACAAAACACTTTAGAATTTATAAGTATACATATAATAAAATGAAGTGATCTCATTCATACTACAACATAATTTGCTTTAGCGGGATATATTTAATGATATTTAATTTAAATATCATTATTTTAAGTTTCTAATAGATATAAAGTGGATTTAATGACATTTATTTGACTCTTTACCAGCATAATAGAAACTTATACTCCCTCCGTTCCAGTTTACTTGTCCCATTTCCTTTTTTAGCAATTCCTCATTACTTGTCCCATTTCCTTTTTTGACTATCCTTTTTTTTACCTAAATACCCCCACTTTTCCAATTCCCAATACTCCACTACCACCTTTACAATTAATTTAATCAATTAAAATACCCAACTACCACCTTTTCCAATGGACCCCACTACTACCTTAATATCCGTGTTTGGTCAAATGGGACAAGTAAACTGGACCGGAGGGAGTATTAAAGTTTTTCGCGACATACATAAAGACTATTGTAATAATTACATATAGGGATGGCAACGGGTCGAATCTGGATCGGGTGCAGGCGGACCTGGATCCAGATTCGGATCCAGTTCCGCGGGTCTAATTTTTCAAGACCCAGATCTGTGGATACTGTGAATCTAGTATCGGGTCCGGGTCCAAAATGAGCTAGTCTGACTTGTTTTTGCTAAATTATCAAGCAATACCACTGTCTGCATAAAATGGTAGCTAAATTATCAAGCAATACTAATTATCAACCGATCCAACTGTTTGCATAAAATGGTAGCTAAATTATCAGATAGATATGTATGTGAGATTTGCTATCAAAGATTTCTAAGAGACCAGATAAAATGGGTCTGGGTATTTTTCTTAGATCCGGATCCGCGAAATTTAATTGGACCCGAATCCGAGGGGTTTTTCGGGACCCAGATCCGTGAAAAGGGATACGAATCCACGAATCCGGATCAGGTTCCATACCCATTGCCATCCCTAATTACATATGCCAATAAAGACCAAATAAAGTGTCACTAGATCACTTTATGGCATTTTATAGTGAAACTTAAAATAAAAATCAACAATTATTACACTAGAAATATAAGTCAATGATATTTTTTTTAATGCTACTAAATCCGATATCATAAAAGTTAAATTTATTGTAGTGTTCGATAAACCTTGCTCTCAAAAATCATGTAGAACAACTTTCAAGCGATTCCGATCCTATTATTATTAACTAGATAATCCCCGTGCGATGCACGGTTTTTTCATTTTATTGTTCTTTTATAATAATTTAAAAATAAAGAAAATAAATTATAAATTATTAATTATTCATTTTAAATGAATTAATAATTGCATATAATAGCAATATCTAATTCAATTTTAATTTTACAAATATAATTTTATAATAATGTTATTTTGATATTATTTTAATATTTACTAAATAAGCGTAACAAAGTATCTTTAAATAAAATTTTAATATTTAATTTAGAAATTATTTTTATCATATATTACAATATTAAATCAAATGAAATAACTTAAATAATAAAACATATAAAATTAAAAATTACTTCTCTTGAATGAGACTATCTTAATATTGAGACAGATCCATGTAATTAGCTCAAGTATCTTATTGATCACTATAAGGTTGCAATTGACATTTTAAAATTATAAATGTCTAATTAATTAAAATAAAAAGTGATCAATTAAAAATATAAGTAGTCACTTCAATTAAAAATAAATGTCCAAATTAATATTCCAATGAACATAGTCATTCTTGAGAAATGTATCCTTGAACAATTATAAAAATCATGTAAATGGAACGGCAGGAAGATGTAATTCAGTGTATCCCTATTGTAATTTGTAATCACTTTTTATGTTAATATCAATCCCATTAATAAATTACATATATTGATTATATGAATCATTTTTCAATATATTGATTATTTCCAATATATTCATAAGGTTTGATAAATAGTTAGGATTATTTCTAATTGATTATAAGGTTTTTCCAAAATTAGGATGACATCATCATCCTCTATTGGAGGGAAAATTTTTATTTACAAGGTGCCATCTCATTAGTTTTGGGGTTAGATGATGTAAGTGTTTTTTGTTTTAGTTATAGGTATAGATTATACTAAGTATACTGCATGAAATGATGATAAAATGCAATTAAATTTCATAAAGATTAGTTAGTTATAATTGTATTTTTAAGGAGTGTAAAATGCGTTATTATTACGTGCATTTGAGCATTTCTGTATAATTTTTATGCATTCTAATGCATTGTTAAGCGTATATATAAAGTAGCGATTAAAGTCGAGTTTATTAATAAAAGAACTTTTACAAATTAAAGTTCCTTACTATCGGTAAAGTATCGTAGATTCGTAGTCAAGAATTTTGAGCACAAAACTTCTACTCGCTTGTTATATAAATATACTTCCTCCGGTCTATTTCACTAGTCTCATTTGACATTGATTAAATTAATTGTAAAGGTGGTAGTGGAGTATTGAGAATTGGAAAAGTGGGAGTATTTAGGTAAAAAAAAGAATAGCCAAAAAAGAAAATGGGACAAGTAGTATGGAATTGTCAAAAAAGGAAATGAGACAAGTAAACTGGACCGGAGGGAGTATAATTTAAAGCAAAGAGAAAGTTATTAGTATTTTTTAAAAGAAAGGTAGATAATAGTAATAAATAAAGAGAGAAAATGAATAATATGGTTGAAATTAAAAGAGAGTTAAAATATATGAATGAAATTAAAAGGCAGCGGCGAACCATAGTTCAAAATAAAAATGATACAACTTAAGTGAGACGAACCAAAATAGAAAAATACTGCATATTAAATGAGACAGATGAAGTATCGTGGAAATTAATAGTCTCATCTGTAACAATTTGATAATTTAATACTTCCTCCGTTCTAATATAGTCTCAACATATGAAAAATAAACACTACTCACTTTTCTCCCTTAATGTGTGATTAATAAGTAATCTATAAGTTAAAACATAGTCAAATGAGATCTTGTTTGATTCGCCTCGACGTAGAGATTATTAATATCAAATTTTTATAATTTTATATTATACATAATTATAGATTTTAAAAATTGAATTAGTGCATTGGACTGCGTGAAAAAGGTAAATATTGCAAGTATTGGAAGGAGGTAGTATCAAATCCTACATTGGATTTGTAAATCTGGTCATTTGAATTATAAAAATTGTAGAATAATTAATGTGCATACCTATTTTAAAAATTAAAAAAGCTTTTATTTATATCGAAGTTTTATTTTCTCAAGTTATAAGGAGTGTTTAGAAAAGAAAAGGAAAAAATTTATTACGATGAGGAATTCCCCTTACACTATGTTTGGATAGAAAATTTGGAGAGAAAAGAAATGAAGGGAAAGGGAAAAAAAGGAAGGGAAAGGAAAAGGTGGGATAAGGAAGGAAAGTGTATATTGTTTGTTAAGAAGGGAAGGGAAGGAAAAAGTTTTCCTTCCAAATCTTTTCACTTTAGGAGAGATTGTTCTTAGCAAAATTTGTCCAAATTTTCCTTTCAAATCCCTCCCCTTCAAATCTCTTCCCTCCAAATTTGTTATCCAAACAAGGGATACCTCCATCCAAATCTCATTCCCTCCATTTCCTTCAATCCAAACACACCCTTAAGGATTGTGTGAACTCCAAAGCAAGCCAATAAGGCGAATTTTTCATCTTTTCCTTAATACTCCCTCCGAATCATTTTAGTTGTCTCATTTTTTTTATTTGGCAAAATCATATCAATTGTCCCATTTTCTTTTTATCTATTTTTTTTTACCTAAATACCTCCACTTTTCCAATTCCCAATACCCAACTACCACATTTACAGTTAATTTAATCAATTAAAATACCCAACTACCACTTTTTTAATGAACCCCACACCACCCTTAATAACCGTGAAAACCCAAATAAGACATCTAAATGATTCGGAGGGAGTATTATAATTGAAAATATATGTAGGTTTTTGCAAAATTAAAGTTTTTAAGTAACGGCAAAAGCATTATTTTCTTAAAACCATAACAATCTATAATCTATCTATAACTATTACTAAAACAAAACACTGCTGACATCATCACTATTTAAAAATGCTTACGTGTCACAACCTCATTAAAAATTTTCCCTCCAACACTCAATGATGATGTCATTGTTTTTATTACTAATTTTTTTATCTTTGACTCTATTACTCACATCATTTAATGTTTTAAAAAATCAATATATATTATTTCTTTCTTTTAATTATTTATAAAATCTTTTTTGTTTATTAAATGAGTATTATTATAAAATTATATATATTATTTCTTTTTTATTTCATTTATTTCTATTTTTTTGTTTAAACTTTTATAAAATAATTTTACATATTTTTGTGTTAATTTTGATTTTGAAATGTGTTATTAATAGCTGTAATACTTTATATAAATTAATTAATGTAATTTATGTCGAAAAATTTAATAAAACCATGCATCGCACGGGCACTATCTAGTAGTCTAACTAATTTCTTTCTATCCTCTTGATCTCTTGGGATTTCCCCTGAACATAAAAATAAACTACATTTTAATACAATTTGAATAATAACCTAACTTGTAACTGTTACGATGGCTCGAATAAACACGTCTAATGATGAAAACAATGTAAAAAAATTAGAGGTGTTCAAACTTGAAATTTACTTGACCTTGTAACCGTATCCGATTTGACACGATTTTAAAAATAATTTACAGTTATGTTTTAACACAAACCCCGATTTCAAATTAAAATTGACATGCACGAGTTGAATCTCTCTAAGGATCTAACTAGGGATATGGGTAGTTGGAGCCTTGGAGGCGTCTTATCCATGTTTTAGATTACTGATTCCTTGAGAGTATATTCTGGGGTTCTTCTCCTCATCTTTTCTCGAGTCGGGGGACTCCTTTTGGTCGTGCTCTCCTTTATGGGTATGAGTTGCCGCCGTCTTTCCCTCCCCAAACTCAGTTTATAGTTCTCTATGGACGGAAAACACTGGGTAGGATAATGATGATGATGATGACAAACCCCGATTTCAAATTGACATGAAAAACCTAACCCGAATTCAACCGGATGACCCGAATAAATACTTTTAAATAAAAATTACAACCAATGTCATCCTTAAATCACATGAGAGCAGTGTCGCTTTCAAGTAAGCAACTTCCAGTAAGTAAAAAATAATAATGATCATTAATTGATTTGCATTTTAACTATTTTGCTTTCAGTAAAGGTAATCTTGTCATTAATGCTAACAACTTAATTTTGATATTGAATCGACCGATAGCAATAAATAATACGTACCCAAATTCCGTTTAAAAAAAAAATCTGAACTCATCGATCTGTACTCGACAAAACCGAACCAATTATTAATTGATGACAACCCGACACCGATTAACACTCGACCCGAACTTCAATCGACACCGAACCGATGCTAACCGATAGCTCGAATAACCAAACATCAACCATACCGTTACTCACCGACTCGACCCGAGTGTGACCCGTCGTAACAAGCAACCAAAAAATAACTGATCCGAAATACAACCGAACCGAATAACACCCGTCCGAAATCGACTCGATCACCCGAATGAACACCTTTAGCGGGCTATATTAGCGATATTTAATTTAAATGTCACTTTTTTAAATTTCTAATAGTATATAGAGTGGATTTTAATGACATTTATTGTAGTGTTCAAGATAAACCTAGCTCTCAAAAATCATGTAGAACAATTTTCAAGCGATTCCGATCCTATGATTATTAATTATACTAAGTACTGCATGAAATGATGATAAAATGCAATTATATTTCATAAAGATTAGTTAGTATGAGGTTATAATTGTATTTTTTTTTGTGTAAAATGCGTTATTATTACGTGCATTTGAGCATTTCTGTAAGATTTTTATGCATTTTATAATATACTTCCTTCGGATTTTATTAGTTGCTACAGTTTTTGTAGCAATTATTGTTTACCAATTAATTTTATTTGATCTATATTTTCCTATGTATGATGTAAAACATAGTCAAGTGAAATTTTGGTTCATTCATCTTAATATGTTTTTTTTAATATTAACTTTTTAAAATTTTTCACGGTAGAACTTCTACATGGAGTTTTAATAAATATGGAGCACAAAACTTCTACTCCCTTGTCCCAAATAAATATATTTTGAAGCAAAGAGAAAGTTATTATTTTTTAAGAAAAAGGTAGATAATGGTAATAAATGAAGAGAGAAAATGAATTGTATGGTTGAAATTAAAAAATAATTAAAATGTACGAATGAAATTAAAAGAAAGTGGTAGCCCATAGTTCAAAAATAAAAATAATGCAAATTAAGCGAGACGAACCAAAATAAAAATACTGAGTATTAAATGAGACATAGAGAGTATTGCGGAAATTAATAGTCTCATCTGTAACAATTCGATAATTTAATATCAAATCCTACATTGAATTTGTAAATCTGGTCATTTGAATTATAAAAATTCTAGAATAATCAATGTGCATATCTATTTTAAAAATTAAAAAAGCTTTTATTTATATGGGAGTTTCATTTTCTAAAGTTATACGGAGTCTTTAGAAAAGAAAAGAAAAAAATTTAATACGATGAGGAATTAATCTAACCCGAATTCAACCGGATGACCCGAATAAATACTTCTAAATAAAAATAACAACCAATGTCATCCTTAAATATAATCATATAAGCAGTGTCGCTTTCAAGTAAGCAACTTCCAGTAAGTTTCCTACGTAAAATCCAATCACAAATCACAAGTATAGCTTTTCAAGAAATTTCTCACTGTCTGTACCTGGTCAATCCCAAATGTCTTCTGCTATTTATACATCATCATCATGCTATGCTTTCTCCACTCATCTCACTCTCATAATTAATCCTACTCTTCTATACATCAAAAACATCCCAAAATGTCTTCCACAAACATCACTATTCTAGCCTTATTTTTCACAATGTTCTACTTCTTCCCATACATAGTCACAGCCCAAGATCAACACCCATTCCTAAGCCTCATTATCCCCTTACAAAACCCATCAATTAATGGGTCTCAATTGGCCGCAACATTATCATTGCATAATTCTGATCAAGTTGGCACCAAAGGACTCATTTATTTCTTCTTTGGTTTGTTTATTGGTGCTTTTATTATTGTTCTCATAGGCGCCATTCTTTACTTCATATTTGGAAGGAGTAAACTCAACCCTGTAGTACCCTCAGATTACTACATTGATGCACCAAAAAAGGGGTTTGTCAAGCAGCTTCCTGAGAGTTTTAATGGCCAAAATGACATCGCACCCAAAAAATTTAATGACAATGGTGTTTAAATAATGGGCTAGTTACTATTTATAATGTGTTGCTTTTCTTTGATTGTGTAAGGGGGCAGGGTTTAGTATACGCTACCTGCATGTTTTGAACTATCTATGTGTTATTTTATGATTGTAGTTCGTGATGCTGTGTTGGTATGTGTTACATATATTATGTACAACTGTTCTATAATAAAATGCAATATGTTGATTGTTGATTTAAATTAATTAACGAGTTAAATACAACATAGATTAGTTTTCATATCTATGTTAAATATACGTACTATTTAAAACATATATTTTCTACTTGATCTAATTGATTATCACAATAAATACTTGTGACCACTGGATTGTGGTTATGCTATAGTTTATACTAGATAGTGTTCGTGGGATGCACAACTTTATTAAATTTTCCGACATATTTGTGTATTATAGTTATATTTCGTTTCACTCTGAACAGTTGTATACATACATACATCATATCATATTTTGCATTGTGCGCAATATAATTATATATATTTAATTTTTTTGAATAAAAGAGAAAACGGTTCGTACCCTTAGTATAATACGAAATTATGAGTTTTTTTAATAAAAAATAACATATAAATTTTTGCTAAGAAAAATAACTATTACATTAATTTGTAGGAGTATTAAATTAAAATATTATTACTAACAAAAGCACATTTTAAAATCAAATATAAATTCATAGAAATATGTAAAATTATTTTATTAGTTTAAACGACAAAGATAATTTTTTCTCATAAAAAATACAAGTTACTTATATAAAAATAGTCACAACCTAAATCATAGTAGTATTAATCATTGCATTAACCAAGTATAAATAACAAAAATAAATCCTAATAAATAATTAATATTAATAAAATATAACATATAGTTTTTTAGTACATTAAATGCTATTTGACCCAAAAAGTAAAAAAATAATTAATAAGAATAATAATATATTCAAAGTAAAAAAGTAGAAAGTCAAAAATCATAACAACAATAACATCATCATTTAATTTTAGAGGAAAAAGTTTTAATAAGGAAGCGACACATAAGCAATTTTAAAAGGTGATGATGTAAATCATATTCTCTTTTAGTTAACGAATTTAGCTATCCCTATATAGCTTTAATTTGTTGTGACCTAATTTCAAATTGCAATTATATTTTCGACGGTTGATAATGTAGTTGGTGTCTGTTCAAATCTTGATAAGAACATGTATAAATTGATTTTTTTTTCCTCAAAAATTCAAAATTTGCAACCCTAAATAGTTGAAACCTAATAAACAATCGGTTCATTAATCAAAATAAAACTAGAAGTGATCGTTTTGACAAAACAAAAGAATCAATACACATAATTCTAGACTTCACATAATAGCCTAAAATGGTTAACATAGTTTTCAATGGAAGGGAGAGGTTCAACATCATCTAGTATGTTTAATTTTTCATTTTCTTTATATATGATAACAAATTCTATTTATTTTTTACAAACATCTATTTACAGATGGAACAAGTCAAGCTTTCTCACATTTTCTCTGGTCGGAATCTCTTCTACATTATGAAGACAAGTATGGTATTAGATAAAATCTATGGAACATAATCAAAGGTCATTTGTCATCAAGACCAATAATGTAGTCCATGAACTAGTCAATTTATTGCACAAAATTGTAATATGTAATTAAAAACGTTATTATCAATAAAACAAAATTTGTACTTACATTGTACAAAGTAGGGGTGAAGCAAAGAATATAAGAGCTCCATTTAATTTTTGATGTTTAGGAAATTAAGACCCTTTGTCAACCATTTAAAATTAACTGAAACAAAAAAAGTATTTTATATTTTCTTCGTTGCATTATAATTGCTACTAGTGAATGGGCATTTGCAGGTTGAAGTGGCAGGAGGAATATGTTGAATATATTTATGTTGTCCTCTTAGGCAAATACAACTCGATAATATCGAAATATATAATACACCCTATATATGGAGTGCCCAGGTGTTCGCTCAACACTAATGTGTGGAGTCCAATTCACCTGCAAATACAGTTACAATCAGCAAAACAATATTATTTTAAGAAAAAATAAACAATAGAATTACATATCTAAAACATTACACAATTTTGTAACATGGAGTCCAAAATAGTCCTACGGGCAGCTAGTCTGGATACATCTTATATCTTCGATGATGTTCATAGCTTAGTCCTCGTCTCGTTCTCACTAGCACGTTGATGAGGATGAGGGCAAAAGCCGGGAAGTACTCATAGATCCATGTCAGTAACATCATCAGACATCTCCTAATGGTCTTGCTACTAGACCTACTAGCGGTACGCAACTGAAGATATAAGTACACCAGTTTAACTGCCCTTTAACAAGTCTCATCCTAGTACGACACTCAAAAATCAAAAATCAACGGCATACAATTAGTCCCCTCATATATAAGCCTAGCTCAGTAAACCAAAGCCTAAATTATGTAACTCGAAACAAAAAAAGACTTGATTCATAGTCTAAACCAAACTCAATTTGACTCGTCGTATAACCAACTTGAACCCAAATTGTATTAATCTTATCAATATAAACTCCAATCAAAATTGACTCAAACTGAAACGAAATTGACTCGACATGGTATACATGATCTTGACCTGTATTTGTTTTGACCCATAAAGGAACCGACGTGAATCAAATGGTTGAATTACCCGCCAAAACCAAACACGACTAAATTCAAACCAAATAAAATCTAATCCAAAACCCGACCGAGTAACCGAATACACAACCTTACTTTTACTTATGAATGTAAATATAATGTAGTTATTAATAGTACCAAAGCAAATAAAATAGTTTGTAGGCAAACCTACCAATTTTGCATATCTCAAAGTTTTTTTTGAGATTATTTGGAAGGGCCCATTTTTTAATTTGCCCTTAGGCCAACAGTTTGTCAGAAACAGGGCTGCTGATACTACATGTGTATGAAATTTGTGTGAAATCGTACAAAGCAGAGAAAACAATGGCAGTACTAACTTTTCCAGAAACTCATGCCAAAAATTAAGATACCATGAACCATCATCAGTCACCGAAGATAGACAGATCAACTTTCAGTTTGTAACAGCAGATCAACTATGGTCATTGAAGAACCAGTATCGTCCCCTCCAGTTAGGCATATTCATCAATTCAATTTTCAGAAGTATGAAAGATGAGATCTTATTCCTGCATTCAAGCAGATCTTAATTGTCATCTGGATCCTGATTCAGATAGATAAAAATCTATGATATAAAGTATTTGATTGAAACTGGTGAGAAAGCATCACCTTGTATCTTTTTGAACGTACATCCTCAGGACTATAACGAGAATTGTAAGATCGACGTCTAGGGCCATCATTTCTGTTATCTTGTGTGTGACGTCTTGAACTTTGAAAATATCCATCCTTATCCCAAGTTACTTCATAATCAGCCTTCATGCGTGATCCTTCCTGACAAGAGTAGTTTCGGACGACTCAAAACTTGACATCTAAATTTAGGACTTGCATGATACTAATAGGAGCAAATAATAAACTGTTAAACTATTGCATTCTGTTCATTTTGACTTTAAGAAAGTTAGGAATCATAGGTTGTACATACATGGGGTGTTTGGTATAAGTAGTAATATGGAAACGGAATGGAATCAGAAAAGGCGGGGAACAAGCTCAATACAAATACACAATAATCCAGTGCAAATAAAATACACAATTGAATCCTCATTTAATGTCTAACCGGGGTCGATTCTGATCACTCACTACTTTAGTTGTCTAAATATGAGCTTTATCCATAATGGTATACTTTTTAAGACAAGTAATGACCCCGAGTATGGTTTAAAGATCAACATTACTTTATCTTGGAACCGGTCAAAAAACGAACAAAACAGGGAGAAGATAGATGAACTTGAAAGCCAAGAGTTGACCTTTTGCAATGAACGACCGCATAGAACCTTCATGGCATTATAAAACTCCTTGTACTGCTCAAATTGAACGACGACTTTGCATTGTAAACCTGAAATGAGATCTTCATTATCTGCATTTGTATCCTTACCTAGATCATCGTCCTCGGCAACATTAAGATTCCTATATTTGGTAAGTTAAGACATCATCAATTATATGCCTAATGCATCCCACTATTTTATATGAAACTTTATAGTCATTGCTTGATTAATTTGATAACAAAATTAGAAAAAACAACAATAAAATAAATGAACAAATAAAAAGGATCGCCTCAGAAATCGCAAAATATTGACTAGACACATTGATCTTTTTTAGGCTTGGACCATATCTCGCATTGAAATAAAGACACAAGTATGCTTCAAGCCACAAAGTAATTTTAAAAAGTTGGTATCCAGGTTCGGCAAGCCGTAGGCGTCAAACTGTCCTAAGCCGGAAAACCCTCACCGGCGCCGCACGGCCGTAGCACCTGCAGCCCAACCCCTGGCTTTCTCTTTCTCAGTTTCTCTTCTTATCTTAGGTAAATAAATAAAGTGTTTATTTCTATTTGTTTATCTTTAATCTTTATGTTTATGAATTTATCTATTTATTTAAAAGTTAGGGCTTTTATATGTTTATCTATTTAGATAAATTAGGGCTTTTAGTTTTCTTATTCTTAGGCAAAATTAAGGATTTAAAAAAATTTGTGTTTTTTTATTTGTTTACCTAAATACCTATTTAACGATTGAGAATTGTGATTAATTAGTTAGATAGTTTAAAGGTTGTACACTTGATAGTTTAAAGGTTGTATAATTGTGATTAATTATCAAACTCGGCGTGGACAATTGCCTTAACCAATAGATATTCAAAGTAATTTTTTAGTGCACTTGATTGTATTTTTTTTTAAAAAAAAAAAAAAAAAAGTTCCCTTGTATAATTTTCTGGTTCCACCCCTAAGCTTTGCTAGGCTTGGACCATATCGGATTGAAATATAGACACAAGTACGCTTCAAGCAACCAAGTAATTTTAAAAAGTTGGAAAGACCCTACTTCAGCATCTTCACAAATTAAGGTTAGGAATATAATTGGCAAAAAACGGTAACTAAACTACTGAAGTAAATTGTTGATTTCCTAGTTTCAATATCAGTCAATATAGGTAATGGGGGGACATTGATTCTCATAATAAACATGCTGATAGATAATCCATGACATACTAGAAAATATCACATTGCCAAACTCTTTAAGTAGAGTCAAAATTAAGTTGATATCAATGAAAAAATTATTAACATTAGCCACTTAGCATGGTTTACATTTAGACACATTTACTAGTTTTCCCATCAGTTGTTGTTCTATAAACAAGAAACAAGTGAATTTAATTAGCTGCTAGCAATTAAATTCAAGTAGACATATTCAAAACCACTATTCCCATTGTTCAACAATTTGGCTAAAATTAAGGAGCCATTTTTTTGAATTGGTTTCTCAGTTTTATGTAGGAAGCTACAGGGTATGTGATCGAAATACCCTAATAAATACAAGTTTCTAATGCATAATTCCCAAAGCATTCATACCCATCTTCCAGTTACAAACACATCTAGAGTGATATTGGAGTGTATTAGAAGATCCTAGCATCAATTAATCTCATACATTCAGATATCCATGACCGTCTATGACCGCTGCAAACCAACAAAACAATGAGTATCTTTAATCTTCCGCTTTGCTGTTTTAACTCATGAATATCTAACATTTCCTAAAGTTCTTGATCTAAAGAAAAGTGTAAAGTTTCAGTGACACACTGTGAACGCCACAAACCAAGTACAAATCCAGTCAGTTAGTTTTAAGCAACTAACAATTATGAGATCTCAAACATATAATACATGATATGTAATCATTAAATATCATCGACTAATTCCCAAATTACAGTCTTGATTATTTTTTGCAAATTACAGCCACCAAAGTAAGTTTAGGCCAAAAACACATAACTCCGACTAGTTAACCTAAAATTCCAACCACCAAAATTGGCTGGAGTTCTGCGATTTGGCTTCAGCCTGCAAACTTTGATACTTTGATAGCCGTAAATCATTGTAATTCGTAAAAGTTCAAAATTTTAAGATTGTAATTCGCGAATTATTCAATATCATCTAAAATCTAAAGTCTCATACCTTATTTTCCCAAAGGTCGAAAAAATGGTATGTGTAACAAGCATTGACGGTTTCGATGAGACACGAGGCTCCGCAAACCATCTTGATGGCAAACCTCTCAGTATAATTGTATCGGGTTCTTTCTTTGTACCCCTTGAATAGTTTCCTGTTAGTCCATAAATTACTATTACCAGCAACTAATAAGGCTACTCAACAAATTTGCAATCATGAAATGCAGCTACAGAACTACTATGACAATTACTTAAATGGAGGAAACCAATAAAGAATCATGCAATTCGATTGATTAATCTTGATAAACATAAGAGAAAGAAATCAATTTTAATACAAAAAGACAGACCTGAACCAAAAGCATAGAATTCCTCCCAATTCTCTTTCATCAACTCAAAATCATCAGATACTGGCAAACTAACACAAACCCTAAACTTAACCCCTTCTAAATTAACTTCCAACCCATCCATCTTCTCGACCAGAACATTCCTCCACTCCAGAAACTTCTTCTCCAACAATTCATCCTCACTATTATCCAAACCCTTGTATTGCTTAACACTTGAGACTACAAACCCTAAATCACGAATGAAAATCGAGCAGAGAGCAATTGGGTCTTCACGTTTATTGACCCAGCTGCTGATCACGTGACCAATGACGCACAGTAGCATACACTCTCCATCAAGATTCTTTGTAAATTGTATTGGGTTTCTGTTTTGAATAACAGAAATTTGTTATTCATTTTGCCACGTCATTGTACTACACTATTCTAGCATTTTCTTTCATTTCCATGTACTATATAAATAATGAAACCCATGTACTCTGAATTCATTCAAGAAATAATAAAAACTTCTCCTGCTTCTTTCTTCTTCTTTGAGTATGGATCTTGATTCATGAATCTTATCATGGTATCAGAGCCAAATCCTAAGGCCTGATTTTTCACCATTTTCTTTTTCTTTCGTTTTTTTTTTCTCACAGCTTTCTTGCTGGTTCGACAATGGCGGCCCAAACACAAACCGATCCCACTCAAAACCCATCTAGCCATTATTATCTACATCCTTCAGATCATGCTAGTGCCAAATTAGTCTCTACTCCTTTTGATGGAACCGGTTACGCCGATTGGAAACGGAGCATGATAATTGGTTTAACGGCCAAAAACAAGATGTGCTTTGTTGATGGATCGCTAGAGAAACCCAGTGATGATGGAAATGAAGCTAAAGCATGGGAGCGGTGCAATAACATGATAATAGGATGGATTATTGCCTCTCTCGAAAGACCCATAGCAAGGAGCGTGCTGTATTACATCACAGCCCGTGAAATGTGGAAAGATCTCGAAGAGCGGTACGGTCAAACATCGGTTTCTCAGGTTTATTCTCTTCATACTGATTTGTTTAATGTCATTCAAGAACCTAATATGTCTATTTCGGAATATTTTACGAAGATCAAGTCCATTTGGGATCAATTAGACGTTCTTGATCCGGTTCCGGTTTGCACATGCCATGGTTGTTCTTGTGGGCTTACTAAGAAAGTTTTAAAATCTCAGCAGAATCAGAGGGTTATAAGGTTTTTAATGAAGTTAGCTGATCATTTTAATCAAGTTAGAACCAACATTTTAATGATGGAGGACTTACCTAATGCTTCCTTGGCATATAGACTCTTGTTAGAAGAAGAAAGACACCATACCATAAGCAAACTTAATCCACCACCCACTGATTCAATTGCTTTCTCTGTTGAAAAATATCATGACAAGAATCGAACCATCAATCGTACCGGTTCTGTTTTTCGTCCTACCCGTCCTCCACATGTCTCTGGTAACAAACGCATGAATACTTCTTATTACTGTGACCACTGCCACATGAATGGTCATACGATCGATCGTTGTTATAAGCTGCATGGCTATCCCTCTAAAACCAAACCATTTCATCCCAAAAGAATGGCTGCTGTGGTTACTGATTCTGATGAATTAGCAAAGGATGAAGTTGAGAGTACTGGACTTTCTATGGATCAATTTAACCAATTATGTGCTCTTCTTGGCAAGAAAGAAACTCCCATGGATCCTACTGTTCTTGATTCTGATGAGATGCCTAGTGCTAATGTGGCAGGTAATTTTTGTTTCTCCTCCACTCTTACTTCCCATACATGGATTATTGATAGCGGGGCGTCCGATCATATGTGTAATTCGTCTCACCTATTTCTTCATATGCGACCCATACCAGCCCGTACTCATGACATTACTATACCCGACGGCAGTAAAGTGAGCGTGACTCATATTGGTGATGTGCAACTCACCTCTGATCTCTTACTTACCAATGTGTTGTTTGTGCCACAGTTTCGCTTCAATTTGATATCGGTCAATAGATTATGTAAGGCCCATAATGCCCAAGTCTTTTTTACTAATCAATCTTGTTTTCTGCAGGGCCATTCAATGACAAGGCCTTTACTTCTTGGTAATCTACATGGTGGATTATATACATTTGCTAGCAACTCTTATGGACATATACCTACTACTTATGGACATATACCTACTACTAATGCAGAGAATAAGACTTTTTCAACTTGCTATGCTATTCCTAAGTCTACTCTTGAAGAAGCCAAATTATGGCACCTTAGACTAGGACATATCCCATTCCCTAATATGAAGCTAGTTTGTCCTTTTCTTGATGTATCCCATATGCAAAGAGACATATTTTGTACTATTTGCCCTCAAGCTAGGCAAACTAGGCTATCTTTTACTTCTAGTAGCATTAAGACAACATCCCCTTTTGAAATCCTTCATGTAGACACTTGGGGTCCCTTTTCTTCAATTACTCATGATGGATGTCGTTTTTTTTTAACTGTTGTTGATGACTACACAAGATGTACTTGGGTTTTTATGATGAAATATAAGGGTCAATCTCTATCTTTTTTACAGCAACTTTCCCATTATGTCGAAAATCATTTTTCCACCACCATTAAAACTATTCGATCCGATAATGCGAGCGAATTGTGTGCCGGTGACGCTTTAATTTGGTACCGTCAAAAGGGCATTGTTCACCAAACTAGTTGCGTCGCTACTCCGCAACAAAACGGAGTAGTCGAACGTAAACATCGTCATTTACTCGAAGTCGCTCGTGCTCTTTCGTTCCAAGCCAATCTTCCCTCTAAATTTTGGGGCGAGTCTATTCTTTGTGCCACTTACATTATTAATCGTCTCCCTCTCTCATGCCTCAATAACGTTTCTCCTTACGAGAAACTGTTCAAACGCAAGCCCCAAACTGATCATTTTCGAGCATATGGTTGTCTTTGCTTTGTTTCTACTCTCAAGAATTCTCGCCATAAATTTCAACCTAGGGCTACCTCTTGCATTTTCATAGGTTATTCCAACACTCAAAAGGGCTATAAAGTCTATGACCCTATCACCCACAAAATATTTGTATCCAGAGATGTTGTTTTCAAGGAACAACACTTTCCTTACCATTTCAAAGATATGTCTCAATCACCTTTTCCCCAATTTTACCTTCCACATGCTACTCCTCCTTCCTATTTCTTAGATACCCCACCTATTAATCCCAATTCTTCCTCTGACACTCCCACGCCTAATACTCTTCATGACTCACCTACTTCTATTACTTTATCTCCTATTCCTTTGTCTTCTTCTTCCCATGCCCCACCTTTTTCTAATTCTTCATCTCCTTTATCTACACCTTCTTCTACCTCACACCCTTTACCTCCTCCTGTGCCCTCACGAAAATCCACCCGTACTCACAAATTACCTGCCCATCTCCATGATTATGTCTGTAATAATTCCATATCTCATTGGTGTAATCTTGTCCAGTTTAATACTTTACCTCCTTCTCAGCAGGCTCTTATAGCTTCTCACTCTGTTTGGAAAGAGCCGACTTCCTACAAAGAAGCTGCTCTTAATGATGCATGGTGTGATGCCATGAACACTGAATTGCAAGCTTTACAGAATAATAATACATGGGACTTGGTGTCTTTACCTCCGGGCAAGAAACCTATAGGGTGTAAATGGGTGTACAAGGTTAAATTGAAAGCGGATGGTTCTCTCGAACGGTTTAAAGCCCGTCTTGTTGCCAAGGGATATACGCAACAATATGGTATTGATTTTCAGGAAACCTTCTCTCCTGTTATTAAAATGACTACGGTCCGGTGTATCATCGCTCTAGCCGCTAGTCGCAATTGGCCTTTGTTTCAACTTGACGTAAATAATGCCTTCCTCCATGGGGATTTGCATGAGGAAGTGTACATGAAGGTTCCCGAAGGGCTTTCCCATCCTCCGAATGTCGTTTGCAAACTAAAAAAGTCTCTTTATGGCTTGAAACAAGCCTCTCGACAGTGGTTCGCTAAACTAACCATGGAACTCCTTCATCAAGGATTCATTCAGTCTAAAAACGACTATTCTATGTTCATTAAGCGCACTTCTACCTCCGTTATTATCGCCGCTGTATATGTCGATGATATCATTTTAACAGGGAATGATTCGGATGCTATTTGTGCTTTAAAATTGCATCTCCACCGTACTTTTAGTATTAAGGATCTTGGTCCTTTGAGTTTCTTTCTTGGCATCGAAATTACATATTTACCTAATGGGATTGCTATGACCCAAAAGAAATTTACTAATGAGTTGCTTCGAGATTCGGGTATTCCTATACGCAAGACTGTGCATACTCCTCTTCCGGTTTCTGTCAAATTACACCACAATGATGGCTCCCCTTTATTTTCGGATCCTACATATTATCGTAGCTTGGTTGGTAAGTTGAATTTTCTTACCCATACTCGTCCGGATCTCTCGTTTACAGTCCAAACTTTGAGTCAATTTATGCAAAGTCCATCTGAGATACATTTTAATGCCCTCAAGCACACTCTCGGTTATGTTGCTTCTACGGCTGGCCAAGGTATACTTTTGAAAGCTACTGACCGTTTAAAGCTTCACGCCTTCTCCGACTCTGATTGGGCCGCTTGCCTTGATACCCGTCGCTCCGTTACTGGTTATATTATGATGTTGGGTAACTCTCCGATCAGCTGGAAATCCAAAAAACAGCACACGGTCTCTAAATCATCGTCCGAAGCCGAATATCGTGCTATGTCTTCCGCTGCCTCTGAAATCACATGGCTTGTTCGTCTTCTCCAAGAATTGGGTATTTCTGATCTTGCTCCTGTTGAATTACATTGCGATAATCAGTCCGCCATGCACATTGCTCATAATCCAGTTTTCCACGAACGAACAAAACATATTGATATTGATTGCCACTTCACGCGTGACAAGGTTCTTGAAGGGCTCATCCAGCTTACCTACCTTCCCTCACAGCTTCAATTGGCTGATCTTCTTACAAAGGTCTTACCTTCCTCCCAACTTCAGACTCTAATGTCCAAGCTTGGCATGATTTCTATCACCCCAAGCTTGCGGGGGGGTATTGACCCAGCTGCTGATCACGTGACCAATGACGCACAGTAGCATACACTCTCCATCAAGATTCTTTGTAAATTGTATTGGGTTTCTGTTTTGAATAACAGAAATTTGTTATTCATTTTGCCACGTCATTGTACTACACTATTCTAGCATTTTCTTTCATTTCCATGTACTATATAAATAATGAAACCCATGTACTCTGAATTCATTCAAGAAATAATAAAAACTTCTCCTGCTTCTTTCTTCTTCTTTGAGTATGGATCTTGATTCATGAATCTTATCAACGTTTACGCTTTTTGAGGTCCTTAAAGCGACAAATATGAAGGTCTTCTTCGGGAAGATTGATGGGGTAAGAGAAGGAAGATTTTAGGAAATCGATGAGGGAATTTTTAAATTTCCATTCATCTAATGGAGACACAGAGGTATCTGAACGGTAAATTGACAGAAGGAGTTTAATTCGAGGGAAGAGAGTAAGGTCATTGGTGAGATTTACCGGGTTTGTTGGTGGGATTGAATCTAGTTGTTTGGAGTTCATTTTAATGGAAGTTTTGAGCTTCAAATTCTGAAGTTCCGACTTTGGACGAGTATGGGAGATGGACTTGCTACTTGCTGTATTTCTTAGGTATGTTTGAAGCCCTTACTTTAAACTATTTACTTTTCGAACACTATTTGTTTATCAGCTGGTCTTGGCCGAGACCGTCTCACGCTGAGACGGCCCAGCCCAAGACAGCAAGGCGCGTGTTATTATGCAATATACAGCAATGTATATATTTCCTATTTTAAAACATAACTTCCATTTTCAAAAAATCAGTAACTTCCTCCTCCTCCTCCAATCCGCGCCTAAAATAGGAAATATTTATCAATCAATTTCTCTCAATTTCATAGAAATCTCTGCAAATTTCTTCAAGCATGGCTGCAATGGAGGATTTAATGAATGAATTTGAAATTGAAATGAGGTTACAAGAATCAAGAACACAAATTGAATGTGATTTCTTGATTCGTTTTCAAGATGAATGATCTATATGTGAAAGCCATATTCTTAACAATTTTCAAGAATTTCTTCATGATGGAGATGTTAATGGTGATTTTGACGATGGAGATGTATGATGAAGACGACGCAGACAACAAAGGTATGATCAATTGAGCTTTTATACATTGAAGTTTTTTGCTAAACACACTCAGTTTTCTGCTTAACACACTCAGTTGTTTGATTAACACACTCAGTTATCAAACGCATAGAGTTTTAAATTAACTGAATGGATCAACTGTCTTAACACACTCAGTTTTTTGCTTAACACACTCAGTTGTTTGATTAACACACTCAGTTATCAAACGCATAAAGTTCTTAATCAAATTGAATTGATCAATTGTTTTAACACACTCAGTTTATCAAAAATACATTGAAGTTTTTTGCTTAACACACTCAGTTGATTGATTAACATACTCAGTTATCAAAATTCCTTGAAGTTTTTTTGTTTAACACACTCAGTTTCATTGATAAGTTCTTAATTAAATTACTATCTTAAGACATTCAATTACATAGTTAAAATGTTAAGTTCTCCATTACAATCAGTTTTAAGACTAAAGTTTTTTGCTTAACACACTCAGTTTCATTGATAATAACCTCAATTTCATTCTTAACAGCCTCTAGTTTGATGGATATAGTGATGCATGACGTTCCACACTTACATGGAGACAATGAAGAAGCAAGGAAGGGGGTAGAAACAATATAAGAGGACAATTGAATATCTTAAGACGACAACTGAATACTTTAAGAGGACAACTAGATACTTTAAGAGGACAAATGACTATCTTAAGACGACAACTTGTACATCAATTTTTTAAGAGGACAACTGGATACTTTAAGAGGACAAATGACTATCTTAAGACGACAACTGAATATGTTAAGAGGACAATTGATTACTTTAAGATGAAAAATGAATAACTTTAGATGACAACTGGATACTTTACGAGGACAAATGACTATCGTAAGACGACAACTGGATACTTTAAAAGTACAATTGACTATATTAAGATGACAATTGATAATTTTAACATAACAATTTTTACATTATAACATTACATCAAGTTAAACAAACATGCATTGTATAGCATATCAATTGAGTATTTTAGGAGAATAATTGAGTATTTTAGGAGGACAATTTAGTATTTTAAAAAAAAACATTCGAAAGTTAACCTTCTATTAAATCAAAGTAAGTAACATACAAGCCATCATATATTAACATCCAAATGTTTACCACCAAAAAAACAAAAAACAATGATGTTTCTACTAACTTGTTTTAATTGTTCAAAATAAACTAAGATAAACTATATAATTGATTGTTCAACATTCAACACAAATTACAAATTGTTGTCTATTTTCCCTTTGTGATATCCTTCAACGGAACCAACTTGTTCCGGCTAGTTCTCTTTGGTCGCTTCAAAAGTTCATGCTCCTTCTTCCTTTGTTCCTCCTCCTTCTTGCAATTTGTTCTGATTTCCTTCTCCACCCTACGCAAAAATGCATCAATTATACACTTATCATATAACTTATCACATTCATACAGTTTGTATCGTAACACATACAATTTGTAGCTTAACACAT
Organism: Amaranthus palmeri; assembly: GCA_019776075.1. Lineage (NCBI taxonomy): Eukaryota > Viridiplantae > Streptophyta > Magnoliopsida > Caryophyllales > Amaranthaceae > Amaranthus > Amaranthus palmeri. The sequence continues at coordinate 1,379,198 of JAAKBH010000009.1, forward strand.
TCAATTTCTATCTTAAAACATTCAATGCTCAATTTTTAGCCTAACACATACAATTTCTATCTTAACACATACAATTTGTAGCTTAACACATTCAATTTCTATCCTAAAATTTCAGAATACAGAAACAAAACATGTATAATCAGGATTATCATATAAATTCGCACAGCATCATTTTTCATACAATTTCCCACAATTTAGACCTTAACACATACATTTATCAAATTATACAAAACAAAAAAATGAATACATATAAACCAAACACATTCCATGTTAACTCTAACAATTATCTTTAACAAAAACACTACAAAAACAGAGGAAAACAAAACAAAAATCACAAAATGTCTCAAAACGAAAATACGAAAATGGAGATAAAATCAAGAACGGACACGACAAAGATGAAGAAAAACATCAAAATCGACTAACCACACGACGATCAGATCAAAAAAATGAAGATAAATTACCAAAAAAAAAAAGAGGAACAAAAACGTTACCAGTCTCTTGAAGAAGAACGAATTTGCAGCAAAGAATGAAGCACGGACAACGACAAATGGATGAAGAAAAACAAATAGCAAACTAGAGGAAGAAGAAGCAAATGGAAACTGAAATGAAGAAATGAAGAAATGGCAGTTTTCAAATCAAAAAAGGAAGTTAAAAAGATTTCCAAAAAAAAATTAAAAAAAAAAGGGATGTTGGAGGGAGACGGGCGCGTGTAAGACACGCGCGTGTATTGGGCCGCGAAAATTGGGCCGTCTCACGCTGAGACGGTCTCGGCCAAGTTTTTGTGTTTGTTTATAGTTTTTTAAATTGTATTTTATTATGAATCTATAAGTTCAAATATAGTCATGTGAGACATTCTTTGATTCGTTTTAATGTAAATTTATCAAATATCACTTTTTATAATTTTTAATTATACATAATTAGGTATATGTAAATGAGACACTTAAGATGAATAGAATGGAGTATTATTTTTAAGATAAATCTTATTCGGCATAGATCAAAGTATGTCAAGGTTAAAATACCTTCGAGAAAAGCGTATAAGGCGCAACTGAAATGTTTCATCTAAGAGTAAATGCAAAGGAGAACTTCCTTCAGTTCATAAGACAATTGAACGAACCACCTATAACTAGTCGATTCAAGATGAATATATAACAGTTATTATTATTTATTTTCAATTGGAACATGAGAGGATAACCATGAAATAAAGTTATTATTATTTATTTTCATTTAATTTTTAACTATAAAAGTATAAAATTAGAATATTTTGGATTAAGTTCATTCGTTTATTTATAAAAAAAACAAATAGAATAATAATATATAGTATGAAAATCTTTTATATATAGTACAAAGTATTTTGAATCTATACAAGTATATACATTAATAGCGGTAAATTATGAGACAAATGTCATTAATTCCCACATGTCTTTCAACAACAAAAATTTGAATTATCTAGATAATTTTTCCAGTATTTATCCTAATAAGAATAATTAGGAAGGTTCTCAACAATTTATTGGGCACTCTTACTAGAAATTGGAAGTTCATAATTTCCAGATGCTGATATATATCCTCCTTTAATTAAAGTATCAATAGAATCCTTGATGATCTCCTCTATTGGAGTAAACTGCAAACCCAAGTCCATTAGCTTCTTCCCTGCATTTTGTTTTCTCACCAATCCAGGTTGTGTGTCCGTTGGGAACCTATGCAAAAATCAACTACTGTAAGTAGATGATGTTTGAAATTACATTTCATTTTCTTTAGCGTACGCTTCTTATTTATGTAAATTTAAGATAATGCTATCTATTACAATTGAATTAAAAACATTCGTTTTGTTATTACAAGTGCAACGTAGATAATGTATGAAGTTCAATTATAGCCAATCTATTTGTCATTTTCATATCGTATTTAAATGAGAGTCACTTGACATTAAGATAATAGCATGTATTATTTACATAAATTTCAATTTCTGATAAGTTTATCATTGGGCTGATACAATATAAGGCCAACACAAGAGAATAAAAGTTTTCATCACACAAACTTCCACCCTAAAACCAATTTTTTCTGAATGTCGATGTGGAATCACATGTGAGTTATTTTTTTCCAATAATTAGTTCAATTTGGATTTCAAAAACAAGGTCAAAGAGACGAGAGAAAAAAACATACCTAGGGACATTATATTGAGGGTAAAGCTGAGCAACCTTAGCGGCTAAATCACTGAAATGAGTAATATCTTTGCAGCATAAGTGTCGTCCTGCAGCCGATTTGTTCTCATAAAGCAATATATGAGCCATGGCAACATCTTTTACATGTACGCATCCCATATAAAAGTTCTCATACGTTTCGGTGCTTCCTACAACGTAACATCATTATGTATTACATTTTGTTACCAAACAATATTGGGTAGTGTTCAAGTTTTACATGTATTTCCTCCGTTTCATAATACTTGTTACTGAATGTGACATATTGTATGAAAAAATGTCACTCTAGTAAGTATTATGGAATAGAGGAAGTAGCAGTAATACCTTGAAGGAGACCAAGCATTAAGACCATGCTTGCACTTAAAACAGGCGGAAGAACGGGGCCTAACACGGCTGCCGGATTCACAACCACCAGTTCAATTCCTTTCTCTCCGGCAACTTTCCATGCGGCTTTCTCGGCACACAATTTTGACACTGGATACCATAACTACAACATATAGATATTGAATATGTTTTAAATTGGGTCTATGTTATAAGTACTCGATCTATTACACAATCCAAAATCAATGTAATGCACTCTGAAAATTGGTTTTCAGTTTTGCCACTTTAATGATTTTCATTAATTCTTCCTAATGTTAGCCCTTTGTCGATATTTCAAATTCGTTGTCAATGTATTTCTAAACTTATTTGGACTGAATAAGACTTATATTAGCCTATCGACTAAGTACAAATTTTAACTCAAATTCTTGTACAAGACGATCTCCACTCTGAGATGCGTCTTATACATGTGTAATGAATTAATAGCTCAATAATACAAATTATCAGCATATAGACTTAGTTGAAGTATAAATAGCTCAACCTTTTAAATGCAAAAAAGTCGAAGTATGAATAATTAAATCAAGACCCATTTAGAATCCTATCTAAATTTAGGTCCAAAATTTTCATACCCTAAAGATCGAGTTCGAGTTCGAGTATAGATCGGCCTGAGTTAGTTGACCCGACCCATGACCATCAAACAAAAATCATATAGTAAAGTGATGACATTTAAATAACTATATATACATCGATAGTATCATCCCCATGTTATTATAGTGTAGGAACTAGACCAGCATGAAAGTAAAAGGTAAGAATGCAAAGACGTGTTAGCGTTACCCCTTTGTTCCTACAGTAGGCCTCGTCAGTCCAGCAAGCTTCAGATTTGGGCACATCAGCTGGCCAACAGGGGTTGGGCATGATAGCTGCGGTGGAGGAGGTCACCACCACCCGTTCAATACCAGCCTCCTCTGCTGCCGTTATTACATTTATGGTTCCTTCTATTGCTGGCTCCAACAACTCCTTCTGCAATGTGTTAAATTCTCAACTTAAATCTCATAAATAGAGAACGTCATTATCATCATATCCAGTGTATCCCGTTTATAGACAACTGTTAGAGTATATAACATATTCTGGGGCTTCAACCAAAAGCTTAAGCTGATCGTTGAAGCCCCAGAATATGTTATATACTCTAACATACCATGTCAAGGAACCAACTCAACCAAAAGCTTAAGCTGATGGTTGAAGCCCCAGAATATATTATATACTCTAACAACAACTATAACCAGGGTGTGAGGGAAGAGAGACGGTAGCTCATACCCATATAGAGTGCGGTCAAAGAGTCTATCCTGTAACTTCTACTAATATAAGTATTACTATTTTTTAATATTATTGTATACTCCTATCTCCCAAGTTTGTTCTAAATATAATTTTTGTGTGACATTTACTATTTGTACACGATTCAAGAATTTTCATTAATCTTTGTATGATTTAACTATTTTTTTTACTACTAAATACTATACATATTTAATTTTTGATTTTTAGCTTCAAATATTTACCAAAATCATAGTACAATCGTTTTTAGGGTCATAAATCGCTTCTACAAGAGTGTTTTTTATTGAACTAAAGTTAATTAAGTTTACTTCATCTTCAATAAAGATCACTTCTAACGCATTCGCATCGAATTTACGGGACTGATGATCAGTATAACATTTTGTTAAGCTATTAAGTAGTTTTCACTTATGCCTCCATTTAAACAAAGTTTGAGAGGTACGATGCCTAAAACTTGCCCTTATACTTACAATGAAATGGTTTACCTTTATGTTGAAACATTATTCGCAACTTCACACAAATTTAACATGACATATTACCAAAGTTTATGAAGTAATTTTTAGTTCCATTGAAAATGGACATTTAAACATCATTCTTAAACATTACTTTTTATATTTTATTTTAAAATGCATTTTTAAGCATATTATTAATTTATGAAAATCCAAATAGAGGAAGCAAATAGAAGTCAACCTAAGAAAGTAGATGGAATACCATTTACCTCAGGGTGTTCAACTTGGGCAATAATATTAGGAGAAGCTATATGAAATACACCATGAGTACCCTTGACAGCAGCTAAAATAGATGGGTAATTAAGTAGATCCATCTCAAATAGCTTCAACCTCTCTTCATCTACTCCTTCTAGTGCCATTAGATGTTCTGTTTCCTTCTTTTCATCTATTATTCACACCTCAAAACATAAAAAAAATATAATAACCAAAAGTTATATCATATTAGAGGTGTCTATCTGGATGTTTGACAGGGTCTCTTATATAAAAACTTGAGTCGTTTAATTTGATTGATTTTTAGAATTCGAGTTATTTTAGGTCAGGTTAGGTTGGATTATACTCTATTTTAGTTAATCAGATAATTTTCAACAACTTCATGTATAATATTATAGTGACATTTATCAAACAATTTAAATGAGTATAAATATACAATAGGCTATGAATCTTTTGTTTTAATTAGGTACATTATGTTCATTGGGCAAATATAAATTAGTACTATTTCTTTACTATATACACCCTCCCATTCACTTTTAAATGTCTCATTTTATTTTAGCACGTTTGTCAATGCACATTTTTAGTCTTAAATATATTTAATTGTTATTGAGTAAAAATTATAAAAAGTTAATATTAATAAATGTTACAATAAGACAAATAAAACAAAATCTCAATTAACTATATTTTAAATTATAGATTAAAAATAACATATAATAAGAGTGATTAATGAATAGTGTTGAAAAACCAAATGGTACATTAAAGGCCTGTTTGGTTAGTAGTACTAAATGGTGGTAATGAGAATGATTTATGATGTAAAATTTCAACAAAAGTTTCATATCACTCCTATGGTAATGAAACTTTGATCATAAAAATATTTTTTGTTTACAAATTTCCTTTACCACCTAATACCACATCTCTCAATCGTAATGCATTAAAATGAATTTTATGAAGACAATGAGATGATTTAAGTTGGACATTTATGGTCATCAAGTTAGCCAAGAGATTTTTCAACCAAAATTACACTAGTTTTTCATTCGTATTAACGTTGTTTATTACCACCTACCAAACAGGTCTATTAAGGAAATATAAGGGATTATATTTTTGGCCCAAATTCAAAATGAACATATATTTTTCGATAATTAAACATAATTGACAAATTAAATAGTGAATATTACTATTGTAATTTTTTTCCTCGACATTAACTTCGTTATTAACTTTGATTTTGATATTTTGAACATATGTGATATAATGTCTAGATCCACCAACTCCAATGATATTAAATTAAAAAATTAAAAATCAAGAAAAACATTAATTTTTTTGAAATCAAGAAAAACATTAATTAATATGATATCTTCTATTCTTTTTATTTGTCTCATTTCCTTATTAGGTAAAATCACATTAATTGTCTCATTTCCGTTTTTGACACGTAATGAACAAAATATTTCCACTTACACTACTTAAAAATTAAAATACCCTATCTGCTACCTTTTTTGTTGAGTAGGAGCAGAGCCAGATGGAACAAGTAAAAAGAATTGGAGCGACTATGATAGAATTTAATGATAGTATCTCTATTTTACATAATTTGCATATATAAGAAATAATTGAAAGAATGAGGAAAGAAGAGAAGAATACTTAGGTTTTGAACAGTAGCATGAACAGTGTAGCCACGATTGAGCAGGAGCTGAACCAGACATGAACCTATGAATCCACTTGCTCCTGTTACGCACACCGCCTTTTTTTTCATTCTTATACTTTTAATCTCTTTCTCCTAATCAATTTTTGATTTTAGTACTTAATTAGTAGAGTAGGAAAGAAGTAGAAGCAAATGAAATCACCATCTCCCATTTGCTAGCTCACTCTCTTGCACTAGAATACTATAACTCGTCGCTTTCCATCTTTTTAGCTACTCATCAAATTCAAAATGAACCACTACCACACCCCTTAGTCAATACTTCTTTGATATTTTATTTTAATCTGTCCGCTTTAAATTGCATCAAAGAAATATTTGTGTATTTTTATAAAAGTGATAATAAATGAAGAGAAAAAATTAATTGTGTGGATGAAATTAAAAGAGAGTTTAAATGTAGGATGAGATTAAAAAGAAAGTGATAGTCATTGTCCAAAAATAAAAATGATGCAAATTAAGTGGGACGGACTAAAATGAAAAATAATGCAATTTTAATGGGACGGAGAGTATCAAGTACTTTTATGTTTATATTGTCAAGGAACCAACTCAACCAAAAGCTTAAGTTGATGGTTGAGACCCCAAGATATGTTATATATACTAACATATATTGGGTCGGATTTCGGATATTTGCAGGTTCCTATCTCTGAAGACTCCTCTTGAGCTGAAGGACTGTTGTGACCATCCTCTCCTTATGGGTATGAGACGTTGTTGACCTACCTTTCCCGGACCCTGACCATAGATTTATCTATGTGCGGGAACACTGCGTATGATGATGATGATGATGATATATATATATATATATATATATATATATATATATATATATATATATATATATATATATATATATATATATATATATATATATATATATATATATATATATATTGGGTCTCTTTTATTATATTTGTTACGTTTGTATTTTTATTGTGTTTTAAATTATTTATTACATTACTAATTTAACAAAATGAAACTATATAAAAAATCTAGTTTGCCTCTTTTTATCTACTTCAGATTTTATAACTTTTATATTTACTCTTTTCACCTCAAAGTCACCTCATTAGTAAGGTTATATCAATCTTTGTATCACAGTTTATGATGATTCTGCTCAGCAACAATGGCTTATGGCCATAACATTATACCCAGCCCAGTTCCAATAATCAGGCCCAAAAACTTATTTCCTACCATGGGGACAATTGGCTTCTCCAACCTAAGATGTCCCACCATGGCCCTACCCAGCCCAACTACCTCCTTCTGATAAAAGAACTGTCGCTAATACAAATCATCATGGGCCTACTTAGGCACAGTCCACTTCACAACAAATTAAGTATTTTGGGCCATGGACCAGCCCACAGTTATCACATAACTCCCACTACTATTCCTTATTCAGCTAGTCTCTTGAGAGACCGTTTATTTGAGAGACGTATATCAAGTCCAACTCATTAAAGATTAATACTTATTTACGGTATTTGTCAATGTCTACTTACATATCCTTAATGCCTACTTATAATATTTTTTTTGATAGTAACTTACAATATATTAAATATCAACTTACATCATACTTAATGACCACTTACAATATTTTAATAAATATATATAATGGGTCGGCCCAATTAGAAATGCTCTCTCTAATAGACCGGCTCTCACAAGAATTTGTGTTTCTTCTTCTACACATTAATTACTTATGCAACTTAGTATTAGTATAATGTTCAACAATCTATATATATAGGATCCGTTATATGGTTTAAAAACTAAATCTATGATCTTAATTATCTGATTTTCAACCATCGATTGAATTATCGATTATATAAATCGAATATCAAATATATCGGATCAGAAATTTCGAAACGGATATACTTGCAGACCGCTAGTTGTGAGTGACACACTTATGAATTATGATGTAAATGTTTACATCTTTATTTTTAACAGGAAAAAGAGAAGAAGCAACCAACAAAAAGGGGAAGAAAATTGGGTAGATGCTAAAACGGTTAGGAGTTTGGCAACTTGCAAATCCAAGTGGTTTGGCAAGAACGGATCAACTGCCGCAAATGGATCAAAAATCAAGATTATTCATGCTACTACTATTATTATATTCTTCTTCCATTTTCAATCAGTTGAAACATTATAAAAATGACAGTATCCATTCTTCGCTCTTAATTTGTGATTAGTTTTTAATCTAAAGGTTAAAATACAGTCAAATGAAATCTTGTTTGATTCGTCTCATTGCAAAAAATATTAATATCAAATTTTTTTGATTTTTTATTATATATAATTAAAGATATTAAAAACTGAATTAGTATATTAGACTGCGTAAAAAAAACAAACATTGCAAGTAAATTGGAACAAAGGAAGTACTTCTATTCTCTATTAATTTTTTTTATCTTTCCATTTAAATATTTTTCTCTTAGTATTTTTTTTCAACTTTTAAAACATACTTACCACACTCTTGTTGTGGTTCTTCAATCCTTTCTTTAATTGCTTTATTGTAATTTATTTTTGGCATCCCAATATTTCAGCTCTAATACCATGATAGAAATTTTGGACGCATGTAGAATTTGTACTTTATTAAATACAAATATTTAATTAAATTATAATTTATACAAGAATATTTTTTGTGGGACACTTGTTCCACACCTATACACTCTTCACTTATAGATAGCCTTTTTCATTTTTTTTGGGGGCTTATTCCCCTCATATACTAAGTTCACATAACTTGCATATTTATATATACATCCCTATTGTTAGTGCATTTCACCCAATATAACTTTTTTAGACATTTTTATAACTTTCCTAATTAATTTATGTTGGGTCCTATTAAATTATCTAAATTTTTCTACAATTAACATGATTTTTTAAATTACTTTTTAACAATATGTGGACTGTGGTTTATTTATTTGAAAAATTAGGTAAGTCAAATATTACTAAGTCTAGTACATACATACATCATGTATATGCAATGTATCCTTAATTAATTGAACAACTAAATTCATTCATCTATATCACAATTTACATCTAACACGTAACACTAATCCCTTCTTGTTGTACTTCTCTTTATATTTTGGGAAATTACATTTGTTAGGACCATAAATAAAATATTATTTTCCAAAAATTTCAAGTATGTACAATAAATAAATATTGCTAATTTGCATATTAATGTAATTTATTAGTAATGTAAATTGTATTTTATATTTATAGTGGTATTTTTGAGAACTGTCACTTGATTTTATGTCGCGAAAAGTTACAATATGATTTTTTATTATGCTGCAAAAAATTTAAAGCAGTGACATTTAAATTAAATTTCGCTAAACATATCCCACTAAAAGCAAATTACATAGTAGTAATTATTACCATATTTTGTAGGATAATGATAATAATTTAATCAATCATCCAATATAGATAATAAATAGTAACTCATTTAAATCGATAATTATATGATTTTTTAATTAATTAGGACATAAAATATGATACTAATAATAAACGAAGATGACATTGTCATGCTTTTTTAAAAGAAAAAAATTTCATTACAAAATGACGCATAAACAAATTTGAATATGAAGATGATGTTAACAAGTTTAATTTATTTATATTTACACACTAACTAAACAATAGTAATAGTATTATTTTCTTAATTGTTTTTATCATTTATATATTGAACTTTACACATTTTAAAAATTGTAAAAAATTAATAGTATTATTAAAGTATTTGATTAGACGATTCAAACAAGATTCCAATTGACTATATTTTTTCTTACACATTGACCGTAATATTTAGAATAAATTTGAATGATGAATAGTATCAAAAACCCTTATATAACGAGTATATTAGAATTGAGGAAGTAACTAAGGGTATGTTTGGTAGGAATGAATTAAGGGGGTGTTTGGTAGAAGAGACTTGAGGGAGGGAATGAGACTTTATTTTAAAAATATGTTTAAGTCTTTGTTTGTTTAGGGGGAATGGGAATATGGAATGGGATTAAAATGGGGGAAAGTCCCCAAGAAAAATGTCTTGGGGGAGGGGTAGTATTTGAGTTGAGACTTGAATTTATCACTTTCTTCCAAGTTTCTTCCAAGTCCTTACCATGACAAACATGGGATGAGACTTTTTTATTTTCAAAGTCTCAACTTAAAAGTCCTATCTTAAAGTCTCACAAGTCCCATACCCTCCTACCAAACACCCCCTAAGGTTAGGATTGAGAATTTAGGGTTAGATTATTAGAAGTACCTTGTTTGTTTGAGGGGAATGGAAATTAGTTAATTAACAAAGGTTGGGGATTGGAACTTAAGAATGGAAAAAGTGGTATTTTGGGTTGACACTTGTGTTAGATATAAAATGTCCTTTTTGCCATCAATGAAAGTGAAGAAACACATAGAGTTTTAAGGACAATTTTGTAAATATAACCATTTTTGTCCAATTCCTTATCTCTTTTTATCATTTGTCAAATAAGGACATAAAACCTTTATTTTTAAAGTCTCAATTCAAGTCTCATTCTTAAGTTTCAATTTAAATCTCATTTAAAGTCTCTTCATTTCCATTCCCACCTGCCAAACACCCTCCCACCTGCCAAACTAGAGGTGTTCAATGGGGCGGGTCGGGCCGTTAACGGGCCTTAGAGTAAAGGGTCGGGCCAGATAATTATAAGCATTAATTGCGAAAAAATTTACCACTTTTTAAAAATTTTTTTAAATGATATTATTATATACATGAGTGGATCGACCCAACAAGCCATAAAGTATAATAAAAAAAGCTATTCTATGAACTTTTTTAAAAAGGGTCAAAGTGGGTCGAATTTAAATGAACTTGACCCGCTCCGACCTGTTTATCATTTAACATGACCTGCCCCGGCCCAACCCACTTAAATTTTAACCCGGCCCGGCATGTTGAACACCTCTATGCCAAACACCCCTAAGGGTACTTAAATACTAATAGGTCTAAGAGACGCGTTTATATAAACAAAAGAGCTCAATGTTGACTGGGAATTTGGAAGGAGTCTTCTCCACTTATTGAGTATCGTCTGCTCACTCACTTTGACCTTATGGCCCCCACTATATTCCTTAGACCGGCCTTCAGGTCTTCAGCGGTTCATCATTTAATTTACGTTTATGTAATTATTGTACTCTAATTTTGTTGTTAATTTATAGATAATAAAAGTGGGATTTAAAAAGTTTAGTTTCTGTAAACTAAAAAAGTTGAGTATTGAGCTACTTTGGTACCACTAGTCACGCAACTTCTCCCTCCCTCCATTCCTTCCAACCTCTTCCTCAACTTCCCTTCCTTTATATTCCCCCATTCTCACACACACTTCCACTCATTCACTCAACATTCAACAATAATAATAATAACAATAATGGCGGTCGATGCTCTAAACTCCCCAACAACCCCTCACCCCGTATTCCAATTCGATTGTCCTTCTTTCGATCACTGGATCAAGAAAAAACGCACTAAACGATCTCGTAACGATATGTCGCCGCCTTCCCACACCATCACCTCCGCTACAACCACCAAAAACCGCCTCTCTGAAGAAGAATATCTCGCTTTTTGCCTCCTTATGCTCGCCCAAGGCGGCGGCAAAACCACTACTCTTCCCACTCTTCCTCCTTCAAACCCACCTAATACCCGACTTGTTTTCAAGTGTTCGGTTTGCGGTAAAGGGTTCGGATCCTACCAAGCTCTTGGAGGTCACAAAGCCAGTCACCGGAAACCCACCGGGGAAGATGATCACAAGCCTTCTTCCTCGGGTTTAATCACTTCAGCAGGAAAAACCCATCAGTGTTCGATCTGTCACAAGAGTTTCCCGACCGGTCAAGCGTTGGGCGGTCACAAACGGTGTCACTATGAAGGAAATATTGGTAGTGCTGCTGCAACAAAGAGTGGAAGTGGGACCGTTTCTGAAGGTGTGGGCTCCACTTTTAGTGTAAACCATGGCGGCGGTTCTTCTTCACAAAGAGAGTTTGACCTTAACCTACCCGCCTTACCTGAGCTCCTCCCCGTTGACTTTTTCAAGATGAGGAATCTAAGTCAACGGATTTCTGGTGATGAAGAGGTTGAAAGTCCACATCCTTCCAAGAGATCTCGCCTCTCACTAATGGAGTAATTGAGAATTACGATTTGAAATTTAATTTTCCTTTTTTTTAACAATGAATTCTTAGAAATTGGGATGAAATCTGATTACCAATTTTGGGGTAGGATAATAATTTTTAGTTTGCTCTGTTTTTCCTGATGTACAGTATACAATCTACTGGTATACTCTTACCATACTTAATTTATACTTGATTGTATAAAAGTGAATTTACTCAAGTAATATAATTCAATTTATTTTTTGAAGCTTTTACTCAAGTAATTTAGAAAATCTACGTTTTAGATTTTTTTGATAATAAGAATCAAACAAAAGTTTGAAAATATTGATTAAATTGATCAACATTAATAAACCTTCAAATATTCAAGACGTATGAGGTAAATTTCAATATTTAAATTGTTAATTTCAAGCATTAGCGTACCTTGACAAAAACTTAATTTCATATGTTAAAAGTCGTCTTTGATTTTGTGTAAATAAAATTGATAAAACAGAGTAAATATCCAAATATTATGAATTTGAGGATGAATTTGGTTAATTGTTGTTTTGTGTAGCACTTGTAGAAAGTAAGAATGATCCATTGTTACCGCCTACCGGAGGAGCAAATCAAGATCGAGTGTATTTTTATTTACTTATGTTATAAAAATAGAACCTTCTGTAATAACTTAAAAGAGAAAAATATTCAAGTTAAAAAAAATGCGTAATTGTTGTCTAAAAATGAAAACAAAATAATTAACAAAATACAAGCCATGTTTTAATTAGATAAAAATAAAAAAATTAGTTGATAATTTTTTATTAGAATGAGACTATCATGACAGTTGACACTAGTTGTATGACAAAAGAACATTAATAATATTGTGCAACAACTAACAAAAAATAAAGGAGAAAAATCAAAGTTGATGCACGAATATGTAATTATTTATAGTTGATTAAAATAAGATGAGAGCGTGAATTGAGGAATAGGTTAATGAAATTTTTTAACAACTACTAATTATTACATTGTCAATTAGCTACACCTGCATCGGTAAATACTAAATACATAACGCTCTCTTATTTTATTACACGCCCTTAAAATTATTCATCTACAGTGTAAGAATAAACCTAAAAAAAATAAAAATTAGTCAAAAATATATAAACAAAAACTACTCTTAAAATGGTTGTTAAGAAGATATGAACCTTTAACCCCATGTACTATCAAATCATCCCCTATCATTGAGCCACAAAAATTTAATTACTCAAAGGCTTGCATGGATTGGGTATTCTAAATGGTAAATAGTATCTTTTGAAACTTTTTACTTTCACAAAATCTCACAAGAGACGGTCTATAGGATAGACCACAAAATTGGGCCAGCCCGGTTTCCTTAATTGGTTTTTTTTATTATAATATCAATTATATTATGTTATAATCCTAAATGTAAGGTATTATAACCTCGAATATACTATTCTATAACCCCAAATATAAGTTATTATAACCCTAAATAATTTATTATAACCCCAAATATGATATGTTATATTTTGGGTTGTGCTTCATAGATTCCGTCTATAGAATAGACCGTCTCCTAAGAGACTTACTGTTTTACTTTTTATTATTGTTAATAGCCTGGATTTTAAGTAAAAGCTTGTAGTAGTAAATATTTATCCCCTTATTAGAGATTCTAGTGTACTCTGGTCTCCCCTGAGTGAATTTTTTAAAGAGAAATCAAACTTCTTTATCGCTCGTATTATCTCTTTTATCATTTTTTTAATTCTCTTATATACTTTTGATGTTGACAATTTTTATCCTTTTGTAAATTTTTCAAACCCAATATAATTTTTCACTACAATAATATTTCTCCATTGTAATTTTCTCTAAAAATTATTATGTCAATAAAAATTACCCCTCAAATAATTCAAATATTCAAGATGAGTCATAATAGTCAATAGAGTAACTATTATATTACGAATATAAATAAAAAGTCTACAAGGTCGGAAATTGAAATTTTTGACCATAAGCTTATGCCATGGGTTATCAGCACTTCTTGTGACTTTGCCCATGAAGAAGATCATTATTTAGTCTTCAAAATAGTTATCATTTAATCTGCATGTAATATGAATTTCACAAAATCTTACAAGAGACGGTCTATAGGATAGACCATAAAATTGGGCCAGCCCATTTCTCTTAACTGATTTTTTTAACAGTAAGTCTCATGGGAGACGGTCTATTCTATAGACGGAATCCATGAAGCCCAGCCCAAAATATAACATAGTATATTTGGGGTTATAATAAATTATTTGGGATTATAATAACTTACAGCTGGTCTTGGCCGAGACCGTCTCACGCTGAGACGGCCCAGCCCAAGACAGCAAGCGGCAGTTATTTGGAGGGATCAGTCAGCAATATATAAACTTCCTGATTTAAAACCAAAACTTCCAAAATTAAAAAACTTCCTCCAAAAACAGCCGGTTATCAAAAATTAAAATAACTTCCGTAATTAAACTTCTCTAATTTCTTCACAATTGATTAAACTTTCCTAATTTCATCACAATCTCTGCAATTTTCTTCATTTTCGTTTCAAGAATGGCTAAAATGGATGATTTAATGAATGATTTTGAAAAAGAAATGAGATTAGAAGAATCAAGAACACAAATTGAATGTGATTTCTTGATTCGTTTTCAAGATGAATGATCTATATGTGAAAGCCATATTCTTAACAATTTTTCAGAATTTCTTCATGATGAAGATGTTAATGGTGATTTTGACGATGGAGATGTATGATGAAGACGACGCAGACAGTTGTTTGAAGTTTTTTGCTAAACACACTCAGTTTTTTGCTTAACACACTCAGTTGTTTGATTAACACACTCAGTTATCAAACGCAGAGTTTTAAATTAAACTGAATGGATCAACTGTCTTAACGCACTCAGTTTTTTGCTTAACACACTCAGTTCTTTGATTAACACACTCAGTTCTTAATTAAACTGAATGAATCAACTGTCTTAACACACTCAGTTATCAAAAATACATTGAAGTTTTTTGCTTAACACACTCAGTTGTTTGATTAACACACTCAGTTATCAAACGCATAAAGTTCTTAATTAAATTGAATTGATCAATTGTTTTAACACACTCAATTATCAAAATACATTGAAGTTTTTTGCTTAACACACTCAGTTGATTGATTAACATACTCAGTTATCAAAATACCTTGAAGTTTTTTGTTTAACACACTCAGTTTCATTGATAAGTTCTTAATTAAATTACTATCTTAAGACATTCAATTACATAGTTAAAATGTTAAGTTCTCCATTACAATCAGTTTTAAGACTAAAGTTTTTTGCTTAACACACTCAGTTTCATTGATAATAGCCTCAATTTCATTCTTAACAGCCTCTAGTTTGATGGATATAGTGATGAGAACATGCATGACGTTCCACACTTACATGGAGACAATGAAGAAGCAAGGAAGGTGGTAGAAACACTATAAGAGGACAATTGAATATCTTAAGACGACAACTGAATACTTTAAGAGGACAACTAGATACTTTAAGAGGACAAATGACTATCTTAAGACGACAACTTGTACATCAATTTTTTAAGAGGACAACTGGATACTTTAAGAGGACAAATGACTATCTTAAGACGACAACTGAATATGTTAAGACGACAACTGGATACTTCAAAAATGAAGATAAATTACCAAAAAAAAAAGAGGAACAAAAACGTTACCAGTCTCTTGAAGAAGAACGAATTTGCAGCAAAGAATGAAGCACGGACAACGACAAATGGATGAAGAAAAACAAATAGCAAACTAGAGGAAAAAGAAGCAAATGGAAACTGAAATGAAGAAATGAAGAAATGGCAGTTTTCAAATCAAAAAAGGAAGTTAAAAAAGATTTCCAAAAAAAATTAAAAAAAAGGGATGTTGGAGGGAAACGGGCGCGTGTAAGACACGCGCGTGTATTGGGCCGCGAAAATTGGGCCGTCTCACGCTGAGACGGTCTCGGCCAAGTTTTTGTGAATAACTTATATTTGGGGTTATAGAATAGTATATTCGAGGTTATAATACCTTACATTTAGGATTATAACATAATATAATTGATATTATAATAAAAAAAATCAGTTAAGGGAAATGGGTTGGCCCAATTTTGTGGTCTATCCTATAGACCGTCTCTTTTGTGAGATTTTGTGTTTTTTTAATTATAATATCAATTATGTTATGTTATAATCTTAAATGTAAGGTATTATAACCTCAAATATACTATTCTATAACCCCAAATATAAGTTATTATAACCCCTAATAATTTATTATAATCCCAAATATAATATGTTATATTTTGGGTTGGGCTTTATGAATTCCGTCTATAGAATAGACCGTCTCCCATGAGACTTATTGTTAGCTCTATCTTGCTTAATAAAGAAGGCGGGAGGTCGTTTGGATTTTTATTAAGGGCCCAAAACTATAAAGGTGTTTATACTGTTTAATACATTAACTTAATGGTTTAAAACGTAGAATTACAAATGTTATTTTCCTACGATATAAATATTTAGCATGCATATTTTATTAAGTGTAAGATGCAGGAGTTTGGTTTTCTTGCAGGTTTCTATTTTTGAAAACTTTTATTGAACCGAGGAACTCTTTTAACCGCCTTTTTCTTATGGGTATGATTCAAGTTCATCTCAATATACATGATTTTACAATTTTTATAGGTTTCATAGGTTTTACATAGTAGATAATCTACTAATATATTGACTATTTGGCCCCCATAATCCAAAATCCTAACTTTGCTCCTAGGTGGGACAAGGGTGGTGGTAATATGTTGTTTAGGTAGGTTGATGGTGAGTGGTGAATGGTTGGTTAGGGTAGACAGTGGCTTGGGTGGCTAGGTGGTGGGTAGGGGCTTTTAATAGGCCGAGCTTTCATTTTGTGCCTTTATTCGACCCAATTTTAGAAGGGCTTTGTAAGGGCCGAGCTGAAAATGGGTTGGGCCGAAAACCGGTCTTTGTAATTAGTATAAATAATTTATAATTCAATATATTATAAATGACAATGTCAATGAAATTATTAATTTTTTTCAATCTAATTATTATATATGATAATTTAATTGTTATAAATTGATCAATGGGAATTAAAATAATTTTTAGTAGTAAAAATGGGTCGGGTTGGACTGAACTGAGCGTTGAAAGTCCAGTCAATTTAAAGCCCATATTAATTTCAAAGGGCCCTTATCCAAACTATTGAACACCCCTAGCGGTGGGTTATGGAGTTGTGGATTGTTAAGTATTTCCGAATTAGTTTGTTAATATGTTGGTAATTAAATTTGTCAAGTAGGAGTATCATTCACTTATTAGTTAAATAATTAGTTTGTTTAGACATGTTAAATACAATTTATTGGTTATTTTTTGAATTGTTATTATTAATTACTATTTATTATTTTATTGTCAATTAATATGCATTTTTTTTCCAAATTTATAATATATACTTAATATATAATTGGTTAATTTGTGAATTATAATTTAATTACTTAGTTTAATAATTGTTAGTTTAGGAATCTTTAGTTGTTTTTTATTGAGGGATATTGAAATAAGTAGTTATGGTAGAAAATAGATTTATAATATTTAATGTTTCGTGTATATTCAACTAGTAATATAATTTTTTGTATAATTAGTTTATAGAGAAAATTCTACCAATTTTTATTAGCTTTTAGATAACCTTAAATTATTTTATTCTATTTTTTATTTCGTATGAAATAAGGGGTAGGATGAGAAACCATTCCAGCCATATTGTTGAATAAAGAACTAGTCATCCTTTAAAGGCTTATGATAATTCTATGGCTGGAGAATCAGGTTCGGTCAGTTATAGTTTCCTTAGTTACCCTCCTCCAAAGATGGAGGTGCATTTCTTTGACAGTTATACTCCTCTTGGGGAGTCACTCCATCCTATGCTATGTTGAATAGTTCGCGGTGAAAATCTATGACTCTTAACACCGGACACCTTAACGATTCCTTAAGGGCCGCGGGGCATCACATACAACTGAATTTAAAAGTCATAAAACTAAAGCATCTTCAACAATTCCAATATGTGAACTTTCATATTTTTGTTTGAGAGAAGTTGCAAATAGTTTAAGAGTATAAATATTATGAATTTACAACATTTTCGGACTTAACTTAGTCATTTTTTCTCCATACTCAACGCTTTTTTTATAAAGTCTTTAAAGCTTCATTGAACAAAATGAAGCTCAAACCTAGGATCTAAAACGACAACAATAATCATAATAATGCTAATGTCACTCCAATATTTGCTATATTTCTCACAAATTTTACACACCATTTTCTTTATGAAACCATCAGCACTTTCCGTTTGACTCTTTAAAAGCAATCTTACCCTATATACATTAGGCAATATTTGCTATATCGGGATAATGAATATAATTAGCATCAACTTTATAAAAATGTATTAAATCTTTCTCGTAATTAGATGCACTATCAAGCATGAAATATGAGGAATTTCATTATTTGTTTTTAAACCTTTAGAGCTTTGAAAGCCTACATACTCAATAAAACTTAAGAACCGTAGTATTCGAACTTGTGATTTCTTACAATATCTCAAACTTTCTCTCACCTTAATTACATCATTTATTTCTTTCTACCCATCTAGAAGAACTAATTTCATGATATGTGTACAACATAACTCATAAGAAAATATTCTCCAAAACATAACAATTTAAGTTAACCCTTACGGCCCGTTTGGTAGGTGGTAATAAACAACGGTAATGGGAATGAAAAACTAGTGTAATTTTGGTTGAAAATTCTCTTGGTTATCTTGATGGCCATTATTGTTCAACTTAAATTATCTCATTTTCTTCATAAAATTCATTCCAATGCATTACCATTGGGAGATGTGGTATTAGATGGTAATGAAAATTTGTATAAAAAAACTTTTTTGTGATCAAAGTCTCATTACCTTGGGTAATGATATGAAACTTTTGATGAAACTTTAAACTAAAAATCATTCCTATTACCATTATTTAGTACCACTAAACAAACGGGCCGTTAAGACATTCAGCAAACACATCATTTGAAGTCGCATTATCAAGAGTAATGCAATAAATCTTTTACAAAGTATCCTATTTGTTGAGTATAGCAGTAGTAGTCCATAGCAGCTAAAGATATGCAGCACAACAACAAGAGTTTTTGGTTTTCAAGCAAGAGATACAGAAGCAACTCAACAAGTGTTTAGTATTATAACAAGCACATAAGTTAAGTAATGAGGGGCATCACATGTCTTTTATATGGAGCAGCAGATGTACACCTATTCAAGATTAGGGCCGGCCCTAAGGGTGGGCAAGAGGGGCCGTCGTTCAGGGCCTCATGTCAAAAAAGCAAAATTAATGGTTGTAAAAAGGTCTATGTAAGTTATAAATTGCAAAGGAAAAGGGCCCTAATATGCTATTTCGCCTAGGACCCCCAAATATTTAGGATCGGCCCTGTTCAAGATCTCGACATCACAATATTTGTTAGTTATCAATTTGTTACAATAATTTGATTTGTAGTATTCTTTTAATTTCAACTCTTATCTTTTATATATAAAGGATCAATGTAAAGGCCTCTAGTGCAATAAGATAATTTCATCTTTTTTTCTCATCTTTTGTATTTTCTATTTGTATTTTTTGCAACTTTTGACACTATTCTTTCAGCAAAGGACACACATGATCAAACCCTTGTATACGGGGGAAGCATGTTCAACAACTTAATGTGCTGTTAAAGTGATGTATCCATCTGAAATTATTAAGATCCAACAATCAGAAATAAGGGAGATTCTACTATATGAACCCAACAAAAATTTTGTATTCTCCTTCTCCCTATCAAACATAATAACAACAAGTGACTTACAAGTATTAAGTGAAATTGTTTGGTTGTAGGATTCAAATAACTAAACATTCTTGTAATCCTTTCATACTCAACAAATTAAATAATAAATACTAGTGCAAGAGCTAAAAGTTCATGAAACAAAAAACCATCAAATTGAACAATATCCTGAAATTTCCTCATTTTGCAATTCCATGCCATTTATAAAAAGACACTTCCAGTATCCCGCATATGGCAGGGTTCGAGTGGTTTTTTTTTCCTTTTTATTGAAAGATGCGGACACATTATACCCGTTCTCCCAATAAGAGAGTTAAGAGAGATGCGCACGAGTCAAACTCCAAACCTTCTATTGCACATACAGATGCTCTATTGATCATGCCATTTATCTTATTTCATCTCTAAAATATTTTCCATATTTCTTACATTTACACAACAAATTTCATCTTCGATCATAGTCTCATTCACAAAATTAAAGTTCACCCACATACATTTGACGTTAAAAATTCTTACAATATGCGAGCATGTTTCGGCTATATGAAATCCATTACCTAAGAAGAAAATTATAAAACATTTTAAAAAAAAAATACCACCTCCTATTCAATGTAAGTGTCTCGTTTAACTTTTTTTGATACTATTCATCAATCATTCGTAAATTGTATTGTATTCTTAATATACACGATATACTCGTGTTAGATTTTTTTTATTCGTTTCAATACAAATTAATATCAACTCATTATTATTTTAATTATATTCAATTAAAGATTTCATAATAGAAATAATTCATTGGCAAAGATGCTAATCAAATGGGATATTTAGGCAATATGGGAGGAAATAATAAAGTATCACAAATTAGAAACATATATAATAAAATCAAAAACTTGAACACATTAAAGCAAAAATTATAAATCCAAAAAAAAAATGCATATATTTTTTTTTAAAATTTCATTAATATCCAACACATATTTTTTTAAAAGTTTGTGGTTCATAACGAATAACTTGTGGGGTGCCTCAGTGTTCGCCTCCGCGAGAGACTCGAGTGACTCGGTAGTCGACAGTAATCAATGCCACGTTTCCCATGAGCTACTAATTACTATTAGTCACTTGTCACTTGTTACTTGTCACTTATCAAACCTTTATAGGTAGGTTAAATTTTCGAAATTACTCTGTTTTCATTTGTTTTTCTCATTTACGTTTTTTTTTTAGATTCTAATAGATACTTAAAAGTCAAATAATTTTATTTGTGAGTTTTTAAAAAATTATATAAAGTTGATATTTAGAAAATATACATTGAGACGAGTCTATCAAATTTCACATGAATATATTTTTTCTTATAGATTGATGAGAAATTATATTATAGTCGAAATTTGACATTAAAGTTTGTTAGTTTTATTTGAGAAGAACATATGAAAACGAAGAGAATATTAATAAGTAGTGTAGTATTATATATGAGTTTGACACATAAAAGAATAGCTTTTAAGAACTCTTGCACATCCTTGGTAATTATACTCTAAAACAGCTTAAATAGAGTATTTTGTTTATATTAATTCTTACTAAATTATATTACCTTTCTTCTATAATGTTCGCATCATTCAATTACTTGATATAAGTATTAAGGAAATATAGCGGATTGAGAGCAAAAGTGTAAGAATTGATAAGATATCAAGTAGGTTTAAAGTAGGGTAAATAAAAATAATGTATCAGTTTGAATGACAAATATAATACTCCCTTCAAGTCTTTTTTATTGTAATATTTGTATGGGCACGGTTATTAAGAGTTGTATGAGGTCCACTAAAAAAGTAGTAGTTGGGGTATTTTAATTGATTTAATTAATTGTAAAGGTGTTAATTGGGGTATCGTAAGTAATAAAAGTGAGGGTATTTTGGTCATTACTTGTGTGAACATGGAGTATCTATGTAAAAGAAATTGACAAAAAAATGTGACAATTGATATGAATTTGCCAAATAAGAAAATATGACAATAAAAAGAGACTTAGAGGGAGTAATAGAAAGACGGTCTTTATGAAAGACCATCTCTATTTGAACTGGCCCATAAAGAAAATGTAGAGTAAAAATAGATATTAAGCTTTAATAAGTTGGGCCTAAAAGACGTATTTCAAAAAAACGGTCTCTCCGAAGAGTAGTTGTATAACAATTGTGTATTTTCGTTAGGATCCTTATCAATCGTTAAGGTCAAACTCATAGGAATCTTAGCCTCCTTGGGTTGTTCCAAGTTGTACTTTTTAAGAAATTCCGTATATATTTACCTTAATTAACAAAATCTTTACTTTTCTTTTGTTACATTTGTAAATTAAGGAAAATTATTAGTTCTCTCATCATATTCATCTCAAATTCTTTGCATATAATATCAGAATATTCCTAACAAAGAAAAAAGATAATAATACATCATTCACATATAATTGTACTTTTAGCATATCATAATCATCAGTAAGAATAAATAAAGGTTTGCCAATCAAACCCCTTTTAAGGCCATTATTAAATAAGTTTTCATATCACAGAGATCTACATGTTAGATTTTGCCTTGATGTTATGCATATAGAGAAATACTAGCATAATGCCCGTACAACGCACGAAATTTTAAAATTTTCATGTATATAGTAATTTAACTGTTTTTATAATTTTTTGTTAGCTTAATTATTAATTATTCAGATAAAAAAATTTATAATCATTGAAAAAATTTACATACTCAATCAAAATAGATTATATATATAATGTAAGTTATTAACAATTTACATCTTAATGCAACAATAGAAAAATTAAATTTGATATATATTAACGCATTACTCCTTCCGTTCTTTTATGTTTGTCCACTTTACTATAACCGGTAGTTTCAAATGTTTGTCCATTTTAGAATACTTTCAATTTTTGGAAATCTTTTTTCCCAAATATGCCCTAATAATCTCTCTCATTTTCCCCAAGAATTGAGGGAGTACATTTTAATTTATAAGAAGTCCACTTTAATTACGCAAATCATAAAAAAGAATAATTGAGAAAATAGAAACTAAAATTGAATTAGAGAATAATTGAGCAAATAAGAAAATATTATTTATTTAAGAAATAAAAAAGAATGATTGAGCAAAGTGACACGTGGTGAATCATAGGAATTTCACAACTCTCATTCTGAAGCCGCCACGTGTTATATAGTTGTTTCTGAATTAGTATATTTATGATGATGATGCATGTGATGTTATACTTAGTATGCTCATTAACATTTCGAATAAGACGAAGGATGTCCAAGTTGTGCGAGATTACTTTGAATGTAAGAGTTTATGGCCAGAGTCAAAGACAAAGGTGACAATAATAATGAAGAGGGCAAAGAAAATGTTAAAAATTAAAAACAAAAGAAGATGAGTAAAGATGATGAAAAGAATTATTTGCCTCTAGCTTGCTATACAATGTCCAAAGAAGGGAAGCGCGTCTTTTATGAGTCTATGTATGACAACAGGTTATGTCGGGATACTCATCCAACATAAAAAGATTTGCGTTCTTAAATAGTGAGGTTAATTTGGAAAGCATATAATCTCATCATTGGCATATCATTATACAAGTGTTCTTATCGAATACAATCTTTGGGATACTACCAAAACATGTGATTAGTGTGTTCTTCAACACAATTCATCAAATTCATAATTGTCACTTATATCTTCATTTTTGCATTTACACAACGACTTAATCTCCATACTCTATTATTTCTTCATTTCATGTCCACCTTCAATAGTTATATACTTAAAACATCGACGAATTGAGTGGTCTTTAGAATTATTAAATCATAACAAGGACATAGAATTAACCATAATTGTTTCTCAAATTTTATTTTAAACTAAAAATCATGTACATACTCAATTACCTAAGCAAGATCAATTGTAATGAAATTAAAATATTAACCTAAAAAAAATTTCCCTATATACTATTCATAAACACCAAATAAAGGATTGACTTATTTGTTTTCATTATGTGCCTTTAAAAAAACACATACCAAACAGTTCGAGTAATTTTACAAATACAAAACATATGCCCACACTTAGTAAAACACAAAATCTTATGACCACCCACCAAGAACATCATCAATATAATACTAAATATAAATGAAAAAATGAAAATAAACTAAAATGCTATACCATATGAGTACAAAGCATAAGCACACCAAAAATTAAGAATGAATAAGTCATTTAGATTACTTAGAAAATGTCATTTAGAATATTTATAATTAACACCAATGTTAGGGGCTTCAACCTAGCATGGCTCACCTTGTCTACTTATGTTATGAGCTAAAAATAACCATAATAAAATCTCAAAATGATCTTAATTAGGACCAATTTAAAAACCCCCCTTAGAATAATAATAAACAAAAATATTATGAATAGTTTAGTCCATAAAATCATCATCATCATCATCCTACCCAGTATATCCCGCTCATAGAAACTATGAGCAGGGTCTGGGGAGGGAAGGACGGCGGCAACTCATACCCGTGAAGGAGAGCACGGCCAAAAGGAGTCCCCCAACTCCAAGATGATAAAGATAAAGATATTGTAACATCTTATTAGTTAAACTTAGTAAACAAAAATATTATGAATAGTTTAGTCCATAATAATAAACAAAAATATTATGAATAGTTTAGTCCATAAAAGATACTAGTAAAACCTAAAAAATTCATTATTCCTTTAAATTCCCTAAAATTTGTCACCTTATCAACACTAATCCCTAAAAATTTGCTCTTACAAATCCCTATAAATATCCCCTTAATTTGACACTCTACCTACTGCCTAATATTTGCATTAATATTTGTATGTCCACGTCAGATCATCTCTATCTAAACTAGCATAACATAGACATGTTAATCATAGACGAAAAACTTAATTTTCTAAATTATAAGATATTGTAACATCTTATTAGTTAAACTTAGTAAACATAATATAGTATGTAATTTGTTAATTGATTCTTATATGAATCAAATGTATTTAAGAATGTAATGATGATTTTATCAATTAGTTGTAGCATACAAAAATCTAAAGATTTCATCATCAATCACTATGATTCAAAAAAGTATTAATAACACTTTTAAACCAATGAGGCAATAAATATAGCATACGTGTGTATACAAGGCATAGTAACTTGGAGTGCAACAGATGGCATGACAGGTCTCAAGAGTATATTATTTTTAAATAGTTAAACTAAAAAAAATAGTTAATATAGTTATAGGTGAATGGTGCATACACAAACATAATAAATATATATCATAATAATAAATTTTAAGTTTTTGTGTTTATCCTATAGTTAATAAATTTTAAATAGTTAGTATACTTATAGGGAAATGGGCTGACCCAATTTTGTGATCTATTCTATAGACTATATACCGTTTCTTGTGAGATTTTGTGTTTATTTTAAGCTGAAATTGTTTTATGATTTGAAACTTAAAATTCAAGGATATAAAGATGTAAAAATTGGTTGTACGTATTGAAAAGTTAAAAAGATCTAGAGTCTCTTAAATAAATACTTAAAGTTATCAGAATTGAAAATTGACTTGAAATCAATTATAGGTTCGTAAGATTGAAAGATGCCACAATTTAACTTAAATATATACTCCCTCCAAATCATTTTAGATGTCTCATTTGGGTTTTCACGGTTATTAAAGGTGGTGTGAGATTCATTAAAAAGGTGATAGTTGAGTATTTTAATTGATTAAATTAATTGTAAAGGTGGTAGTTGAGTATTGGGAATTGAAAAAGTGGAGGTATTTAGGTAATAAAATAAAGATAGACAAAAAAGGAAATGAGACAATTGATATAATTTTGCCAAATAAGAAAATAGGACAACTAAAATGATTCGGAGGAGTATAATTTATTTTTTAATACTTTGTCATAACTATTCCTTGGAAAGGTTAAAATTGTGATATAGAATTTCTTTAACTTAAGGAATGGAATGGATGAACTTTCAAAAACACTTAAACAACGGAAAACTTTATCTTTACAAATGTGTAGGTATGAAATCTTTTAAAAATATAACCATATAATGTGTGTATGTGAATGAAATTAGTGAATAAAAAAGAACAAAAAAATTTAATTATAATTGAGAATGAATTTGCTGGATCGTACGTATGATCGAATTTCGTTCTTATCCTACCAAACTTTTAGTTTCTAGAATTTAGATAGTTATTAATCGTATAAATATTATGATTCTGCATATAATTCAGATCATTCGTCTAATTTTATGATTGTAGAATTTTACATCAATATTAATATTACCTTTAATTTTGACAAATTACATACCATCTGTAAAATTATTACATTGATTTAAATTAAGATTTTAATAGCAATATTAACACCTTTAATTACGACAAATAATAATTAACCACATATACTTTTGTTAATATCGTAAAATTGTACATTACAAGTAAGATTTTAATAGCAATATCAATACCTTTATTAATTATAAATAATATGATAGAATTTAGAAAATGGGGCTGGGCAACTCAAATAAGGAGGAGAAGAAGTAGACCACTCATAAACCCAAAGAAGGTTCACTACTAAAACCAATTGGTAATAGTAGGAGTTACTTCTTGAGTATATAAAGTGATGCATACTCTTCTATTTCTTCGATGTGAGACAACTCACATGTGGATAATAATGGGCACTTCAACATAATAGACCACGTATATTCTTTCCACTTTGTTAGTTTAGTTGAAACAAGAAAGCTTTCATATTTACCAAATATTAACTTAAAAAAAAATTAAATGTTGATAGTATTGACTGCTAATCGAGTACTACAACATACGCAGGCACGTCACATTTTAAGGTGGAAAATAATCTTGAAATGATATCCTCCACATATAATCTGACCAAAAAAATCAAAGTTGTATAGCTGGCATAATTACTTTCTTCTTTCGTTTTCTAATAAAATTTTCATAAAAAATATTTACAAAAATTTTAAAAAAATAAAATATTTTAAATAGTAAATATATTATTTTATTAAATTATAAACTTGATGGAAGAAAAGTGAGAACCAAAAACATTTTAAAAAATTAGGGGCTACAACTAATAAGAATAGCTTTATAAAATTAGAGGAAAACATGTAGGAACCGTAAGAAATATGTAAATGTTAAAATAAAGAAGATACGTGAAGATATAAGCATTATAAAGATACTCCCTCCTATTTATTGATTCAGAGATATAAAAAGTGAGTTTTACACCCATTTCTAAGTGGTCCCCACCCCTTCTAATTTTTGGTACTAAAGGAAAATGTCTCTAAATCAATAAATAGGAGGTAGTATTAAAATAAGGTTGAATAAAATTATTTATGTCCAAAATTTACGATACAAATTAATTTTTTCTTTTTATAAAAACAGCAAATAAAACATATCAAAATGACAAATGGTGATTTCCTTAATTAATGGAAGGAGTACTTAAACAGCCGTCTTCCAAGTTTACGGTTTGATTATTTCCCTATCCAATCAATTTAAAGTCCGGTCATTTTTAGATTGCATTATTAACAAGCCCGATCGTCAGATTAGCTCCGGGTCAATTCAATGGATAAATTAAATGTTTTTAAAAATTCATATTTATATATTTATGAATTTTTTGTTTTCATATAATGTATTTACTTATTATTGGGGATTGATATACAAATTTTTAATGCTTTAAAAGAAATGATTACTCAAAATATAAAAATTAACTATAAGTAAATTTCAACTAAAAAATAACAACGTGAAATTGTAAAATTGACAAAAAAATATAGAAAAATAAGTCAAGACAGTTATGTTTGAATTACGGTGGGGTTTGAAATATTTTTCCTCCAAAATGATGATAATCATCTTTTTTTTCATGTTCTTAAGTTTACTACTTTCAAATATTATTTCAATTATATCATTTGTATCTCTAATTATAGTCCTTGTTTCATTAGTTTGACGTTTTCACCTTTAAATATTTACTCTCAATTCAAGTGAGCCTTTAAAGTTAGATTAAAAAGTTGGTATATATTTATGTAAAAAAGATAAGATTGGTAAGATTAGTTAATCATTCTAATACCTTTGTGATGGGTTGATTCTCAACACGTAAAAAATCAATTATTTATTTGCCTCTTACACAGCGAAGTCAGAATTTTGAATTAGGGGAGGTCGAATTGACGATATTTATATATAAAAACTTGTTAAACTATGAAAATATGAAAATCATATAAACTGAAATAAACTTGAATTATAGGAAAAATTATATTGGACAAATAGAGGTGAAGCTTCCCTATAGTTATCCCTTTTTAAAAAAATTAAAGTTATTTTGACTCATTATATTTGCCTTCTAAATCTTTAAAAAAAACACTATTAAAATTAAAATAGCAAAATATAAGCTCGCATACTTTCAAAGAATGAATGTGAAACTACGAAAGATAAATATTAATGAGTAATGACATTATAGTATTAATTAAAATTATTAGTCTACTAAAAAATAATAATTCGAATTTGAGTTTGTAGCATTAACCTTAGATTACAAATATGTTATCACAAAATTACAAATCAGGATTACACTTTCAGCAAGGGGGGCTGGGCATATAGATATGGCATATAGAAAATAGCCTCCAAATGAGTAGGAATTCAAAGCTTGACATTGAGATCATAACGCAATATTCCTCCTACCTAATTTAATTTTGTATTTTTTTTACTGAGCTTTAATGATAATTACAATCATATAATTTATTAGCTCAAGATTCATGTAGTAATTTACCATTTAAGTTTAAAGTCAGTTTCTCTTCAAATATATGTTTCATTACATATTAAATCAAATATTAATTCTATAACGTAGTTTTTAATACTTATCTAAACACAAGTGAAATATTTTCAATCCTACGTGATAATAAAATATACATCATTTATAGCCACTATAAAATATAAAATCAATACTATTAATTAGTTTCCTTTTACATTAAAATCAAAACATATATACAATTGAAATAGAAATTAAATTAGAATCGAATTTAAA
Source organism: Amaranthus palmeri (assembly GCA_019776075.1). Lineage (NCBI taxonomy): Eukaryota > Viridiplantae > Streptophyta > Magnoliopsida > Caryophyllales > Amaranthaceae > Amaranthus > Amaranthus palmeri. The sequence continues at coordinate 1,408,340 of JAAKBH010000009.1, forward strand.
CTAGTTGATGTGTACAAATCAAAATTGTTATAATTATAATTAAATATTTTCTCCATTCTATAATTCTTATGAGAGTAAATATCACTATCAGTAATAAATATTATATATGAACGGAAAGAAGTATAAATTTAAAACGTTTTACCTTTGGAACGCGGTCTAAGGATGTAGAAGTAGTAGCACATATAGGAGATATGAGTACTAGAGACATAAACATGTGGTGAGGCACTTAATAATAAGAAAATGACAGACGTTTATTTGCACAAGGCCGGCCATATACTACTATATATTTACGTCTATTAACAATTATGGGACATTCCCTCCCAACCCTCAAAACTATCCCGGCCCAAAGCCCCTAAAAAAACCTGTAATTGGCAGCAACAATGGCAGCAAGATCAGGTTCTCTTACACCACCCACCTTACCTTCTTATAGAAATTTAACACCATCTTCCAGAAAGCTAAGTCAATTTAGACAGGTAAAATTAATTGATGGATTTCTTTTTTTTTTTTAACAAAATTTACGAATATTTTATCTTCTTGCCGTCAAACGGAGGTTCTGAGCATGCTTAACATGTTTCATCGCACAGACCTCAATATCAAATTACATTGTGTATATGCTAAGTGATTTAAGATACAAAGTAAATAGAAATAGAACATAATTTTCTAAATTGTATAAGACCTTCAAAGAATTTAATAATTTTTGCTATGTCTCTGTTGTCGTCCCTACGAGTTTACAATGGCACATTATTGCACAGTTATTGAAAAAACATTATGAACGATTAAATTGTGTGGATGTCTCGATGATATTGAAAATAATGTAAAATTTAGATTTGTTTGTGAAGAAATTAACTCAATCAAAAGCTTAAAATTGACTTTCGTAATAATTGGAGTAGTCTAGATTTGAAAGTCCAAACCTTTGTCACACTAGTTTTTATACTACATTAAGGAACTGATCAACGAAAAACTTAAACTAATAAACTGATTCAACTTAAAAACTTAATTAAACTGATGGTTAGACCTTAGAATATGTTATATACTTTAACAATAACGTGTGGATAAGAATTAATGAGATTAATTAGTATGAAGATTACTCCAATTCAAATTCCAAATATAAAACGCATGACAGGTACGGTGACGGTGAGTATAATCGAAATGGTTATGATATGAATCTGCAGGTTTATATCAAAGCGTCAGGTAGCAGCAGTTCAGATTCAGATAGAAAAGATGGAAATAATAAGGTCACAAATAGAGGAAAAGATGTATTGAAAATTGAGTTTACAGGAGAAAAACCAGCCACTCCTTTGTTAGATACTGTAAATTTTCCATTGCATATGAAAAACCTTTCTACACAGGTAATTTTTCATTTCAATTTTCTGCTCTTGTTTGCATTTAATATCCTTCTTTTATGGAAAGAGAATTATGACTCCCTTCGAATCATTTTAGTTGTCACTTTTTCTTATTTGGCAAATTCATATCAATTGTCCTATTTCCTTTTTTGTCTATTTTTTTTAACTAAATACCCCCACTTTTCCAATTCTCAATACTCAACTACTACTTCGAATCATTTTTTTTTACCTAAATACCCCCACTTTATTGGACCCCACACCACTCTTAATAACCGTGAAAACCCAAATGAGACATCTAAAATGATTCGGAGGGAGTATTTTTTAAGAACAGTAAGTCTCATAGGAGACGGTCTATTCTATAGACGGAATCCATGAAGCCCAGCCCAAAATATAACATAGTATATTTGGGGTTATAATAAATTATTTGGGGTTATAATAACTTATATTTGGGGTTATAGAATAGTATATTCGAGGTTATGATACTTTACATTTAAGATTATAACATAATATAATTGATATTATAATAAAAAAAATCAGTTAAGGGAAATGGGCTGGCCCAATTTTGTGGTCTATCCTATAGACCGTTTCTTGTGAGATTTTGTGTTTTAAGAAAGGGGATATAATGGTAATAAATGAAAAATGAGAATGAATTGTGTGGTTGAGATTAATAGAGATTTAAAATGTATGGATGAGATTAGAAGAAAGTGGTGGGTCATAGATTAAAAATAGAAATAATATAAATTAAATGGGACGAACCAAAATGAAAAATATTTTAAATTAAATGGAACAGAGGCAGTATACTCCAAGTAGTTTGTTGACCCTAGCATAAGGTTGCCCAAATTCAATGAAATTCATGTGAACTGGCTTTTAATTGTTTTTATTGAATTTTTTTTGGTCAAATAGTTAAAAAGTTATTATTAAAATGCAAATATTAGCTTTTCTTATTGATCCGAGACTTTTTGACCTACCTTTCTCTAATAGAAGTACATAATAGCTAAAAAAAATTTAGCAATAAATAGCTAAAATGATCGTCTTATTAGTCAATACTTTGAGCTGGTTGACTAAAATTAGTCAACAGCTCTTGTTAACAGCTCCGACTAACATTTATTTAACTTGAGAAAAAAATTATTAATGCTTTTAATTTTTCAACCGCTTTCTTTAAGCGTCTTGTTCTGAAATAATTTCCATGGGGCTGCATAATTGGGTTCTTTGTCTCTTAGTTTGTTGCTGATGATATGGATAAGTATAGTATAAGGTTTTATATTAGCAATGTATGTAACTGACTGAAATTTGGCAAAAAAAAAAAAAAATTAGTTTATTTCGCTGAACATCCGGCATTGTGTTCTAGAATAAATTTTAGTTTGCAATTAGTTTTCATTCAACCGGCTTTTACTAGTTTATTGGTGACCTGAACACCAAATCACTTGTTGATATGGCTAAGTGTGTCACCAAGTGTGCCTTGCACATGTACACCCACGTCAAAAAGGGTACCACTTAGGCACTTACACAATCATGTCAGAATAAAGTTCATTTATTAACAAGTGACTTGATATTTATGTCACCAACGTATAAAAGTCTATTGGATAGATGAAAACCAAGTTCAAATTTCGTCCTAGCAAGACAATAATTAGTTAACCATAATAAACTATTTTTTGTCACCAAGTGTGGCTTATTACATGTAATTTTGACTTTAGAATATTGTGAGTGAAAACTGACAAATGAATGGAATGCATAATAATACTTAACAGGATCTTAAGCAACTATCAGCAGAAGTTAGAGCCGATATTGTGTATACAGTAGCACAAACAGGAGGGCATCTGAGTTCAAGCTTAGGGGTTGTTGATTTAACTGTGGCTTTACACCATGTCTTTGACACTCCACAAGACAAGATTATCTGGGATGTTGGTCATCAGGTGATTATTTTGTAACAAACTTTGCTTCTGCTTTACGGGTATGAGTTGCCGTCGTTCTTCCCTCCCTAGACCCTGATCATAGTTTTATATGAACGGAAAACTGACAAAATGCTTATAGTCTGTAAATGCTCCTCCTAAATGCTGCTCCTTTTGTCCTATTTGATATGTAGAGGCGTAAATATTAATTTATAGTTGGTAAATAAGACAGATAATAATGATAGTGAAAAAAATGAGTGAATATAAGATTAAAAGGGAGAATAAATTTGTAGATGATATCAAAAGAGAATTGTGGAGACCATCAACAAAAGAGGAGATGGTGACAAGTAATTGGCACAACCCTAAACAAAAATTAGGTGCGAATAAAATGATTGATAATCGAAATAATTTTCTAGGAATAGCAAAAATTATAGAGCTAATGACAAAATTTTATAGAACTCCGAAATTTGAGTAATCTTTATATGGTTTTTCTAGTCTATACACCAGGTCTATAAGTTTAGATTAATTAATTGATAACCTTACAATTTGTAATAGCAAATGTAATATTCCAATCAGTCTGAAAACAATTTACTTATTTTGTACACTATATCTATACCTAGTGCATAGGTTAGAAAAATCGATTATTATATTGGGGTGTTTGACAATTGGCTATTGGTTGTTGGTCGTTGGCTTTTTTAATTAGCTTGTTTGACTATCCAAAATATTAGTCGTTTTTGTTGGCTTCTAAATTAGCTGAAAAAGCCAGCTGTTTGTGGAGAGGTTTGGTAAATTTAGATATTGATTGTTGGCTGTTTATTAGAGAATAATAAGCTAACCTTAAAAGCTAATTGGAGTAGCTTTTTTTATTTTGGTTTAACAGCCGGCTTAAAAGCCATATACCAAACACTTTTTTTTGGCTATTTGACCAACTAACAAGCCATAAACCAAAAATTAACCAAAAAGCTAAGCAAAAAGTCAGTTACCAAACACGCCCATATATCAATTTCTATAATAATAGTTTTCAATCTCAGTCCTATGTTAAGAAATACTACTGTAAGTTAAAAAAAATGTATATGAAAAAATATTCTTTCAACAAATGTGAACAAAATATTGCAGGCCTATGCACACAAAATTCTGACAGGAAGAAGATCAAAGATGCACACAATAAGAAAAACATCAGGACTTGCAGGGTTTCCCAAGAGAGATGAGAGTACTTATGATGCCTTTGGTGCAGGGCATAGTTCTACTAGCATATCTGCTGGTCTTGGTATGTTCACAATATTAGAGTTTTATTTCTCTTATTCGAAATTTAACCGTGCTTAATTCATGTCTGAAATAAGTATAATAATATGTAGGTATGGCAGTTGCAAGAGATCTTCTAGGAAAGAAGAACAATGTTATTTCTGTGATTGGAGATGGAGCAATGACTGCTGGACAGGCTTATGAGGCTTTGAATAATGCGGGTTATCTTGATTCGAACCTCATTGTCGTATTGAATGACAATAAGCAAGTTTCATTGCCAACCGCGACACTTGATGGACCTGCTACTCCTGTTGGGGCACTTAGTAGAGCTCTTTCTAAGCTTCAAGCAAGTTCCGATTTTCGAAAATTACGAGAAAAGGCCAAGGTAGATGTCTGGTCATGTAATCTTTTGCTTAGTTCATTTTGCTTCACCAGAATGAAGTGTTCGTTTAGACTCTAGACTAGTATTCTATGACTAAGTATCGAGGATCCAACACGAGTAATTTTGATAAAATGAATTGTCTTAATGACGTAGACTAACTGTGTCAAATTTTATTAGCTCAACAATCTTTTATTCTGTTGGAAATACTTCACATGTGAAGAAGATTCCACATCCCTAAATTAGTGAATCTCATCAAGTGTACATGCAAGTCAACGTCATTACCGATCGGTTTGTAGGCCTAACCCCACTAGTGCCCTGTGATGTGTGTCCACACGAGTGAGCCCATAGGAAAATTATGTGATGAATTATTATTGCCTAACATTGAAGGGAAAATTACATCTGACTTGTATTTTACCAATTATTAGAACATCACAAAGCAGATTGGAGGCAAAACACACATGGTAGCGGCAAAGGTGGACGAGTACGCAAGAGGCATGATCGGTGGAACTGGATCAACTCTCTTCGAGGAACTTGGGCTGTACTACATTGGACCAGTGGACGGGCACAATATGGATGATCTGGTTGACATATTCAAGCAAGTCAAAGAAATTCCAGCACCAGGACCGGTTTTAATTCACGTTGTCACAGAGAAAGGAAAAGGATATCCACCAGCCGAGAAAGCAGCAGATAAAATGCACGGTGAGACTGAAAGCTGCAACAATTACATTTCTTATGTCATTATATGAAAACTGTAAACATATTGATCAATTCGAGGGCATTATTTAGGAGTTGTAAAGTTCGATCCAACATCTGGAAAGCAGTTCAAGTCCAAATCTGCGACACTTTCTTACACGCAGTACTATGCGGAATCTTTGATTAAAGAAGCTGAAGTCGATGAAAGGATTGTGGCTGTTCACGCTGCAATGGGTGGTGGAACAGGTCTAAATTATTTCCAGAAAAAATTTCCAGAGCGGTGTTTTGATGTAGGGATAGCAGAACAGCACGCAGTGACATTTGCTGCAGGCTTGGCTACTGAGGGCCTCAAACCTTTTTGCACGATCTACTCAACGTTCCTGCAACGAGGTTATGATCAGGTAAAACAACATATAATTGCAAGTTATACTTTTCTCAGAAAAAAATAACTATGCTGTTAGAGTATATAACATATTCACCATCAGCTTAAGCTTTTGGTTGAGTTGATTCCTTGACATGGTATTAGAGCTTAAGCTGATGGTTAAGGCCTCAGAATATGTTATATACACTAAAATCTGCTTCTGCCAAGTCGTTCCCAAGCTAATAGTTTGTGACAAATTTGCAGGTAATACATGATGTTAGTCTTCAAAAACTTCCAGTGAGATTCGCAATGGATAGAGCGGGTTTAGTGGGTGGAGATGGACCGACACATTGTGGAGCGTTTGATATCACCTACATGGCTTGTTTGCCTAACATGGTTGTCATGGCTCCATCGGACGAGGCAGAGCTGATGCACATGGTTGCTACATCAGCTGCTATTGATGATAGACCAAGCTGTTTTAGGTATCCAAGGGGAAATGGGATAGGAGTTTCTCTTCCTCCTGGCAATAAAGGAACACCACTTGAGGTCAGCATATAATAAGTAAATAATCCATTTAGTCGGGTCAGTTTTGTCGGATTAAGTACTCATAATAATTGTCGTCCATGTTTGATGGTTGGAACAGGTTGGAAAGGGAAGAATATTAGACGAAGGAAGTCGGGTTGCATTGCTAGGATTTGGCTCTATTGTTCAAAAATGCCAAGAAGCCGCAGCTTTACTAAAAACATGTGATATCTCAGTGACAGTAGCTGATGCAAGGTTCTGCAAACCTCTCGATGGAGATCTCATTCGGAGCCTAGCAAAAGAACATGAAGTACTCATAACTGTCGAAGAGGGTTCTATAGGGGGCTTTTCTTCACATGTATCACATTTCCTTAGTCTAAATGGTCTTCTAGACGGAAACCTTAAGGTATTGTTTCGACACATTTGCTATAAAGGGTTGATCATAAATGACATCTTAATTATCATAAGAGCAAAGTTGCATACATTCGAACAGTTAATGAAATGTTGTTTCGTCTAACAACTCTTTTATTTTACGCAGTTAAGAGCAATGATCCTTCCGGATAGATATATTGATCATGGGGACTACGAAAATCAGTTGGAAGAAGCGGGATTGTCGACAAAACATATAGCTGCAACCGTACTATCTTTGCTTGGAAAAAGGAAAGAAGCTCTTTTGATTTAGGTCTAATTTGTAGATGAAGAGAATAAGTGTAAATGTTAAGATCTAGCTGGTTAGATTTGTTTGGGAATACTATAAAACTGATGTGTGGTTTTGTATGCCTGCTTAGCTTGACCAAAACCCAAACTGTGGTTTTATCAGATGGATTTAACCAGACATTATCAAATGAAAATACACTAAGGATCAGTTTGGATTGTGTATAAATTTTTGAGTGGTAAAAAAGTCAAATTAATGGAATAAATGTAAGTAGTCATGCCACTGATGTAACTGAAATAATTGTGGAATAGGTAGAATACGAGTAAAGTAAAAAATTGAATGAAAAAGGAGGATGATTTCCTCGTTTAACGGAAAAGTATTTTCCAACCCTCCTACAGGGTAATAGCGTAAAAATAAGGTCGCATCGTAACGCATCAACCACATTGTAAAGGTTTTCAAAATAAACGAATCGATACTTCCCGTGTTGTAAAGGTGTAAAAAAAACCGTGTTTTGGGTCGTATCAAGGGATTCTAATGGTTTAGGAGTTACTATAATTGCATCACTCTTGTTACCGCATATACGTTTCGTTATCACGATCGCCATTGTTAACATTTTTACGCTATGTCCAAGGTAAATTTACACTCCAAAATAAGAAAATTAATTGCTATTTCATCTATTTTTCATTATTTTTTAACCAATTCTTCCACCTCTCAACAATCAAATTTCTTTAATAATCTTTTATCTAACAAACTTTGTTTTATATTTATACTCAATCCAAAGATACTCTAAAAGAAAATCAATCCATTCCAGTTTTAAATTCATGTTATCATGCAATGGTTGAAGGCTTGTTCCAAATTCCAACAGCTGAACTTTGGGCTTAGCAATTAAATTTTCACAAAACTTGTGTGGGACGGTCTCACTTACGTTTTATTGGGCCGGTCCAATTGTATTATTATTTTTTATCAATTTTACAAATTAAAATGTCAAATTCAAGAGTTAAAATACCAATTTGAAGACTTAAAAGACCAATTTCAAGTATTTAAAATTGACATTTTAATTTATGAAATTTGACATTTTAATTCATAGAATTTGACAATTTTAAAACTTTAAAGGTCAATTTCAATACTTAAAAACCAATTTTAAGACTTAAAAGAACAATTGTTAGACTTATAATTCTCATTTCAACTTTAAAGTAAGATGACTGAAACATTAAAATTGATATTGAAAACTTTGAAATTGACCTTTTAAGTTTTAAAATTGTCTTTTTAAATCTTAAAATTAATATGTCAGAATATCCTAAAAAACTTATTGGGCTTCGCCGGTTGCACGGCTAAGGCCGTCTCACAGGAGAGTATCTGATTACTTATAATTTATCGACTAATATATGAGCACATATTACGATGAACAGTAAGTCTCATGGGAGACGGTCTATTCTATAGACGGAATCCATGAAGCCCAGCCCAAAATATCACATAGTATATTTGGGGTTATAATAACTTATAGGGAAATTATCAATGGTGCCCCTGTGTTTTGGCCTTTTATCAATGGTCTACGGCAACCATGGAAGAAGAAGAAGATAATCTAACCCTAGTTAAGTTAATTTCATAAACTTAACGGATTTTTAACGGAAAAAACTTGAAAAGGTCACGGTTGTTAATTACCCTAAACGTCAGGGGTGCTATTGGAAAAAAAAAGATTGTAGACCATTGATAAAAGGCCAAAACACAGGGGCACCATTGATAATTTCCCTAACTTATATTTGGGGTTATAGAATAGTATATTCGAGGTTATAATACCTTACATTTAGGATTATAACATAATATAATTGATACTCCTATCGACCGTTAAGGGAAATGGGCTGACCCAATTTTATGGTCTATTCTATCGACCGTCTCTTGTGAGATTTTGTGTACGATGAAATGATCTCACACAAGATAAGCGGATTTCTCAACCCATTTTCCTCCCCACCATTTGCCAAAGCCCAGCCCAGCAACAAAAGAACTCAATCCCTACAATTTGCAATAATTCCTCCCCCCTCTTTTTTCTCTGACTACCAAGATCCGCCCTTATATCCCTCCGTCCCCCCAATCACCGGCGACTATCATTCGCCGCCGGCGTAACTCTCCGATTAGTGATCTAAATCATTTTCCATGCATGGATATCTCCCTTACCTCCGATGCATCATCCGTTACCGCCATTTTTCATCTGCAACCACCGCCATAACCGCCGCCATTGATAATGAGCTCTCCGACGATATTACTTCTCACCTCTCCTCCATTCTCTCTTCTCCAAATTGGCAAAAGCATCCTTCTTTATATCGCATCCTTCCTTCCATTTCTCCATTTCATGTTTCCTCGCTCTTCGACTCTCACTCTCTTTCTCCTCAAACTGCTTTATCTTTCTTCTATTTTCTCTCAAATCGACCAAAGTTTAAGCATAATGCACAATCTCATGCGTCTTTATTGATGATGTTGATTCGAGCGAGTAATCTAGGAAATGCGGAGAAAGTTAGGGTTTCAATGATCAGGTATTGTGTTGATGATGAAAATGAAGTTAGGTTTGTGTTGAATACTTTAATGAAGTTGAATTCTCATGATTTGGAGAATTTTCGATTCAGATTAAATCTGAGGTGTTGTAATTTTTTGCTTATGGCGTTATGTAGGTTTCTTTTGATTGATGAAATGATAACTTTGTATAATACGATGTTAACTGATAGGATTTTGCCAAATATTTTTACTTTTAATACAATTATAAATGGTTACTGTAAATTAGGGAATGTAGCCAAAGCTGAAGAATTTTTGAGTGAGATTTTTGCTGCAAAATTGAATCCAGATACATTTACGTACTCTTCATTCATTCTAGGTCATTGTAGGAGAATGGATTTGGATAGTGCATATAGAGTTTTTATTGAGATGCAGCAGAAGTGCAAAAGGAATGAGGTTTCGTATAATTATATCATTCATGGATTTTGTGAGCATGGTGAGGTTGATAGAGGGTTACATTTGTTTTTTAAGATGAATGATGATGGTTGTTATCCTAATGTGCGGACATATACTATTCTTATATGCGCGTTGTGTGGTAGAGGTAGAGGGAGTGAGGCATTGAAATTGTTTGATGAGATGAGAGGGAAAGGATGTGTGCCTAATGCTCATACTTACACAGTTTTGATCGACTACATGTGTAAAGAGCATAAGCTCAATGAGGCTAGGAGGTTGTTTGATGAGATGTTAAAGAAGAGGATGATTCATAGTGTTGTTACATATAATGCCCTTATTGATGGGTATTGTAATGAAGGAATGGTTGAGGCGGCGTATGAGATTTTGAACCTAATGGAGACGAATGGTTGTTATCCTGATGTTCGAACTTATAATACATTAATTTGTGGGCTTTGTAGAATTAAAAAGGTTCCTATTGCTATGACATTACTTGATAAGATGGTTGCACGTAAACTTACTCCTAATTTGATTACTTATAACTCGTTGATTCAGGGGCAATGTAAAACTGGCCACATTGAGAGTGCTTTTCAATTGCTTGGTTTGATGAAGGCAAGTGAGGTGCAACCTGATCAATGGACTTGTAGTATTATTATCGATTCTCTTTGTAAAAGGGGAAAGGTTCAGAAGGCCCATGAACTTTTTGACACTTTTAAGGAGAATGGTGTGAAACCAAATGAAGTAACTTTCTCTGTATTGATTGATGGTTATTGCAAAGCAGGGAACATTGATAGTGCCCATGCCTTGTTTGAGAAAATGATAGAAGATAAGTGTTTACCAAACACTTGGGTTTACAATGCTCTTATTGATGGTTTATGCAAAGAGAAAAAATTGCAAGAGGCTTCACTGCTGTTGGCTAAAATGATGCAGGAAAATGTGAAGCCTGATGTATGTACCTATTCGATAATTATCAATGGGTTAATTAAAGATGGATCTCTTGATCATGCTTGTACAGTGCTAAATCAAATGCTCAAAGCAGGGCATAGGCCTGATTCTTATACTTATACTACATTTATTCATGCTCATTGCTGCCAGGGAAACTTAGAGGAGGCAGAAAAGTGGATGAAGATTATGAATGAAGGAGGCATTTTTCCGGATGTTGTCACTTATACTGTCCTTCTTGATGGGTATGGTCGCCGTGGGTCAATAAGTCAAGCTTTTGGTGTTCTTAAGAGCATGATTGATGCTGGCTGTAAACCTTCCGAGTTCACTTATTCTATTTTGATCAAGCATTTATTACAAGAAAAAGGGTCTATCATCCATGGTGAAGGAACTGGTACTGATTTACTCTTGAATGCTAGCTCTCACGATTTAGTTTATTTTTGGAAAGTCGTAAACTTTGAAGCAATTGCAAAGCTCTTAGATAACATGACTAAACATGGCTGTGCACCATGTCTTAGTACATTTAACACTCTTGTTGATGGGTTATGTAAGCAAGGACGATTTGAGGTAGCTCAATTGCTTATTGATTACATGAGACATAGAGGAATTGAACCCAATGAAGGCATCCGTAACTCCATCTTAAAATGTAGCTGCATGCTTGGAATGTATGATGAAGCCTTCGAGCTGATCAATAACATGGTTAAATTGGGTGAATTGCCTCACCTGGAATCATATACATTGCTTATTTGTGGAATGTGTGACAAGGGAGATAGAGATCAAGCAGAGGCAGTATTTTGCAGTCTACTTCATTGTGGATATAATAACGATGAGATAGTTTGGAAAGTTTTGATTGAAGGCTTGCTAAAGAGAGGACTTGTTGATTGTTGTTCTATGCTAGTAAAAATCATGGAGAAAAATGGTTGCCACCCAAAACCACACACGTATTCACTTTTGATTGAGGGTATCTCAGGTGCATCAGAGGGAATTTAACTGCTGAAATCTCTAAACTAGATCTTCTCGGTAATTTTTGCTCTAGAAGACTGAAAACAAATTATGTTTCCTGGATGTCTTCAGTTGCATATGGTACTTAAGCTTGAGTTGAATGAATGGTTCCATTTGACTTCAAACCAGAATGTAAGGGTGCTACAGGCAGCCGCTGTTGATCTTGAAAAAATTCATCTATCATTTGAGAGGTAACTCACTCTTTCATGAATTACATCAATAAGCTGCTGTTCCCATTTTTTTTCATGTTGATTTTTGTTTACATTACTTTACTTTACTTGATTGATTAAGTTACCTTATTTTATAACTTTAATCCCTATATGTAAAGTAAGCCTTCATTCTGGTGAATGAGGCACTGGCATATAGCCTCTGGATTCTGGAGTTGAGCACGAACATAAATGCTTTCCCTACTTCACATGATATCTTCCGTAGTTTTACAGATTATTTATAAGGCAATTCTTGTCCCTTTATTTGTAAGAGTTGTTGCCCTGGGTTCTGATGGGTCCTAATTTGATAATGCCCTTTGGTTGCTGCATGGTTGACGTTTCTTATGGACTTCATATCATTAAAAAAATATTGGAGTTTTTGTTTAGTATAGGTCTAGTCTATAAAGTGTTCCTTCTGTATTGAGGTTTGACAACTGAGCTACTTGTAGTGTATTGCAGAAACCTTTGTTAGCTGCCAGTTTCACCTTCACCATTGATGCCGTTACATATGTCAACAATAGCTTTGCAACGGAGCTTGGAATCCTCCAAACATTTTGGTTCTGAGTCTTGGCATCAATTGTAGCAAAGAGCTGCCATATATTATGAGGTTTGCTTGATTTCCGTTGCTTTCAAAATTATAATTCTCTAGAATATGCTTGATGTTGAAATTTCATTCACTTCATAAAGTGAAAATTGATGGAAGCAAATTTCTTTTTGTAACTAGGCATTTCATCATGGGTGCTGCGCCAGTTAAGATATAGAAATGGCAGAACTGGTATGGCGCTGTTTACTTTATTACTCCATACTTTTAATTTCTCCTTGACTCACTAAGTCATAAACACTTTTTATCAAAGTGAATTTGCACATGATGCTATCACTAACAAGGTCAAGATTGCGACATTGCGTACATTTGACTCCCAAACCCCGCAGCCCGTAGGAGCCTTTAATGTCATTAGGGGTTATGGAATAGTGATTTTTAAATGCTCCTTCCATACCCTCCATGCCTTCGCGCTGTAAGCTGCTTCAGGGTGAATTGTTTACAAAGTTATTTTATTTTCTCTTGACCCTTAGGCTTATGACTTTATGAGCTTTTCTAGCTCAGCTTATTCTCTGCTCAATGCTGCTAATTTTGCAACTTTCTGCACCAAGAGTGCTGACTTCTGTTTAGCTTTACTATAAAAGAATTTGAATTTTTTATTTCAAGACTTACATCTCTGCACGCACACATTTATTTTAATCAGTTTTTTTTTTTTTTTTTGAAGAGTATTTTAATATCAGGTCATTCCACTCAAGATGTATGCAGTTATTATTATGCATGTCACCAATGGATAAAATGCCATATTTTCCATTTTGATGCAGGTAATATCTCTTATCATTTAATTACTTGATTTGTTTTGCTTCAGAATATGCGCGTCAATATTTATGTCAAGTTCGTTTTCTGTTCAGCATGGTCATTACTACCGACTAGGATATTAGTATATCATCTAGCAACTAGAGTCATTATGGCACTCCCTTCTCACCATGAACGCAACACTATGTCTCCCATTATGAGCTTTTGAGTATAGTTTTAGGCATTGTCAAAGGGATAGACAGATTGAGGAAACAACTATATTTCAAAAGGGTTCTGAACAATATTATCAGCCAGAACTCTTGGTAAAACTTGCTTAAGTATACTTAGATTCTCATTCAGATAATGTCTAGCGCCAAAATTTTAGGTTGCATGAGGTGACAAAATGTGTTTTTGTTTTGTCTAGTCCTTGTATGTTCTTTACTATAGCATTCTTTAGGCTTCCCTTATGTGCCAAAGGCTAATTCTCAATTCTCTTGGGCACTTGCATGTGTGATGTGTCTAATACTAATTTTCATGTGGCACTTTTTTCCACTATTAGAGCAGTTAGACTAATAGCAGGTTCATTGTATACACTGCATTATCGTGTTCTTTCAAGATCTATAACAAAAATTTGGCTAAAGTTTGTTCTTTTAGATTTGATTTTGAACTCATTGTTGTGGATTTAGTTTGTTGAAGCGATTTCGATTGTCAGGTTGCTGTTCATCACAACTCTTGTCCTCAGAAGCATTTGAATGCATAATTTTTTTTTGAGTGGCACTTTTGACTTCTATTTGCAAGTCTCTGAGATATAGTATTTCTACTTTCTAGGTTGCTAAAGCAGCCTTGGGTTTCAGGATAGGATGTTTGTTGCGGAGGCTGACTGATTATTGGTATGGCCAACTTAAATTTGTCGGGTTTTTCTGGGTAAAAACAGTGTTCTATATTATGACCAATGCACTTTTATAATCTATAAGCTTAAACGTGAATAACATTTATCATCCAACTTTCTCCACATATAATGGATATTTATAACGATATGCAACCATAAAATAGAAGAAAATCAGAATCCTGGTTTATATAAAATGGCTTGTACACTAAAGAATTGGTATATTCATTGTCCTTTGGCTGTTTAAGGGCAAAGTTGGTATCAAGAGTTCAGAGTTCGTACCAGGCCTACCTGTATCATTGTTTTAACCGGTTATTTTACAATCTCAGATTTAGTAGAGTATGTCGTGTATGTTGTGGTGATCATTTGTTTGCTTTGTTATAGTGCATGCCGAATTCTCGTAAATGGTGTCGGGCACATATGGAGAACTTTGGAACTGAAGGAATGAATCTGGTTAACCTTTGAGATCAAGAACGGAAAAAGAAAGGACAGAATACATTTCTAGTAGCATAGTACTCACGAGTCATGTCATCATCATCATCATCCTACTTAGTGTATTCCGCACATAGAAAGCTCTGAACAGGGTCTGGGGAGGGAAAGACGGCAGCAACTCATATCCATAAAGAAGAGCGCGACCAAAAAAAGAGTCCCCCGCTTGACAAAGATTATGTACTCACGAGTCATGTGTCTTGACCTATTCAACTGGGTATGGTATTACTTATAGAAGTATTGCTTTGAATATGTTTTTTCTTTGAGTTTGAGTTATAATGTATAATTATTTCAATTTTATCAACAAACGTAAATGAAGGTTTTTCTAAAAATACCAATAAAAATTTGTCATTGATAATTTCATAGTGCTATGGAGTTATGTACTGAACCTCAAATTGGTGAGTCGATTTATGTTTCAGTTTTTTCGTTTTTCAGGTCTTGTTTCCAGCTTTTTCATGTATTCCTACGGTGCAGACTGCAAGGAATGGACATGGCAAAAAAACTCTTTTACCTGAGTTTGTAAGGGACTGTACAGGAAAGTTTCTGAAAGCTTTTGTGATATTCATTACAAGATTGAACTTTTTTTATGCATTTAGGGTATTTCTTCGCCCAAAATAACTATTAATAATGTAGGTAGGCGCAGTTAACTGGTCCTAGTTATTAGAATTTTGATTCTCACAAATTCTTGTGAGTCTCAAATTTGGGCCCAGTCTATCATATATTTTTTTGATTAATGTAAGTAGTATTAAAAATGATGTAAGTAGATATTTAAGATATTGAAGTAAATATTAATTAAGGATACAATAAGTAAACATTAAGGATAATGTAAGTAGATACTAATAATACAGTAAGTAGGTATTAATCTTAATGGAGTAGGATTGAAATACGTCTCTCAAGAGACGGTCTCTTAAGAGACTAGCTGTTTGATTTTAATCTATAATTATGTGACTTTACGATTCAAAAACTGTCGAGCAATTCAGATTTTAAGTTAAAATTTTAATGATGGTAGGATCGTACGATCCTAAGAAGATCAAGAATATGAGTAATAAGATTATAACATAACTAGGATAGAAACCCGTGCAATGCACGTTTTTTAATACGTTGATATTTTAGTGAAATTTTATACGAATGAAAATATTAAATGAACGTGCGTGATAAATTATTTACATACATATATTGTAATTAAAAAAAGAATCAAATAAAAAAACACAAAATAGGCTGTTAATAAAGAGTTTATAAGTTTTGAAACACCTCTTTATATACTACATTCTCAATATGATGACATATTTCAAAATCCTTCCGTTTTCAATTTGTAGAAATTTTGTCTCAGTTGCCAAAATCCTCCCTGGTCATAAATAAATTAATCATTATACTATTATTGCCATAAATAAAAAAAATTATTGGTCAAAGTACCTGATCTCATTGTTATTATTGTTATATTATCATATAATTACTCTATTAGACATTAAAAATTCTTTATCATAGATAATCCTGCTGTATTTAAAAATCTCTGGCCATAAATACTCCTATCAAAAATACTGGCCAATAAAAAAATTACACTTGTCACTCTCATATTCACTTGACTTTTTCATCACTATACATTAAAATTAATATAGTGTATGATTCTATGCTCCTACGATCCCATGATTTGATAAGAGTAGTCTCAATTGTAAAAAAGTTTTTAAATTCCAAGTTAAAAATATATGGTCATTGCAATTATAAAAATATGTATTTATTGGTTTGTAGTTTTTAATGATTATTAAAAATAATTCTTTTTGGTGAAATTCGTTGGGATGAAAATGATGATGAAAAAAATATTCTTTTTGATTAATTTAAAGATAAAATTAAATAAATTTCTATTTATAGCTCTAAACTTTAAAGATAAACTAAAATGAACAAATGTGAGTATGTGACTAACAATTAATTGTCGTAATTAGTTGCTATTAATATTATACATCTATTCAGTTGCGATTAATTTATGTTGAAAGTTCATCTGTCTACAGTCCAAGTTTATGTTATACTACAAATTCTTGTGAGATTTGGTATCTTTGAGAGATTATCTTTAATTGGATTGGCCCTTGAAAATATATAGAGTAACTTACTCGGTGGACATTAAAGATACTGTAAATAGGCATTTAAGATAGTGTAAGTACTTCAGGCTTTCGTATATATAAAGATGGTTCCATGTTCCAACTGCTAGTTTATCACCCTTTTTCTAATTTTGTAATATAAAAATTTTTATTGGATAAAATGACGTCTTTAAAAAATAATAAGTTATCTCAGTTACTCTGAGCAAACACACCCAAAGTTTGGACTTTATTTTGGGCAATTTTTTCCAACACATATGGCAGGTAGGGGTGTGCATCGGTTCAAACCCTGACCGGACCAGAAGACAAGATTTTAAAATTTTGAAGTCCGATGATCGGACCTGTTACATCTGATCTGATTTTGGTCTAATCATGAAAAATACCAGTGCGGTCCAGGATGGGATAAGTTGGACCTGTTACTTATTAACTCATACGAGTTTTACTGATTATAAAATTAAGGTTTTCAATTGCTTAAATCATAAATTAATTTTGGGAAATTCCACGTGGTAACCCTGAGGTTTTGGGTTTTCCACGTGGTAACCAAAACTTTTAAAAAATCCACGTGGTAACCCTGAGGTTTACATAAATGTTTTATCATGACCTTTTTGCACATAAAAACGTTAGCAAACGTTAATTTTGAAGCTTTATGGCTGTTGTATGCATATTTACGCGACTCATCATTTCAAATGTCATCAGTTTGAACCTTTTTCCAAAAGTATAACCCTCAAATCAACCATTTATCATCCAAATCATATTTTTTCCCCGAAATCCAAAGATGGTAGAACATATTTTGGGGAAAATGGTTGAGACTGATGACATTTATAATGGTGAGTCGCATATATAGGCATACAACAACCTTAAAGCTTCGAACTTAATGTTTCATAACATTTTGCTAACGTTTTATGTGCAAAAAGGTCATAGTGGAACAATTTAGTAAACCTCAGGGTTACCATGTGGATTTTTTAAAAGTTTTGGTTACCACGTGGAAAACCCAAAACCTCAGGGTTACCACGTGAAATTTCCCATTAATTTTTTTGGGTGTCAATTGCTTTGATTTAAGTGCTTTCTATTTATATGTACAATTTCTAAAGTTGGGAAAATATTTCATATTAACTGGGCCTATTCGGTCTCACCCTAAAATTTCCGGGTTTAGACCGAACCGGACCAAAACCCGAAATTGAAAATTTTTAAGGACCAAAAACCGAACCTAATGTTTCCGGTCCACGTTCAACCGATTCCGATCTAATTTTACACAGCCCTAATGGCAGGTAGACAATTGCTTCAAGGACATCGCGTTTTAGTCAGGCAATATTCTAATGTTGCAGAATTTTGCTGATAAACAAGTGGATCTACAACCGCTTTGTCTTCAATTACCAAGAAATGATCATGTGTAAAATAAAAAGATTGAGCAAAGACAAATGCCACCTACACCTAATATAATGAATTCAATTCAAGTCAAGTAGAATAAAAAAGGACTAAACAGGTGTTTGTTAATCTATAACCTCTTTGACAGAAAACACATAAACAGCGGCAATGCTTATCCACAATTATTGATCTACTATTCTACTAGTGTGCATTTAAAATTAGTAATCTTCTTCTCCTGTAATCTCACACAAGTCATGGAAAACAAGAAAGCTCTGCACATAGTGGTGTTCCCATGGCTCGCATTTGGTCACATGATTCCATTCCTTGAGCTCTCCAAGCACTTGGCCAGAAAGGGCCACCACATATCATATGTTTCTACTGCACGAAATCTTGAGCGCCTCCTCCCGAAAATCCCCAAGAACTTGCTTCCCTTTATCAAGGTAGTCCCTATTCCACTGCCACGAGATGGAATCCTGCCACCCAATGCCGAGGCCACCTCTGACGTGCCTTTTGATGATGTTGAGTTACTCAAGAAGGCTTATGACGGTCTAAAGGAACCCTTGGCACGGATCCTGGAAGGTGCCACTCCTATTGACTGGATCATCTACGATTACCCTTGTTACTGGCTACCTCCAATTGCTGACAGATTAGGTGTCCGAAAGGCTTTTCTTTCTTTGATGAATGGCTGGAGCTCTGCATCCTTTGGTCCATCATCAAATATGATCAAGGATGGTGCTGAGACATGGAGTAATCCTGAGAGTTTGACAGGTCGACTTGAGTGGGTCCCATTCCAGAACAACATTGTCTACCGGTTCCACGAAGCAAAGAAGAGCCTCAGTGCTGCAAGAAAAAATGCCTCTGGCGTTTCAGATATGTTCCGCGGGGGATGTTCTGTACGTGATTGTGATGTATTTGCCATACGTAGCTGCAGGGAGCTTGAAGCAGAATATTTGCAACTTTTAGAAAAGCTTCATAGCAAGCCTGTGGTACCTGTAGGCCTGTTGCCAACCTCAGTAGATGAAGACCAAATGGCCAATAGTGATACCTGGCACTCAATTAAGGATTGGCTGGATAAGCACACAAATGAGTCCGTGGTTTATGTGGCCCTAGGGAGTGAGCTAGGTCCGAGCCAAGATGTCATCAATGCATTGGCACTTGGATTGGAGCTATCAAGGCTCCCCTTCTTCTGGGCACTACGTAATCATGCAGGTACACCACAAAAGCTTCCAGATGGGTTCAAGAAGCGAACCAGAGATCAGGGTTTGGTTTGGACGAATTGGGTGCCTCAAGCTCAGATACTCTCTCATAATTCAGTAGGGGCTTTTTTGACCCATTGTGGCTGGAGCTCCATTATAGAGGGGCTTCAATTTGGAAAACCACTAATTATGCTGCCATTTGTCTTGGACCAAGGCTTAAATGCAAGAGTTATGGAAGCAAAGAAAGTTGGATTCGAAATACCAAGGAACAATCAGGATGGATCATTCGATAAGAATTCAGTAGCACAATCATTGAAGGTGATGTGTGAAGACGTATTTGGTAAGATTTACAAAAATGAGGCAAAGAAAATGAGTAGAATGGTTGCTGATGAGAACTTGCACAACCAATATATTGAAGAATTCGAGGCATACCTTTACAGGAACAGACCCATATCTGAGGCCTAGTGTAGAAATTCAGTTGGTAAATCATGATATCAAAATTTGTAAATTTAGTCATTTCCTTTTTAGATTTCCTTTATTTAGGTTGCAATAGTGGTTGGTGGTGTCCTTGTATCATGTTCCACGCTTAAACTTGCATCCTCCAAGTTAATCAGCAAACACAAAAGCTTCAAATCAATGGGAGGGCATTCAGAAACAAATCAGAAAATAGCAGGTGAGCAATTCAGCTAACTAAAACAATTTTTTTTAATTAGAGGCACATTTTATAAACAATTAGAAGGCGAATTATGATTTTGCACATTTCAGATCATCAATTAATTAGTGTATTTGACAAACAACCGAATGGCTTAAAGGCTATCAATTTGCCATACCACAACTAGGCTTAGCATCTAGGTTTCTCAAAAATGAAAAAGCGTCCTCAAATTATAGAAACCAAGACAATCTCATAGTTACTAGATATCCTCTAAAATGTACAAATCAAGTTAAATCTAAAAGTGTGTCAGCAGAATCTTAGGTTTTGTAATAATGACAACAGGATGTTATCAGATAATCGATACATAAAAACAACTAAGAACATGGGAAGTCGTAAGTTAGCTACAAAATTAATTAGAGATACAATACCTAGAAAAACAACTGTGAATAACTTCATACAGATGCATAATTCTGTATACTTACCAATCTACTTCGAAGGAGAAGTTTGCTTTAATGAAGAATCCCCACCCATCAATTCCTGGAAACCTTCAACTTTCACTGGTGGCGCCCTTACAGCCCCAGTATTCCTACATGAAAGAACTGGATTCGTTACATCATTACCTGTGCCAGCAAAAACAAACACAATTCACCAAGTCAACGCATGCTTACGGTGATAGCATCTGTGGTATCTGCATGGAAGCTGGCTGCCTCATTTGATTAGCAGTCCCTCCCATGAACCTCTGAAGAGCATGGTGCTGTTGCCATTGAAATTGATTGGTTGGTCTGCTATTCATTGTATTGAAGGCATTATTCTCCAAAGGTAATTCAGGTGGGTTCTCCAGCTTCACCTCTACCAAGGGACGATCCTTGTCCATGGTCATAACAGGACGAGGAGAAGGCGCTTGGCGCCTCTGCATTCTATCCAACTGTTGTTGCTGCTGTAACGTCAGGTGCTGGGGATGAACCAATTGCGATGTCTGTTGATTTATTTGTCGAGGTATCTGCACAATTCCCAAAATCTCAATCTCATGTAACTGAAACTTCCCAGCAGTGATGAGTTTGAACAATGCTAATATAAAAAAGTGCTAATGTGTAGAGTTCTCCCTAAGCCTAAGGGCCTATTTTATATTCCCAAATTCAGTTCAGTTTGAGTCTTGGTCCTAAAGAACAAACTTTGAGTATAAATTATAGTTTCAAACTCTGCATGAAAATAAAGGTGATGCAACATCACGATCCAAGATGATAGATAGTGCAGAAAAAATATGGAAAATTTCCATAAGGATCTTGCAAGGAATACGTCGACCTCACTAATAACAAAGTTTCTATATGAAGCAGTTTGATAAGGTTGAAGCCTTTTTTATACCACACAACTTAGTGCTTGGAATACCTGATTTGCAATTTGCCACAAATAAACCAAAACTCACTATAATTCTCTGGTCTCAGTTCTCATAATTAATGCTTGGGCGCTGAGGGGGATTAGCTGATTAGGTAACATTGGTCCTGTTGAACATACTGCTTATATCAGCAACAAAGGTGCTATGGTGTGGTTTCATGATGTCCAAAGGAGCTGCATCCGTTTGTTACATCAGTTTGTTACCGACATCAGCACAGTTAGTTAGGAGTTTGTTATACTAGTTTGTTAGGTTCTGTTTACATTCAATTAATGAATACAGATTGCTTTTCTTTCTGCTGCTTCTTTACTTTTCTCTTTTGCTTGTGTCTCTTCCATGTCCACTTTGAACTGGTCCAACTTAATCTCAAATCTCCTTATAGTAATTTTACAACTTCTTGGTAAGTGTTAAACCAAAAGATTCTTTACAAGCTACATGGAGGCAAACTCAGATAATACAAATTACAAATGTAAAACATACCTGTTGAGGAAGCTGAATGGTATTTTGGTGTGATAAGGAATGCTGCGAATGCATACCCTGAATCTGTTGTGGAGTCTGTGGATTTTGCTGTACAATGTTCCTAGTATCCTTCACATATTCTGCTAAACTACCAAGGTTGCTGCATGGGAAAAGAAAATGTGGTTTTAATGTCTAGCACTGAGGTCATGCATGATATCGCAGTCACAAAGTAAAAAAGAATCTAGTCGAAAGTTGCTTAATTTGAACAATGTATTCCAATTCAGAACATATCCGGCTATCCCAAAATTTATCAACAATTAACAAACATGAGAGAGCTTATAGATTTAAAATAGCAGGACCAGACCCACCTATTTCCTGTTACTTGGAGAAACATTTTAAGCAGTTCCATGGCTGAACATTGCTTCTTGTAATTATCAGAAAGAACTTTCAAAACACGACCTAATTTAGAGATATGGCAGCTGAGCAACTGAGATGAGACCCGAATTGGAATCTCAGAGGATCCATCAAAACCCACCTTGGTCAAAACGCGGGCAACAATACTCTTAGACAATTGCATTGCTTGTTCTTGATCTAATTGTTTTTTGTTACCAGCCAAGCCAATTTTCGTGCGGGATTGACCAGATCCCTGTTCAAGATACTCAGGCCTGATTCCAAGTCTTTCAAGCATAATAGAACTCTTAGTTGTCATTTTCGGCAATGTATCAAGAACGCCAAAAAATTCAACTTTCTGTGTATCATCATTCGCCGTTCTAGTCGCAACTGGTCGATCTGGTACAGAGTTCATCAAGAACATTGTCTCGGGAAAGAAACATGTCTTGTCGCTTCCAGAAGCATCATCATCCAAAACTACATTAGCTTGCATCTTATTCTCAGAGTTGGAATGACCAAATTCATCCTCTTTAAACACTACTCTCCTCCTCTTTTGCTTCTCCCAAAGTTTTAGGTATTCAAACATCCCACTGGGGTTACGTTTGTCTGAATCTTGATTCGGAGCTATCATATAAGGCTTGTTCATCCTGTAGTTCTCAATAAACTGATGATACCATGTGTCCGGAAAATCTTCCTCCCTATATCTCTGGGATTGAACCTACACAAATCACCGTATATAACTGAAACAAGTGAAACAAAATCTACTCATAAACCCACTCTAAAACATCCACAAGAAAATGCTATCACTCATGCTTGAAATTAAGGGATAAGATACGTCGCAGAATGAGCATCAAAGAAAACACCATTGATCAATTAAGAAAAATTTCTCACTCTAGTCCGATCACTACCATCAGGAGGGGAGGGAGGTTATTGATAAGTCACTTTAAAAGTCAAACATGGCAAGCTAACAAAATTGTAAATGAGTTATCGCAATTAATAAAAAGGCAAACTTTACCCCTTCACAATATAATTCTATACCACATTTACAAATTCCTAAAAACCCTAGTCCATTGGCAATTGATCAACATTGAAGCGGTCAGAAATCAATTAAAACCCTAATCAGATACAATCCACTCGAATTATCAGCATCAAACTAGAATCCAATTAAATCGAGAACAACTAATCAAATCTCATGACAAACAGAAACCCCGAAAAGCATTACGAGTATAAATTAAGACAAACCTTAGACTCTCGCAGAGAAGCATCATCCTCCAAAGTGAAATAAACATCATCAGCATGCAATTGTAAATCTACCAAAAACAATTTCAAAAATAAATCAGTCCCGGCTAAAGTTAGAAAAAAGAACAACAATATAAGCTGAAAAAGAACTTACAAGAGGGATTGAGAAGAGAGACAATAGAAGAAGAAGAAGATGATGATGAAGACGATGTGGAAGGAAGGAAGAGAGAGAAAGCGGCTTTATCGAAAAGAAGGGCACGAACACGCAGTTGAAGATGAATGTGAGCCTTTGATTTTGAGATCGAATCGTCAAAAGACATGAAAGCTTGCCAAGAAGAAGGTGTAGAGAGAAAATGAAGAAAAGAAGAGTAAAGAGAGTCGCCCAGCCATGTCCGCCATATCCCCAAGCTTTCGAGTTTCTTCGCTAAATCGTAACCTCTTCCATCGTCGCCTAAAACCGTCATTCTCTCCTCTTTTCCTTTGTGTTAGTTTTATGTTTGTTCAGTTCATACAAAGTGAAACCTGCAATTTAACGATAATTACCTGAGTAAAGTTAAGGTTATCGTAGCGAAACTCACATGGGATGGGAATTGGGATGGACTTAGGCCCGGTAAAAGTTGACCCGACCTACTAATATGGCCTGAATATAACTCGAAATAAGTGAGTTTGAGTTGAGATTTTTGATCCAATAAATTAAATGGGTCGACCCGACCTGATCACTTTATTAAATGGGTTAGGTTCAGGTCAAAATTTTAAATCTGAAAAAAAACTTGTATAACCCATTTAAATAAATATTTTAATTTTGAGTTAAATCAATAAGTATAACTCACATAAGCTAAACTTAGTTCAATTAATATTTTCTTTATTTCTTATTTAACATAGTAAATACAAAATAAACAACAAAAAAACATATAATTAAAATTAAAGCCTAAAAAAGTTAGATTTAAATAACGTTAAAAACCTTACAACGAAAACAAAAAAATTATGAACGGGTTAAATGGGTCAAAATCAAGTCAACCTGATCTCTTCTAGGTCGGGTCAGAGTTGTGATTTTTGACCCAATTAACTAAATGGGTTGGATCTGGGTCAAGGGTTTTTTGACCTATTTATATATGACCCGGACCCGAACCCGAACTCGCTCCAACCTAATCTGTTTGACATGCCTAGATGGACTACACCATCCATTATAGAACAACCGCAATAAACATTAGTCAATTAGTCATTAACTTTAAATGTAGGATTTGGTTTTTGCATATTTGTCGATGAATATTTTCGATCTTAAATTTATCTAGTTGTACTTGAGTAAAAATTATAAAATGTTGATATTACTAAAATTTACAATAACACAAATAAAACAGGATGCATTGTTTGATGATGATGAAACAGAATCCCACTTGACTATGTTTTAACTTATAGAGTTAAAACAAAACACGATTGATGAATAGTGTTGAAAAACCAAATTGGACATTTCAAGCGAATAAGAGGAAATATAATTTAAAATAATAACTCTTCTGAGAGAATGTCTTTTTAAGAGACTAATTAGGCCCAACCTACAAAAATCCATAAATATACTTTTGCACTCAATCATAAATATACTAATTCATAAACATTTTTGTCATTTGTCAATCCATAATTCATTTGTGCCAATTTGGAGAAATATTATATTTCTCCAAATTAAATTAAAACAATTCAACTCCTCCATTTAATCAAACATCGACAAGCCCTTACCTACTTAATTTACAATAGTAAGTGGATATTTTTTTAACTGAATAGTAGTTTGAAGTAATAATTGTATTGGCATTATGAGGAAAAAAAACATTTAAATTAAAGATAAGATAAAGAAAAAAAATATCATTGTCATTAATATAGAGAGAGTATAGTTGGGGAAAATGGGAGGGATTATGAGGGTATATTTGAAAAAAAATTTGAAAAAATAAAAAGTATTCTAAAGTAGACAAACATTTGAAACTACCCGTTATAGTAAGGTGGACAAACATAAAAGAACGGAGGGAGTAATTTCTTTATATATATTAAATTAAAAATTTTTCTTCAACTTCTTCTACTTTTAATGGTCATCAAAAGCATATGTGCACTAATTTACTTATTTCTTTCCAAGATATAATTCTAGCATCCAATTTACAAGGTACTCAAGGAAAATCAGATCTACATTTTAGTGCAGTAAAAATGGAAAAAAAAAACGATGAATACACAGGGGGGATTGGCTTAGAAAGCCATGGAAGGTACTCAAGGAAGAGAGAGAAACCAACGGTTGGTTTCTTGGAGAAGGAGGAGTGTTATGCAGGGTAATAGTGACGCAGACCCAATAACGAGGTAAATAAGGGAATCAAACTCATTTTTACGGTTTTTTAAGGATAAAAGAGGGAATATAAGGGGTATTATGGTAAAAAAAACATTTTCCATTTTAGGAAAATATTCCAAAGTGGAAGAACAAATGGAACTACCCGTTATAGTAATTTGGAAAAACAAAAAGGAACGGAGGGAGTAATATCCAATCATAAAACTATTCAACTATATATCAATATGTATGATAACATCATTAGAACTTTAATAAGTATTTTTTTTGAAAGTTAATTAAGTATTACTTCTATTATGTATTATGATTACATTTAGTATAAATTTGCTAATGCTTAATAAATAATTATCATGTATTATCATGCAATGATAAAAGATTCTATACGAGGAATTTGCTGAATTTTGTAAAAGGTCCTACATATTAGTAACCAAAACAATTTCTAAAAAACAAAAGCAAACCTACATTCACGGATTTTAAGGTAGTAGTGGGGTCCATTAAAAAGGTGGTAATTGGGTATTTTAATTGATTAAATTAATTGTAAAGGTGGTAGTGGAGTATTGGAAATTGGAAAAGTGGGGGTATTTAGGTAAGAAAAGGTTAGCCAAAAAAGTGGGACAAGTAGTATGAAATTGCCAAAAAAGGAAATGGGACAAGTAAACTGAAATGGAGGGAGTATGATCTAAAAAGCAAAAAATCAATAAATATTGATAATATAATTAGAATTAGAATATAAAAAAGTCTAAAGATATGAACATTAGTAATAAATGCAATGACATCATCATTGAGTTTTAGAGGGAAAATTTTCATTGAAAAAGCGACACGTAAGCAGTTTTAGAAAGGGATGATATCATCAATGTTCTGTTTTAGGAATAGTTATAACGGGTAGTTCCATTTGTTCTTCCACTTTGGAATACTTTCCTAAAATGGAAAGTTTTTTTTACCATAATACCCCTTATATTCCCTCTTTTATCCTTAAAAAACCGTACAAATGAGTTTGGAATACTTTGGAATACTTTCCTAAAATGGATATATTATATATTCTAACACCGATCAATACACTCATCACAATAAGTCATGATCGAATAGATCAGACCCTCAACTCAAGTAGTGGTTAAATTAACAAAAAAAACACTTATACTCTGTAAAAACCAATTAAATAAAAATAAGTTTAGTAAAAATTTGTCAATAACAATTTCAACCATTAAAACTTAATTTCAATCACTAAATTCAGTTTCGATTAGTAAAATTCTATTTCGATATATAAAAATCAGTTTCAATCAATCAATATTTATATATCAAAATCAATAAAAGTTAGTTAAATTAGTTAAATTCAAGTGATATAATCAGGTTGACCCATATATATATATATCGAAAGTTAGTTAGTTAATTGAAGATGGGAGGCAAAGTTCAAATCTTTCCTGGAATATCGAAAGTTCGAACCTGTGAAAGCAAATGGGCCAAAGTTGGCACCTTTCAAATCAAATTTTCATATATATATATATATATATATATATATATATATATATATATATATATATATATATATATATATATATATATATATATATATATATATATATATATATATATATATATATATAACTATTTTACATATTCCTTAATAAACTAGTAATTATTATTCTCTGATTTATTTTTCTTAATATCTCAACACTTGATTGGGTTGGTTGTCCCACTATTCAAACATTGCTA
Organism: Amaranthus palmeri; assembly: GCA_019776075.1. NCBI lineage: Eukaryota > Viridiplantae > Streptophyta > Magnoliopsida > Caryophyllales > Amaranthaceae > Amaranthus > Amaranthus palmeri. Next base: position 1,436,018 of record JAAKBH010000009.1, read on the forward strand.
TAAACCAATTTAATCTTATTTGTATAGTGTTTATAGAGAGATTAGAGATAGTGGGTAAAGTAATGTTTGCCATTCTTTAGACATTATTTTCATCTTTGAACTTAACCAATTGGAGTCAAATTTTTAGAAAGGCGTTAATTCTGTTATACTCACTTTTCTAGTGAAGTTGGTGTTTTCTTCCCTTTGAAAAATAAATACTATAAATAAGATAAGAAAATTAGTTAATTAATTAATATGTTTAAAGGGATTAGTTGGCTTACTACTACTGTTCAAGAAGTACAAGACTACATAGTCTATAGTTCCATACAAGGACTCCAATTACAAGTGTAGTTTTTCATTTAAAAGTGTCAATTTAAATAGTTAAAATTACATATTTAACATTAAACAACTAAAATAAATATTTTAAATACAAAAGTCAATGTTTAAATATTTAGTTGGAGTTGGACTAAATTTATTCTTGAAAAATAAGGAAAAATTACCAAAATTGATATAACATTTTGTTTATTTTGTTACAATAATACCAACTTTTAGTTAATCATGAATAATATCAGTTTAAGTGGTGTTTCCCTAAAAAATCTCTTACATGTTAAAAGTCAAACTATATGAGATTATATGACAAAAAAATTTATAATTTAATCATTAAATTAAAGTTGGTATTATTTTAGGAAAAAAGCCTCCAAAAATCCAAATTAAAAATAAAAGTTGCGATCTCTTGATTCATTCTGCATCATAAAACGTCACACAATCAACAAAATAACCCCAAGTATCCTGAAATTCAATCGAAAAAAACAACAGATTTATAAACAAAACCCTAATTTTAAAAAACCTAATTTTTGTGAAAACCGACGATGGAGAGTGAAGGAAGCTTCAGAACAAGTCGAATCAGAGGTGGACTTCTTGCCAATGAAAACCCCTTTAATGGTGTCCATCCATAACCCATGAAGATGTATGCGCTGTGGCGAATATCGTAGTACGGTGATGGTGACGATGCGAGAAGAAGGAGGAGGATTCGTAGTACACCATTTTTGGATTAGAAGACGAGTGAGAGCGAGAAGAAGAGTGGGAACCAGGAAGAATATGAGAAGGAAGATTGAGAGTGAAAAGATGAACCGTAAACGGTAGAAAGAAGGGTTGGGAAAAGCTGAACTGGATTTTTACAAGTTTTTTTTAGTTAAGGGATAGATAGATAATAGATAATAGATATAGAGGATGTTTGATAGATAAGAGTTAGAGTCGTTGCGAAAGATAATTAACAAAATAGTTTTGGCAACGACTTTGTTGTATCTATATATTTATCTATTTTTTGCAACAATATATGCCGCTACGAATTAATTAATAAGTTTTAACAATAAAAGTTTTCGTTGCAAAAAACGTGGGTTAAACCGGGAAATTATTTTTGGTGGTGGGAAGGTAATTTTCTTTTTTGGCAACGACTTTTTAGCTACAACAAAAGATTTCGCAACAACTTGTATTTTTCGCAACGAAAAAAAATTTGTCGTTACTAAAACTTGTTGCTAAAAATGATTTTTCTTGTAGTGTAATTCTAGGAAAATTAGCAAAAATGTTATATTATTTCTCGGTAATTTTTCAAAAAATAATACATGCATATATCAACTGAGATAATACTCGATTATTTTCTGTTAAACATAAGTTAATTATTTACGGCTACATTCACGAGAGAAAGTCATAGCTAGTAAATAACGGATATTTGTGAAATTATAAATCACACTTATGTGGTTGAATGTGATAGGGTGAAAATTTTATAGTTTAAATTTATCTTTTTAATGTTATTTATTTTAATATTATTCTTTCTCTCTTTTTATAGTGATATAGAAACAGATATTTGTTGTAGTCCTTCACAGTGTTTTTCGCAATGTAAAATTGTCAGCATCGAAGAGTTCTTGTAGTACTATTGATTTGACATTACATTTTTTTGGGTACTACAACTTTTTAATTTTCTCAATTATTCTTATTTGCTTAACTATTCTTTGATTAAATATTGTTTTCTTATTTTCTCAATTGTTATCAATAACTCGAAAAAGTATTATTGTTTCTCTTTTACTTCTTTATTTGCGTATTTAAAGCGGATTTCTTATAAAATGTAATATCTTATGAGAATACTACTGATTTCAATGGTCATCAAGAACATTTGAGTTTATTAATTTTAGTATCTCTTTCTAAAATTTAATTTTAGCATTCAGTTATAAGAGAATATTTAATCATAATATCTATTTAAGTGTATCACTATGATAACTTCATTAGCACTTTAAATTTTATTACATATTATGATTAAGATTACATTAAGTACAAATTTGCTAATGCTTAACTATATTGTTAACTATCAAGCATATCCGAGAAGTGATAAAAGGTTTTTTTATGATGACTTAGCTAAATTTGGATCAAAGATCCTACATGTTATGTACTCCTACAATCTGTAATAAACAAAAGTATAAACCGTGCATAGTACGGGTATAATTCTAGTTCTACTTGAAAAGATAAAGACATTACATTACTAAAATATGGTTGTTTAGTTATAAGTTATATAAGTGGTCTTAGATAATTATGTGTTATTTTTTTTCACGTCATTCACAATTTTAATATACATTAAAATTTAATACTTCCTCATATTCAGCATAAGTGTCTTATTTATTTTATATTCTCTATCCAATGCATTTGTTTAATTCTAAATATCTCTAATTGTACATACTTAAAAATTATGGAAAGTTGGTATGAATATTCCTTGCATTGTGACAAATCAAACAAGATTTAACTTGACTATGTTTTAACTAGTAGATTAATAATACAATAAAAATTAGGCGTAAGAGATGAATAGCATCCAAAAAGTAAATGGAACACTTATGTTAAATAGGAGGGAGTACATATAATTTCTAACTTTTCTAATTGAATTTATAAATGCTTCATCTGTTCTTTTTTATTTGTCCACTTAAAATTTTTCCACTTTAGGAGGGATCGAAAAATTTAAATTTGATTTTTGTAGCATATATTGAAGATAAAATATATTCATTTGAGACCTTTTTAGATTCGTTTTGATGCAAATTTTTTTATATACTCCCACCGAATCATTTAATTAGATGTGCCATTTCCTTTTTTGTTTATCTTTTTATTACCTAAATACCCCCACTTTTCCAATTCCCAATACCCAAGTACCACCTTTTTAATGGACCCCACACACCCTTAATAACCGTGAAAACCCAAATGGGACATCTAAAATGATTCGGATGGAGTATAATTTATTATGATACGTATTCAAAGATATTAAAGCTCAAATTTTACTTTACGCATAAAAAGTAAAGTGGACAAATAAAACAAAACAAAGGAAGTAAATAAATTAACAAACAAATAACCAACATTAACAAGAAATATCTCCTTTTTTGTTTGAGTTGATGTCTTAATATAAGAAGGATGGTGAAATGGTACCTTCCTCTATTTGTGGCGCACAAAAATCACAATTAGGAGTTAAAGCCAATATATTTTTCAAACTTTAAAGAAAACCAAACACACAAACACAACCTAAAATGTGAGGAAAATGTGCACCAAATCTTAATTCAACCTCAAAATAATAAAAATATATTTTGTTTGTATTATAAATATAGCAAAACTTATTCCACATCATCCTAAACTAAACTACTTTCCCTCTCCTTCCCCTGTTATTCCCACCATTACAAGATATACCCTTTTCTCAATCTTAATTTTCCCCTTTTTTTTTTCCATTTCATAAACTTTTTTCTGCAGAAGGCCTCTTAAACTCACCCAGAAAATTATATGGCGTGAATTATAGAGGCCTTCACTTTTTTAAGGGCTTTTTTTTTTTTTTTTAATTTATTCAATAATTGCAATAAGGAGAGCTCTTAGATTTTTGACATTTGAAAAACTTGTTAAAATCCCCTTAAAATGCCCATTCCAGGTAAGAGAATCCTTATCCACCCCATTTCAATTTTTTGTATAAGATGATGCGATGTAGTTATTTATTTATCAATAAGAAATTATTAGATTGTGGGGGTTCGATTTCAACTAGAGTTCAGTTTTTTGGTTAAGTTGATTACCAGACCCGATGTGGTTACACGTTATTGTGACCCACTTCTCATTTTAAGTGGGATATTTATAGGGTCTATGCTGCAAACACCACGGGCGCGAATCTAGGACATTAGTATAAGGAGTGAGGAGGGTCATTACCTAGCCAAGTCTGTGTTAGTGTATGTAACATTTTCTGAAGCCTTAATCGTTAGCTTAAGTTTTTAGTTGAGTTGGTTTTTTGACATGTATCATAAGCCGTGACAAGAGGTCACAATTCGTCATTCGAATACCATGTCAAGGAACCATCTTAATCATAAGTTTAAGCTGAAGTTGAGGCCCAAGATATGTTATATACTCTGACAGTCCGACCTAGACTTTTGGTTGAGTTGCTCCTTTAATAAATCATAAATTCTCTGTTTTTTAAGCATATTTTGAATTGTCTCTTACAAAAAAATTGTTCTTTTTTTTGAAGAAACTGAGAATAACCAACAAAACCCAGAAGCAGAATCACAAAATGAATACAAAAAACTGGAAATTAAGACAGGAGAATCATCCCCAAGAGCTGTTCTTGAAAACCCAATTTCGAACGATTCCTCTGTTTCTAACAGCCCAACAAGCAGCAATAGCAGTAATGAATCAATGGAGAAACTAAATTCACCATTTAATTTTAATCCATTCAATTATGGGTTTCAATTAAAGGGTTTTATTGATACAATGAAGAAGAAATCTGGTGTACGAAGGTTATCAACATCCACCATTAATCTGTTGAGTAGTTATGATATTTCTGCAAAAAGTCTTCGTAAGAAATTGGGTAGAATTCGAAGTGCTGAAGATAGTATTGATTTTTGTCTTCTATCCAAAGATAAGCCTTGTTGGAGGAATTTTAAGTATTCAGAGCTTGCTGTTGCTACCGACCATTTTAGTCCTGGTACGACCTTCAAACTAACCCGCCATTTTTTGTTTTTATTTTTCTAATTGCAATTTCAACAACTATTTTAATGCCTTAATTTTAAAACAATACTAAGTTAATAATTAAGAATCGGGTTTTGTCTCGGTTGAAACATACACCATTATTTATAGGAGGAACATGGGTTTTAATTGTGGTTGCCCCTTCCCGAGTCTTCTCCTTTTTCGGCCTACCTTATACCAAAAAAACTCTACTGATTTATTATTTGTTGTTTCGTATTATAATAATAACTATATACTCTATTTTTTTTAATTCTTTTCAAATTGAATATTAAAATTTAGATCCAAACTTTGCCTATAAGTCCTCATCAATTTGTATGATAAAAACATAATAAAATCATAATATAAATTTTTTAAACATTAGTTTTTTTTTTAATTTTTAAAAATTATAATATTTTTTTTATATTGAGATTTATAAAAAAGTAAACAAGAAAAACAAAAGATAGATTGGAAAGAGTAATAATAGTTTGTTAAATTAAATGCGTATTTTGAAGCTATAGATAATAGTTACGGTCAAGGAATTATTATTTGTTAATAAAGAAAAGGTTGCATATGTTTAGCTATCAAATCATTCAAACTTCTTAAGTTGAATTACTAAATAAAATTTCATATTTCTAATGGAGAAACATAAAAAAAAGCTAGGATTTTTCTCATTAAAGCTAAAGCTTTGTTGCCTTTTTTTGATCTTTTAATTAACAAGTATTATTAGCTCCATGGATGATTTAGTATTTCAAATAGATTAGTTGCTAATGACTAGGATAACTAGATAAGCATGTTTGAGAAGAGCATGCTCTCATTATGTTTAAGGTAGAAGAGTTGTGGAAGATGCTTCATTACATGATTAGTGACTAGAAAATATGCTCTTTGTTCATTGGATAAATTATTTGTAGAAATAACTATATAACCTTTTTTAAAATCATAACTAGTTTGTTCTAAATTATAAGAATATTAATTTATAAATTAGGGAAAGAGCTTTTGATATAGTGTAATAGTGTTTCTTGATCTGAAAAATTAATCTAAATTCAAAATCATTTAAAAGAACTTATTTACATCAACTTTTCTTAAAATACAGATATATATAAACCTAACAACATAAATTTAAGATCATTGTATTTAATTTTATACCTTGAGTTGATCTTACAAGAAAATGACATAATCTATATTGTTACATGGAAATAATTTAAAAGTTACATTTCAAATCAAAAAAATTCATTCTACAAAATTCCGTGCGATGCACGGGTTTTATACTAGTTACTAATAATATTTATTATTTAATGCATGATTTTATGATAATGTTTTATGTATATTAGTTTTAAATTTCTCAATCGAATAGTAATACTTTTTACCGCTTTTAAAATAATTCAATTTAGAATTTCAATATAATTTATAGCTCATATAATAACTTAATTACATATATAAAATTTGTAATATTTTATTTAAATAACTTATAAACTGTGCTTGTATAAGATAAAACAAGTGATGTGAATGAGTCAATCTAATTAATTTGATTAGTGTTAGCATAATATACTTTTTTGGGTGAAGTGGAATTAGTCCACATTGAGGGGAAGTTGTGGAATTAAATGGACTAGTTAGTGAAATTGTTCGTCAAAAGTGAAGTGCGTAGATGCACTTTTGACCAAGGTAGTACAAACTACCACTTGCTAGTTGCTACAACCAACAAATAAAGACGCCCCAAGATTAGTCACTTTAGTAGAGCTAAACAACGTCTTTATTATTGAAACTCCATAAGTCTAAATGCTAATGTTTTGGTCGTATATTGATTACACTTTTTTTTTCTCATTTCTCAGACACTAAAGAGTTCAAGATGGATTTTTTTCCTATCACTAATGAAAACTTTTAATTCCTCTTATACATCGAATGTCTCCTGTTGACTTTTCATCATTTTTTTTTAGAGTGCTTTTAAATTTTTATAGGAGTAAAGAAGGGTTAATTAGGTGTAAATGTGTGAAAATATTAAGTTTAGTAAGAGTAAATTAAAAATAGTTGATATATTTGAAATAAAAATGAGACATTTAGGATGACTTGAACTAATAAGGAAGACATTTAGGTTGAATAGAGGTTCAATAGAAAGGAGTATTATTTTGCCACACTTATCACAACTTTAAAATCAAAAAAAAAAACAAGCACACTGTATGGTATGCAATGCAATATGCAATACTTTCTATCTATCGCAAAGAATACAAATAAAATGAAAATCAAGAAAAATAAATAAAAAATAGTAAAAAGATACTCATATTTTATGAAAATGTGAGAAAATATGTGAAAAGATGAACAGATAAATTAAATGTGTGTATGAAAAAAAAAAACGTATTATAATATAATAAATTTAATAGAACGGACTAAAAAAACATAAAGTTAAAGTGTTTGGGAGACTATAATAAATTTTATCATACACTAAAAATACTAATTACTCTTTGGAATTGACCTTTTATTATCACTTTTCTCATCAAAATCTATGCATTTTGCTACCAGTGAAGTACTATCATTTTTTTCTTCTAAAATATTCCTTTTATTGCAATAATACTTGTTGATTAAAATTACCCTCAAAAAATTGATGCACCATATAATAATTTTATTATGCATGGGATGTGCATACTACGGTTAATGATAAAAGCAAATTATCTAATCTAAGAATAAAAGTTACAAGATTAAATTACTTTTACCTCTGGTATGCAGTAATATTTTTTGTTTGGTCCTTAGCCCAATCAAATGAATTCCTTAGAAATCATTTAAAATTTTAAATGCCTTGGAATTTAATTTTTGTGGAAAATTTTAATTCTTACTAAATTCCTAGAAATTACACTGTCCTATTTCACTGATCTACGAGAATTTTTAACTAACACAAGAATTTATAAGGATCGAGACATAACATGTTTATGTAATTCTTACACTTCATAAGAAGTTATACCTTGAAATTACTTTGTGAAACAAACAAAACTATAATTAGCAACTTTTTAAAATTTCAAAACTGCTACGTGAAAATCTGTTTTGTTTTTGATATTGCATAGGCCCTAAACAAAATGAAAGAAATATGCTCTTTATGTAGAGGGTCAATTTCGGTGTTTAATGGGTGTTTGGCAAAAGTAAATTTATAATTTTACAAGCGGTGTTCTACTTATTGACATGATTGACCCTTTTCTAACACTAAACCCTAGGCAAATGTCTACATTGCTTAAGGTCAGAAACGACCCGAGGACAGATTTTAAAATGAGATCAATAGTCTAACGAATGCGACGACAATCACTTCAACCTCTTCCTGACTCAAAGGGAAGTTGAGAAATAAATCAATAATTAGTTGACATTGGATATAAAGAATTGAATGCATAAAATTAAGAAATGGAGTAATGGTTAGAAGTAACAATTAATGGGTTTCGACCATTATAATTAATTAAAATTCATTCACAGTAAAGGTGGACAGGGTAGTACAACTATAATACTCTACCACAGAACTTATTTTTACTCTGTCAGAGATTCCTGAGACTCCCAGCTTGCCAAACATGATAGCAAAACAAATACTATTACCTTTAATGGAAACTGTGGTGATCTGGTGGGTAGTGACTAGTGAGGGTCAAAAATAATTTTAATGCATTAATTGTCTTTTAATTCCCAATTCCCATTCAGTTTTAGACAATGTTTAAGGGCTTCTTTGGCAAAGGAAAATGAAACATAAGTAATGACTTGTCTCCATTATTCAGTTTAAGGGCTTCTTGAGGGTAGTTGTCTCATTAAATTTTGTGGAATTAAATATTAGCATTCCGTTTAGACTTTAGTAGGTGGTAATAAACGGTGATAATGAGAATAAAAAATTAGTGTAATTGTGGTTGGAAAATCTCTTAGCTATCTTGATGGTCAAACTTGTTCAACTTCAATCATCTCTTTTTCTTCATAAAATTCATTCCAATGTATTACCATAGAGAGAGGTGGTAATGGAAATTTGTAAACAAAATTTTTTTTTATCAAAGTTTCATTACCATGGGAATAACATAGAACTTTTGATGAAATTTTACACTATAAATCATGCACATTACCACTATTTAGTACCAATAACCAAATAAGTTGTAAGAGTATTTGCTTTGAAATAATAGTCTATTTTCTCATCCTCATACAAAACAAATATATACAATAAACTTATATCATTCCCATTTCTATTCTTATAATATTATTATTCTATTACATATGCAATTTTTATACCAAACGACCCCTTTTAAAGTGTTTATTTGAGTTTAAAATATTAAACTTTGCTAAGTTTAGATTTAAGTTTGAAATTAAATCAAGTTTTTGAGCCAGCATATTGATAAAAGTGTTTTTCATGAATTCATTTTATTTACATAAAATGTTTAACAAACTTGTTATTTTAATTTTATGATCAGTTAACTCTATTGTTTGCAACTATTTCAATTTCGACCTCTCGAACAACTATAATCTGATTTTTTTAGTCCATCCTTACTTAAAGTTCTGACTTCTGACTTAACCAGTGAAACACTACCGTATTCCATATGCCCTTAGCTGGACATGCACAGGACACGCATCACATTTAAAGGCAAAGAGTAGCATCACCATGTGCTGATACCTTAAGAAAAAAATTCCATGTCAAGTTAGCAAAAGTATAGCACGATGAAGTGCATTGCAACTAACTTAGAAGGGAAATCAGAACTCCTCCAAATATATGGTCTGATTTATAATAAGTAGATCACAATTTGCACGGTCCACCTAATTAAATACTCCAGAGTAACTAAATACGTTGGGATTGTTTGTCCAACATCGATGAATTAAAGATATTGTGCACACTTTATAAGTCGTTAGAGTACTTTCTCCCATTGTCATATCTCCTTAACTTATGAAGCCCAATGCTTGCGTTGACAGTAAATCCAGCTCAATTTAACTAAGTTGATTGTACTACATACCTTATTGACACTCGCTTATTAGACGATTTATTTGGTTGAGTCAAGGGATAGACGAGTGACGGATACATGCTTGATTACAACCCTAGCCATTAAATGGATTAGAGTAATGAAATGTAGATGAATATAGATGCAATAAAAATGCATAAATGATATGACAGAAATTATATCTTTCTAAATATTGAGCAGGGGCACTTCTAGGGAAAGGGGGTCATGCAGAAGTGTACAAAGGGTGTTTACCTGATGGTACCCCTGTAGCCGTGAAGAGGCTAAAGAAGAAAGGAGAAAAGGAAGATCATGAGAGAACTGCTGATTTCTTATCTGAGCTCGGAATCATTGCCCATGTAGACCATACAAATACTGCTAAACTTATCGGATTTGGTGTTGAAGGTGGTTTTTACTTGGTCCTTCAATTCGCTCCCAATGGCAGTGTCGAGTCTTGTCTTCAAGGTGCCATTTACATCCTATCTTTTTCTCCTTCGCATATGAACCAAAACCTGTACAGAGCAATACAGTCAGTCGTTTACGAACTTTGTGAAAAAAAACCGTAACTAGAATGCTGATAAAAGTGCAGGATCAGAAGGTTTAGATTGGAAAACAAGGCTTAACATAGCAGTAGGAGTAGCAGAAGGATTGAGTTACCTTCATCACACCTGTCAGAGGCGAATAATTCACCGTGACATTAAAGCCTCAAATATACTACTTGGTGAAGATTATGAGCCATTGGTGATTGCCCATTTTTAACACATTCTTTTTCCTTTTTCTCAAATTTTTCTATAACATCGCCTAAAGATGTATATATTTAAGTTTACATTTTGTTCAAAATTGCATACAGATATCGGATTTTGGGTTGGCAAAATGGCTTCCTGATAAATGGGTTCATCATGTTGTGTATCCTATTGAGGGCACATTTGGGTAACACAAAAATCATCCCATTTCAGTATAGTTTCATAAATTGTTAGTTCCTTAGCTAATTTAGTTTCACCTGGGAATCTTTCAGGTATCTGGCTCCTGAGTATTTTATGCACGGGATTGCTGATGAGAAGACAGATGTGTTTGCTTATGGTGTACTATTACTGGAGATCATAACAGGCCGTCATGCGGTTGCTGTCGACTCCAGTAGACAAAGCCTTGTAATGTGGGTAAGTTTTCAGACTTGTAGAAAAGATTGACCTATATAAACTACTGGCTAAAGAAAAACAATGCACAAAACTGTTGGAAATACTTCACATGTGAGTAAGATCTCACATCACTAAAATATTGAATTGACATGTATAAGGTGAGTAATGAGAAAGAGTGAACCTCATCAAATGTGTATGCAAGTTAACACTCATTACTCGTGGGTTTGTGGGCCTGAGCCCATGGGTGCCCCGTTGGTGTATCCACATGAGTGGGTCCATGGGATGATCATGTGACAAATTGTCATGACCTAACACACCATGCTTTTCCAACTCTGTTATGATAATCCTGACTTTTGCAACCTGTATTTTCTCACCAGGCAAAACCTTTCCTTGACTCGAGCAACATGGAGGAAATAGTAGATCCGAAATTGGGGGACAATTATGATCGAGAGGATATGAAACGCATGATGATAATAGCATCCTTGTGCATTCACCATACACCTACTAAGCGCCCTTATATGAACGAGGTAACTCTTTACCAAAGTCTCTTTTTCCCTCAGCTATGTACAACTGGAAAACTAATCGAAAATTTAATCCTTTTATTATTGAGGTTGTGGAGCTACTAAGGGGTGAGCGGGGAATGCTAGTACAAGAGATAAAGCAGAAGTCAATTGCCCCAAGATCAATAATGTTGGACGCTTGTGATTTGGAAGATTACACGAACACAAACTACCTCCAAGATCTTGATCGGCATAAGGAGTTGGTCATGGAGTGATATAATGTCGTCTCTCCTTTTGTTTTTCCTGAATCTACTTTTTCTATGGCTATCCCTCAATTTTTCGTTTATATGGGATGGCCATTGATGCTGCAAACCAGTAATTTGCTTGGCATCTTAGGCTAATACTAGGGTGTTGAGTGTAAAGAGTAAGACCATCCTACAACTTTTCCGTCAAGTGTAGGGATTATTCTCTGTCGTCAAGTAGCTGAGTTGAGGCTTTCGTGTCCTCACCGAAAGAGGAAAGAAACGATGTATTGGTTAGCTTGGGAATCTAATGCTTTGTACAGTTCTAATGCTTTTGGTTCCGTCAGTTGAAAGGCAAAGAAACCTTACTAGGTTTCAGGGTTATGTAAAAATGGAAATCAAGCTTGAATGGATTGAAACCATTCAAGTAGAACAAGCAACTAATACCTTTTTAATGAAACCATTCAACCTGGCTTGAGTTTGTTTTTACCTAAATCACTTGAAATGAAAGTATGTAACACATAACCAAGGTGAAAGACGGAGAAATTATAAGAGAAAAGCAGAGCACAATATTAGAGTAATCACTAACACAAGCAAGAACACAAAAGTATGTTTTAATGGAGTCTTAAACACATCTCCTTCAAAATAGATCATATTTCATTAAGCATTCAACAACAAATCAATGAAAAATCTCTCACATTGCTTAAACTTACACACTCAAACTCAAAGTTTCCATGCTTCAATGAAACCTCACTTAAAAGAACATTCTTGGCTCTTAAAATCGTAAAGAACTCTAGCACAAAGACAACACGAGTTCCAAATCCACGCACCAATGCAAGGAACTTGACAGAAGGCCACTGATAGCCTGCTCGAAAGAGTCAGGAATGTGCTCGAACGAGCAGCTTGTTGGCTGCCTGTCCGGTGCATCCAACCATCATCCCCTTACCTGTATTCACACCTCAGTGCACACCCATCACTTCTCTTGAATTTGTATGCCGTTGTGTAAGCAATGAGGTGATCAAAATCATTCAAAACATTTGGTGATTTGGTACTTAACATCACTAAATAAATCTAAGTCAAGACCTTAGCTTGTCCCTTTTATTTTTGTGATCAACTCATTCTTTTTACAGATCACATAATTTTATACTGAAGCAACACATTTTAACCTTCAATTAACTTACACTTGAACGTTCCATAGACATTGCTATATTTCACTAGGTAATTTGAGATCTTTTAAAGCCATATGTAGCGATTTCTGTGGGACGGGTGAGCCGATAGTAATTTTAATTAATAGCAAGTAATGAGTAAATGGCAAGTCTACAAACATACAAGCAGTAATCTTAGATTAACGAACTGATTGCTTAATTTAGAGTGCAACACTTGAATGACTGTCACAAAAAAAAATGAACTTAATAAATCTTGTACTTCAAACTTTCAGCAATAGATGTGAAGTATTACTTATATTAGTTTGCTATGTTACCATTTTTCTAATTGACGACTTTAAAAATATAGATAATCCAAATAGAGTTTGCAACATTACTGTATGCAACTCGTCTTGTATGAGACCGTCTCACCAAAAAATAAGTCATATATTCTAATTAATGACTTTAAAAATATAGATTATCACCTTAACACACTAAAGGGGTGTTTGAGATGAACTTTTTAATATCAAGTAAGGGATTCAATTATCATTATTTCACATTTTTTGTTCGATATAATATTAGGTTAACCGAATTTCTTTCTTGAGGGTAATAGATATTAGATACCCATATTTTATTACCACCACATTTATGTTAAGTAAACAGACACCCTTTTTATAATCAAGTGAGTGCTTTCTTTATATTGTTATACCAAACATGTAATTACAAGTTATACAGTTACCCTGACTCCTCTTTATCATTTCTCTTTACATTACATTTTAAGTTTTCAGACCAAACACCCCCTAAATACATATGGGTCAGTCCAATAGAATAAATCTCATCATTAGGCCATCCTATTTCAAAATTAACAAATTTAATTATATTCTTTATCTCATTCATTCATATCTTTTATGTACTGGTTTTCTTGTCATTTTCTTCTATTTATTCCATCAAAGTAATATAGATGACCATGTTTTTATCTTCCAATATAATAAGCAGAACAAAAGGGAAACCACCAAAACTATTTATATAACAATTCAAGAAACATAAAAGCCATGACAATTGACCAATCGATGTACAATTTAATCTAGCATGTATATGAACTAAGCAATTCGGTAGTATCAGTAAGTAAATAATCACAAATGATCCACCACAATAAGTTCCCAATTCCCAAATAGGCAGCACTTACCCAGACCGTCGGAAATTCAGCTCGATTGTAGTTCTCAATTGGCGCAATCTCCCATTGATTCAACCTAAATTCACATATCAAAATCTCAAAGATGCAAGTACCGTCATCAGACATTGTTATTCAGGTAGCCTTTCTGCTTCTTACCTTTGCAATCTTTCTCGTCATCTACAATCTTCCAAAGACTGCGTTCTCCAAGCTTCGATCCAATTCCCGCGCCGCTTCCCAATCAAGTCGCCATTTCCTAAACGGCGCGCAACTCCTTAGCCGAGCCAGATCAACTCGCAATCGTAGTGCCGCCGAATCGTTGGCTAAAGAAGCCGTTGCAGAAGCCGACATAGCTATCTCTCTTCTCCCTCGCGACGCCGCCGCACTGATTCTCCGAGCCTTGGCTCTTGAGCTTCTAGGACGCCGAACATCGGCGATTCGCTCGCTCGATTCCGCGCTCACATCGCCTGCTTCAAAATCGCTATCAGGAAGAGATAGAGGAGATGCGTTGGTGAAGCGAGCTGAGTTGCAGTTGGGCGTGAATCGGAGGAGAAGAGTTGACTCGGCGTTGTCAGACCTGGTTGAAGCGGTGAGTTTGACTCGAGATAATTCTAAGGCGTTTTGTTTGTTGGGCCAGTGTTATGAGATGAAAGGGATGAGAAATGAGGCCTGTGCTGCTTTCGATGAGGCCCTAAAGATTGAGCCTGATTCTACTGTAGCCCGTGAAGGTTTGGACCGATTGAGATCTTGATTTGATTACCCAATTCTTATGGGTCATGGGCCTTTAATTTTTTTTTTTTTTGAAATGTACTCTTATTTGAGACTAAGAAATGTACTCTTATTATTTCCTAGACTAGAAATACAAATGTTTTGTTGACTCCAATGTGGAGGTTGTAAAATTTAGTTTTTGTTGCTTGCATCTTAGCAATGCGACCATTTTGTGTAGAGGTTTTATTTGGGAATGATTATTTCATTTTAAATAGTAGATTTAATTGCTAAATCATAAATAAAGAATTTTAAAATAATAAAGTGTGAAAAGTTATTCTCAAATTCTTAACTTTAACAAATTTTAATACAAATACTAATTTGTCACACACTTATTGCTATTAGACGAAGCCACAAGTGCCCTCGATGTGGAGTCTGAACGCGTGGTGCAACAAGCTCTCGAGAGGCTGATGATTAAACGAACGACAGTTGTGGTGGCACATAGGCTATCCACCATAAGAAATGCTGATAAAATATCAGTGATACAGGATGGTAAGATTGTGGAACAGGGAACTCATTCTAGTCTTATAGAGAACAGAAATGGTGCTTACTGTAAACTTATTAGTTTACAGCAGCAACAATAACACTCAGCAGCAACAATAACACTCATCATTTCCAAACATCATGACGCTTAATATGAATCGAATACATAAAACACTAAAGAGATAAGTAAAAAAAGGTTAAAGTCGTAACTCTTCGATAATTACAACTCTTAGTTGTCGTCTTTCTTCTCGTACTCGCTTTCATTCAAGAAAGCAAGTAAACATCTTTCTTATTTTATCTCTATTTTAATTTATTTGCATAATTTTTATCTAAATCCTTTCAATGATTCCCAACAAAGAACAAATTAAACCGATTAAAATGAAAAATGCTAAAATCAAATAAAAACAGAAAAATAAACCACTGTCTTTAGACAAGGTAACTATAAGAAATTAAACCAAAAAAATATCCTTTTTCTTTTCTATTTCTTTTTTCGTTGTAACATTTTCTGCAAAAGACCCATTGTTCAGCTATTGCAATAAAGCTATACATACACAAAATTTGCAGTAATTGTCTCTAATATTCTACCAACAGTCATATTGAGCCCCAGATTTGTATTATCATCCTTTGTCATAAGGTTAATCACTACACTAGGACACTACATGGGTCAGATCAAACCATTTCGTTTATGTCAGCTTAAAAAGAACCATTAGAAAATACAAGTTAATTAATAACCAGAGACATCTGGGGATCCAAAATTAGCTTTCTTGCTCATCAATACCTCTAAATTAAGCTGGCTAGCTACCTAAATACTAAAACCTTCCTAAACGCTCCAATTTCTGCGTTAGTCGACTACCTTGTTAATACGGTTGATGATGAGGCCATATATAAAACTCTGCAGGTGTTTGTGGCATCAGCGACATCATGGGAGCTACGATCGAGGATACCCCTGAAGCGTAAGAGTCGGAGGCAACTGCTTGTGCCCCGCCATTGGCGTTCAACTGATGAAATAGATTCTGGTGGAAGATAGCGGATGCTGTATCGTATGGCATGGCCGGGACCGATTGGATGGCAGCAAAGTTGATTGTGCTGCTTGTTCCACCGCTACTTCCATTGCTCGAGTGTGACTGTTGTTCGAGGCTGAGTGTTGGCTTCTGATCAGCTGCCTCGGCAGCAAGCTTTAAGCGCTTGGCAGCCCCACCGATAGGAAGGTTGCTCTTGAGGATAGCATCTACATCATAACGGTTCATTTCAAAGTTGGTAACTGCGTTCACCCCCCTAAACTTGATGGCTGCTATGTCGTAGGCCTCGGCTGCTTCCTCTTCGGTGGCTGTTAGGCACATGAAAGTTGGTGGGTCAGTATATAGGTAATAAATAAGCAATTAGTAAAAGATGGTATACATTCGGAAACAAACCAAATGTTCCTAGATATAAATCTTTGTTGCCAGCAACACGGCCAATTCTTGCTTGCCAACGCCCTTGCTGATGATGCCTTGTGACACCTCGGTAAATAGAGGCACCCCTTGAGAAGCCACTACTTTTCCTGTAAGAATTACACCGGAAACATCGAATAAGAAAACGGAAAATATAAAGAATTAGTTAGGCATTTCCGAAACTATCAAAAGTAACAAGACGCACCTCCGGAGAGAAGCAATGAATTCTTGCTTGGTCACATGTTTCATATCCTCTAACTCTGCAGAGTAATTTGAAATCTGCATGAACACAAATAATTACACCCATAATTAGAACATGAAATTTTTAAGTGTGAACAAAGATTTGCTTGAAATTCAAAAAGGAAGGCCAAATTACCGGAAAGTTTGTGGTGGCAGTGGGCCCCCAATACTTTAGAGCTGCCAAATCATACGCCCTAGCTGCTTTTTCTTCTTTGTCATACCCACCTGGATTCAAATGCACAACAGTTTTATCACACTACTTAACTTCAACATTATACACATTATACACTTTAATACTCTTCCAGACCCTGTCCATAATTTTCTATGAGCGAGGCACACTAGGTAGGATGATAATGATGATACACTTTAATACTCTAGAATCCAGTAAAAAACTATATACTATAAAGCTAGTATACTCACCCAAATAGACTGAAATTGCAAGCCGACCACCAAAAGTTCCGCGAATGATGTCAAAAAGAAGAAAAGCAAATGTTAAAAATTGATCAAAAGTCGAGAAAGAAACAACTACATATTACATCTTGACTAATCAAAGAATATATAAAAGTTGTATTCATTAGCAAAGTATGACTAAAGGAAAGGATATCCAAAACATTACCTAGTAAGTTAAAATTTATCACTTTTCGATTTTTAATAGAAATGTAAATCACATAACTTTCTCTATTTTGGTCCAGGGCCGTCTCGTTCATTTTTGGGTCCCAGAGCAAAAGATAAAAATGGGCCCCTAAAAATTTAAGACATAACGCATAATATAATACATCTTTTGTTTTTTATTGTTAATATTTAATCTACTTTACAAAAAAAACACTAAAAACTCATATTATTTAGCAAAAAAATGTAAGTTATATATAAAGTTGATTCAAATTAATATCACTTACATACATAAAAATAAGTTTTTGGGCCCTAAAAAATACGGGGCCCTGGGCAGTTGACCGCTTTGCACTTGCCATTCGATGGCCCTGTTTTGGTCAATCTAACAAAATTAGACTACAAATTCCTCTCTATTCCCATGTATTTGTCATACTTTTTCTATTATTATTTGTGCCGTTAACTTTGCAACATATCTATCTTGGACACATCTTCCGAAAGATTTTCTATCGCATTTAAGTGATTGACGAGCGTTGCAATCTCATGGAGACAAGAGAAAGGGAGTAAAAGCATTATGTTTTAATGTTTGAAACAACATAGACCAAGTACATATAACAAGGAAATTAGCACAAATAACATAACCACTTCAAACAAAAAGTAGTATAGTTAATGCATAAACAGTGTGATTTTTGTATTAAGTGTATAAAAAAGAGTAAAAGTAAGGCCTAAATTGAGGGTAGTGTCATTAGTGTGAACAGTTATGGGATGAAATAAAATTTGGTGGCTTGGTCAAACATAGAGCTTGGACTGGCCTCAATCCTAGTGGTGATGGTGCATGAGAGAGAAAACACATTAAAAAAGTTGGAAATAAAAAGTAAAAGTAAAGTAGAGTGAAGGAATGGGAAGAAGCTAAGAGTAAAAATATAGCATTATGTACAGGCTTTGGTTTGAGAAAGTGAAATACAATCTAGCCCCACGGTTAGACTGCCCTTGTTAAAAATAAAAACAATCTAGTCTCAGTAACCCGCACAAGGCAGAGTCCTGGTGGGGTATTCTATTTTCTAGAATGATGCAAGCAAATCATACCCGTCCTCCTAAGGAGGAAGTAAAGAGAGATGCGCATGGTAAAAAAAACCCCAACTGATGTCTACACTAAGTAGGGGTCGAACCCCAAACCTTTTGCTCCACATACGGATGCTTTATCTATTAAGCCAAAGGTGCTGATGTGAAATTAAAAAAATCACTTTTATTTATCTTTATCATTTTGTTTATTTACTACTTACTCCGTTTCAATTTAGTTAAACAATAGAAACGGTGGAGTATTATTTATTCATCACTCTTAATTTGTGATTAATTTTTAAACTATACGTTAAAATTTAATTAAGTGAGATCTTGTTTAATTCGTCTCATTACAAAGATTATTAATATAAAATTTTTATAATTTTTTACAAGATATTAAGCATGAAATTAGTACATTAGATTGCAAGAAAAAACAAGCACCGCAAGTAAATTGAACAACGGAGGAAGTATTATTCTTTAACTTTATGGTGATTTAAATCACTTTTCAAATTATGTTAATTTTTCTGTTCATTTTCATCATGTGTATGATTGATGAAATAGAAATACATTTGAACGATCATTTAAATTCTTATTAATTTGTCTACATATTTTAATGCATTTTCTCTCAAAACTCTCAAGATTTGCCAAGAAAAATGTAGAGTGTACTCTACTTCAGATAGGAAGGACAGTTGTAGTTGTAGTTGTAGTAACACGATACTGTAGTAGTATTGAGAAATCATAATAAAACATGCGGGTAATAACTTTAGGTTAGAATGCAGTACCACCAAAGAAAAACAAAAAGAGATAAAAATGAAAAAAGAAACAAAAAGTAATAATAAGCAAATTGACGGCGTATTGAATTAGTGAGTGTAAGTTCGGATATTCAAATCAAAGTCAGTTTTCTGTAGATACTAGATAGTACCTGCTGCTGCACCACCATTACAGCCTACAGCATTACTATTCATCCACTATTTCTACACCTAGCCCTACCAATTGCATCAAATCAATCCCACATTTACTCTTTTTTTTCTTTAGATACTTCCCACTGCCCACTAGATTTTAGATACTTCTGGTGTTCTGAATAACGGAGTTTATATAACACTATTTATCGTTCAAGCTTATCTCTAAAAGCAAGTATATTACCGCTAATACTTCCTCGAGCTAAAACGGAGGAAGTATAAAAAAATATAGTTGGCATAAAAAATACTCCTATTTATTAGGAGTGTCCCATTTACTTTATGCACTTTATTCAATGCACTTATTCAAACATTAATATCTATAATTGTGCATGATTAAAAATTATAAAAAGTTGATATAAAAAATTCTTGCATTGAGATGAATCAAACAAAATCTCACTTGAGTATATTTTTAACTACCAAAAAAGCAAATGGGACACTTGTGAGAATAGGAGTGAGTATTAATTTTGTATGATTGATCAAAATATGATCAAAATCACATTGAATTACATAAAAATTGAAATGTTGGAATGAAGAAAGTATCTAGTGTTTTTTATTGATTTTTTAAATACATTTTAAATATTATTCCCCCTTCCATTCAATTACCTAGAAAAAATATGAAAAAATGAATATTTTATCCCAAAACAACATTTAAAATTTAAAATAAATGAATAGAGTAAGAGTAAAAATAAAATTACCTTGACGGCCTTTCCTAGCTTGGCCTTCTCTTCTACAGCTGTTATCCCAAAGATGGGCTTCATATCTACCCGTCCATCTATGCCTACATTCACATTTTTTCATTAAAAAACTTTTTTTCTGAGAGATCGTCCGTCCTTCTGAAAGACGTCTTTCATGCCCAGTTTATTAAAGTTTAATATCTATTTTACTCTACATTTCCTTTTATGGGTCAGTTCGATTAGAGACGGTCTCCGACAAGAATTGATAAAAACTTAACCCACTTGTATTTTCTAATCTTAAAATGTAATAAATTAATATAATTATAGAAGTATTAAAAATTAATTAAGTTCAACAAAACAAAAAAAAATAAATAATTACCTAGTAACACCTCTGTAAATGGAAGTTCTTTGACCAAAAGTATCAGAAATCTTTTTAACACTGTTATCAGAATCAACCCCAACTCCAACTGGAACAACTGATTTTTCAACAGTACTCTGAGGAATAACTGCAAGCGACAAACTTCCACCATTGTTATTATTACTAATATCAGATTTGGTGCTACCATAACTCGGGATTAACTCGTTATTATGATGAGTTGACTCAATAGAATGGCCAACAAACTCAGACCCATTTGCACCACCACCACCACCACCACAACTTAAGTGAGTTGCAGACGAGTCATCCACCTCAGAGCCCGAGTTAGCAGAAAAAGCGGCTTGAAACCCAGCAAGGTTTGAAGTCATAACTTTTAGATCTTGCTGTTGATGAGTATTAGTGTAGTAGTTAGGCACCGAGTTTTGATGGTGGTTTGACTCGTAAAGATGAGTTAACTGGGAGGACGAGTCCTGAGTTGTATCGGTTTGACTGTTATACGTCGTCGTATGATGATGACCCCCTCCACCGCCAAAAAAATCTTCTAGTTTTGGCATTGTTGGAGGTGGGTTATCGTCTATATGCTGGTCCACCACATAATCAGTGTACATTCCCATATTTGCCTTCTGATTTCCCCAATCTGTAAAACCCAAATCAAAAAAATTAAAAAACCTTAAAACTTAAAAAAAAAAAAAAGTATCATGATTTAAATAAAAACGAACCAGTGGTGTAAATAGGGTCTAGAAAATAATGGGAAGACGGGTTTGAGACAGGAGTGTGAAGAATCTGAGGAGTTTGATCATGATGATCATGATGATCATGATGAAGATGATGATGATGAGAAGTAGCCATCATTTCCATGGGTGACAAAGAAAATGATAGCCAGTTACTTGCTGTACCTGCTGCTGCTGCTGGTGCCATTTTTATAACTTGAAGATTAAATTTAATTTAAAGGAAAAAAAAAACTAAGAAGCCGTTAGAATGGTCAAATGAAACTTGATATTTAGGTGGGAAAACCGCGATACAAACGAAGAAAAAAAGAAGTAAATAAATGAGAAGAAATCAATGCATGCAAAGAATTAAATTAGATTTTGGGGATGTATGCATGAAAATGAATAATGATAAGTTGTTGTTTTGTAAATTAAGGTGAAAATGAGGAAATGAGAAAAGGGTTAAGTTTATTTTTGGGGATAATGGAAGAAAATGGATTGTTGTGAGGAGTAAGAGAGAGAGGGAAGGGAGAAGAAGAGGAGGAAAGGGAAGATGTGGAAGAATTTAAGGGGGTGAAATAGCGGTATTTGCTGCCAACCGGCGTAAGACCAGAGAGACAGATACACACACGGACAGACTACATAATTTGTAGTGAGAATTTTGGGTGCTTTTTTTTATTATGTTTATTTTATTTATTATATAACTCGGATTATGTCTTTTTTGATTTGTATTAAAGAGAAAGAGGATGGTTTTTAAGGATATTGGTAATGAATGAAGAAAGAAGATGAATGTGTGAATGAAATTAAAAGAATGTTAAAATGTATGGATAAGATTAAAAGAAAGTGGTGGGTAATCATCTAAAAATAGAAATGACGCAAATTAAGTGGAACGGAGTAAAATGGAAAATGTTGCAAATTATATGGATGAAGGGAGAACTCTTGTTAAGTATTTTGAATTGCATCAAAGAGGAATGAGTTTATTTTTATGAAAGTGGTAATAAATGAAGAGAGAATGAATTATGTGGATTGAATTAAAAGAGAGTTAAAATGTTTGGATGAGATTAAAAGAAAGTGGTAGGTTATTGTCCAAAAATAGATTTAATGCAAATTAAGTGGGACGGACCAATATAAAAATTGATGCAAATATAATAGGACGAAGGGAGTGAGTCTTATTACTATGAGACTAGTATAATTACTTTATTTTTTTAATTGATTATTTTGTATTATAAGTTTTAATTTAATGTTACTTATATTTGATCCCTATAAGGTTATAAGCCATTGATCATTATTGTACCCATTGTATCCTGAACATTAAAAACTATGATCGGGAGGGAAAAAAGGCGATAACACGTATCTATCAAGGAGGATGTGACCTATAGTCTCCCGACTCTAAAAATGATCTTTAAAATATAAGTTTTTTACAAGAAAATCGAATGAGTGAAATTAAATTCACAAGTTACCATTTTAAGTTTATAACAATTTTAAACACAAATTCTTATCAGAGACGGTCTCTTTGAGAGATCATCTCTAATTGGGTTGTCCCATTAGAAAAAATGTAGAGTAAATATAGGTAATAAGTTTTAATAGTTTGGACCTGAGAGACGTCTACAAAAAAGACGGTCTTTCAGTAATAATGTATTATTTGAAATTTTTTTTATTACAATAATATGGAGAGGGAGAGTGGGGATAGGGGATCATGAAGGGTGTCTTTTTAGCTAGTGAAGGTAAGAGGGGGCACGAAATTTTGTCTCAAACGAACAAGTGCCCGGGAGATCCGGGCTCAAGCGGTAATCGGAGACTTTGTTTGCTTTCTCTTAGCTTTACTCTCCAGTTTTATGTTGAATTATCCTTGTCATGTACTTCCTTTTTAAATGTTTTTTTTATTTATTTTTTATACACTCTTTAAAGGAAATTTTATGTATTAATATCTAAATACAAATCATAAAAATTTTTAAAGAATATATAATAAAATATTTTACATATATTAAGACGAATCTAACAAAATCTCAATTGGATATATTTTATCATCGATCGTCATCATCATCATCATCATACCCAGTGTTCCCGCACATAGATACTCTATGGTCAGGGTCCGGGGAAGGAAGGTCGACGGCGTCTCATACCCAGAAGGAGGGCGGTCATAAGAGTCCTTCAGCTCTAAAATAGTCCTCAAAGATAGGACCTGAAAATATCTGAAACATGCATCTTACACCCACATTAGCCATATACATTTTTAAAAATCTTAATCAAAATTTTTTCTCCAAAATAGAATATTTTAAACAGAAAAAACATTAGAAAGGAGAGAGTGGTAATTATTTTGAATGATAAATAAAATTAACTTGACTACATTGAAGTTGTAATAGTGAATTTAGAGTTGAATGAATTTAAACTAAGTTGAGAATAACATGTTTTATATTGAACTCAATTTTTAAATATCTCAAAATAATTGTATTGATCAAATTATTTGAGTTAATAAAATTAAAATTGAAAAAATAGTCAAAATGTTTGAATAAAAATTAGAGTCGTTAAATTTAACCTTCAAGTGGACGCTCACTTAGATAAATATCTACCAATTAAGAATGCATGTTCGAGCTGCCACACGTTGAGACGATAACATCTATAATTGTCAATGCCCTATTTTAATCAATAATATTTTTATTTTGAGTATTAAAAATTCTAAGATACTAATATTAATAAGCTTTACATTGAGATGATTTAAGAAAAATTTCATTTGACCATTTTTGAACTTGTAAAATACTCTGAATTCGATACAAATTAAGAGTGAAATTGAGAGAGTGATGAATTTTGTATAGAATTTTCTAGGTATTGTACTCATGCGTGCTTTACTCCTCTGTCCTATACGATTTGCATCAAAGATAAAGTTGTTTTTTTTTTAAATGTGGATAACGAAAATAAATGAAGAGAGAGAATGAATTGTGTGGATAAAATCAAAAGAGAGTTGAAATGTATGGATGAAATTAAAAAGAAATGGTGAGTCATTGTCTAAAAATAGAAATGATGCAAATTGAGTGAGACATACCAAAATGGATCAGAAAATGCTGCTAATTAAATGGAATGGATGGAGTGGATACTAAGGTTCTCTTTGAGCAAAAATATAATCTTGTTCCTATTTGATGTTTTCATTTGTTTTTCATAGTTTTCGAATCATGTATTGTAGTATTTAAATATAGATAAAAGTTAACTTGGGAGATTAATAAAAATCCAATCTAAC
This sequence comes from Amaranthus palmeri, assembly GCA_019776075.1. Lineage (NCBI taxonomy): Eukaryota > Viridiplantae > Streptophyta > Magnoliopsida > Caryophyllales > Amaranthaceae > Amaranthus > Amaranthus palmeri. The sequence continues at coordinate 1,460,648 of JAAKBH010000009.1, forward strand.
ATGTAGGAAAACACTGTGATTAAAGAACTTAATGACAGATTTTGTCAGGATAATAATAAAACCAGATCATTTATAATATCTAATTTAGCTACTTGGTATTTGGTATAATTCCATCGTTTCGCGATCTAATAACCGACCTCCTCAGTTCCAATATTTTAACTGTAATTCGACATTAGACCGTTGACTTGCTTATTATATCAAAGTTGACTCAAATATTTTAGGGTCTCTAAGCGAAAATTAAAATATAAATGCATATGTTTTAGTTTTTTTAATACCGTTGAGATAAATTTTTTATTTTCCGATTGAATATGACACTACTTTGGTTTTTAACCCAATTAACCAGAAGAAAACTACCAGACAATGTTTTTATACCTAAATTCAATGATTTTCTCTGACACAAAAAATAACAAACAATACCAGACAAGCATTAAACCAAAAACAAAAATCGAAAATTATTAACAAGAATCATACAATAACTTACGCGTATTGCTCATTCAAATAATAATAATAATACTTCATGTTAATATATAATCAATAAAAATATATATTAAAAGATTTGGGTACTTAAAACGGGGCCCTAAGTCATCGCTAATGTAACTCTTGCCACATAACTAGCACTTTAATTTTATTGAACAAATTCTCGATTTCCGCTAATTAAACTGCGATCTGAACGGAAATTCTTGTTTCGATTAGTTTCGGAGGTCGCAGATCATCATTCAATTTTTAGGTATTTATTTTATATTTTGTTGAATTTAATCAAGGTTTCAGCTTCAATGCTTTCTTCATCAATTGTGTAAAATATGGAGTAATCTTTGTGTTTGATTTTGCAAGAGCTGAATTTTGTTTGCTATTTTGTGGATTTACGTAGTTAGTTTGACTTTAGGTTTTTTGAGTGTCGGTGCATGATAAGTTTTGATGTTGTATTGGATTTGATTGTTTTCTTTGGGGCTTTTCTAATTGATGAGTTATTTCATTGATCTGAATAAAAATTTTATTAGCTTCATGTAAATCAATGTGATAGTGTGCTCTTTGTTATGTCAACTTTCTAATTCAGCCAATGAAAATGGTAACCTTTTCTTTTTCTTACATTAAGAAAAAAAACTTGCTGAAAGTAGATATTACTATGTTTGTTTTTGTAATTATTTCTACTTTTAAACTCTTTTTTGATATGTATTAGTTGTATTTTTATGCTCCTTGAAGTCTAGTTTCCAATGCCGCAAACCTTGCATTAATACGATATTCCTATCAAAAGTTATGGCCAAAAGAGTAGACATGTATCAAATTTCACCTCAAAATAACAACACTTTCTACTCTTTTGCTCTTTTACTCCTCATGCCTTGATAAAATTGATAGTTTGATACGTTCTTTGAGCCCGGTAAACATGGTTAGCACCAAAAACACACAAAAACGACTCAAAAGCGCATAATTCACCCATCTTCCCATACTTAGACCATGAGACATCGAAATAGAGTGAAACCGAACGAAATGACCCCGAATCGCCTTCAAAACACCGCAAAGGAGCATAAAAATATAAACGATTAGTGCAAATAATTGCACTTATCAAACCACTCCATGTTTAACCTTTGCTAGTCCTCGAGCAAATCAAGGTTGAAAAGAACAAAAGCAAGGTTAAAATGCGGTCTCCAAATTCAAGCACAAATGAGATAGGATGTTTCAATGAAATTTCTCTCTTTTTCTCTCATTTTGCCTAGGAACTCATTTTGGGTTTTCGTCCTAGCCACTCTTTCATTTTTCCAAATCTCACATTGCTCACCCACTCATGTCGCTCTTTTGCCTAGGTCGCCCTTTCGGGTTTTCAACCTAGCGGGCTTATCTCTTTTGAAGCATGTTTCCCTTTTTCTAATGAATAGCATGTACAAACTTAGCAAAACAAAAGCAATGATACAATATAAACATGAAGCTAAGATTGTACACAAGTGAAGCAGAAAGAGAATATGGGTAGCAATAGGGTCTTCAGTAACCCTGGATAAAGCAGACTAGAGCATAGAAAAGAATGCATAGCTAACTAGAATACTCCAATGGTGAACTGGGATAACACCATCAGTTGCACCATTACCTCTTAAGACATGAACACCGGCTCTCCTTATGGCTCCCCAAAAGAAAGAGGCTTCCTATCTTAGTCTCCTTATCTCTCAGAACGTGTAGTCGCGGGTCGAACACAAGGAAGCTTGGGACAATGGACTTTACGATTTCAGTTGATTAGATTGCTAGAGGGAATAAAAATAGTGATTGGTTTTGAACTAACAACTAAGAATGCAGTAATAAAGATGTGGTTTAACTATATGATGATGAGATCTAGGGTGTCGGGCATCCCCTATAGTCTTGCATGATCCAATTCTCATTAGTGTCTATGAAGTATAGGATTAATTGTGTGATTAAACTTGATCTTGTTAATCTCAAACTCTCGCTCTGTTGATTAACTATTAGATTTAGACCCTATTAATTCAATTCTCACGCGTTAACTTTATTGAACGAATTAATAAGAATTTAACTAAAGTTTACCCTAAAGCAAAGGCGATCCCAATCTCACACGCTAGTTCTATTGAATGGTTCGACAAAGCATATTTAATTTAGGGTTAATTAGCACAATTTAATCACTTTAATCCATAGTTTCATAGACACATCCAAAAATCAAATCATGCTCAACTAATAGGTTCAAACCCTAACCCTAGAAAATGGATCTACTCACTAGTCATGATAAATGCAATGGATATCAATTCAAAATTAATACTAAACATAAATGACAATGAATAAGATAATGAAATGGAATGAGCAATAATGAACTACTTAAAACAATAACAATAAATACCAACACAATAATGGAGAAAGACAAACTAAACTCTTTATTAGAGAAAGATTAAAACTAAGATTCAATGTTCAACAATAAAACTTAAACTAATACAATAATTCAAAGGCAAAAGAAGAAAATAAACTTACAAACTTGAAGGATGAATAATTCTCAAAGACTAGATTAATGTTCTTGCAAAGTAAACTAAAACTAAAATGAAATTAAAGGCTAGATTAATGGAAGATTAAGCAAAAACCAAGTAAAGTTGAAGAGAGGAAGAAGAGAACCCTAATCAGGATTAAGGGTTCTATTTATACTAATGAGGTTAATTAGCCTAGGCCCAAAGAAAGCCCGGAGGAAAAACACGCCAAAAAGGTGAATTAATGTTCCGCCGAGTCGGCTTTCCAAAAGTATCTACCACAGCCGAGTCGGCTTCAAGTGTCTGGAAACTCACTGATCTTGACAGCATATTTCGCCGAGTCGGCGTTCTGATAAAAATACCTACAGCCGAGTCGGCGATTGCTGGCAGACAGATTCTGCTGACTTCAAACGGTCGCCATTTCTTGCTCGGTTATCGGAATCGGACATATAATATACCGTTGGAAAGCCCTTGAAGTATAGTTTCCAATGCCGCAAACCTTGCATTAATACGATATTCCTATCAAAAGTTATGGCCAAAAGAGTAGACATGTATCAAATTTCACCTCAAAATAACAACACTTTCTACTCTTTTGCTCTTTTACTCCTCATGCCTTGATAAAATTGATAGTTTGATACGTTCTTTGAGCCCGGTAAACATGGTTAGCACCAAAAACACACAAAAACGACTCAAAAGCGCATAATTCACCCATCTTCCCATACTTAGACCATGAGACATCGAAATAGAGTGAAACCGAACGAAATGACCCCGAATCGCCTTCAAAACACCGCAAAGGAGCATAAAAATATAAACGATTAGTGCAAATAATTGCACTTATCATCAATCATTAATTATTTATGGCAGCATAAAGATTAATAACACAACAATATGATTAGTATTAGTTAAGCCTAAAAAAAATCATGACTCACATCACATGTATGAGTAAATTAGGCAAAAACTAGTGAATGTGCCGGGTATTTGAAAAATAAATTAGAAAATAAAATTTAAAAAAAATATAATATAATATATTTTGATGTATGATTTGACGATAAAATGCCATATTTTATGTAGTTATATAATATAGTACTCCCTATTAACTAATGTCCAAAGAATATGCGTTAGCAAGATCAATATATAAAATTTTGTACTCCTATTACTATTAGTCATCTAAAGAACTTACAATAAATTAATTAAAAAAAAATTTACAGTAAATCAATCAAAAAAATGTATATTGGTAAAAAAAGGACTGAACAATAATTTGCACAAAATAGTTACATGTGGTAAGTTGGTTTAATTTACGTATTAAATTTACCTATGACATAGTAAAATTAAACATGCATCCCATTATGTTTTTTTAGCAGAAAATTAATATCATATATATATAATGTTTCGAAACTGATTAATTTTGTAAAATCCTACTTGCACGTTCTAATTTAATTGCAATATTAGAAAAATGACACTATTATTCATCACCTTTAATTTGTAATAAGATTTTAATCTATAAGTTAAAACATAGTCAAGCTAAGTGAGATCTTCTTTGATTTATTTCATATCAAATTTTAATAATTTTTTATTATACATAATAAAAGACATTAAGAATTATATTAGTGCGTTAGACCATGCGTGAAAAAGTAAAAAATAGTATAGAGTTTTTTTCTGTATTTGTAGGCCATAGACTTGAGAATCTCTTAATTCAAGAGAATCTTTGTAAGTCAAAGGGAGAAAAATTAATTGTTAATATAAATGATGATAATTAAATCCCTATTTCAAAAGGGAAATAGAAAAATCCCAATCACTAAATTAATTCTTATCAATAATCATCATTAATTAATATATATGTGTGTGAGTGTGTGAGTGTGTGTGAGTGTGTGCGTGAATCCTTTATTATTTGAACTTAGATAAATCGTCATCACATAATGAATAAGCTAGCTAATTTACCTATTTTTTTTAACTAAATCTTCATGGTTGAAGACTTTTAAATTTTATATGTCTCAATTTTCAATAATTATTATGAGTGTATGTTTTGATATTGTTGTATAATAAATTATTTATTCACTTTAATAATAATAATATTATAACAAATTACAAAAATTAAATAATTAATTAGTTTATGTTGGAAATGAATAAATTTTACAAAATAATCATTCATATCAGTAAAAATTTATAGTATTTGCATAAAATACGGGAATATATCTAATTGATTATGATACTAAACTGGTTGATAATGGTCTTTAAAAGATAGAAGGCACCGCTAATTTTGATTCTAGCTAGTTCTAGACTTCTAGTATCTTCCACGGTAATAGATAAATATGTTGTAACTTAAATGAATAATCTTATTTACTCACGAATAGAGAAATAGATTGTATCTAAAATTTTCACAACACCACTCATTAAGGAAGGCATGCTATATTTTTCATTATATTTAATTTAATCTATATATCTAATCTGTAGTAATAATAATAATAATAATAATAATAATAATAATAATAATAATAATAATAATAATAATAATAATAATAATAATAATAATATCAATAATAATATCAATAATAATAATATCAATAATAATAATGAAAATTGACTTTAATAATCCAACATTCCACCAATCCTTTATGAATAATATATTACTTTTATATTGAATAATGATTCGGTAAAATATATTTTGGACAAATTGGAATAATCATTTAGTATGAGAAATCAGAATTTTCCCCCCTTGATTAAAGGAATATAAGATAGGGAATATTTTATGATAGTATGCAAACAATAATTAAGAAAATTAATGAGAAAAGTATTTGTTTTAATATGTTCGTCTTTTAATAATTGGGATATCATATAAAATACTGGCTTATACACTTTAACATTTTAAACTAATTTACATCAGTTCTCAATTTCTAATAAAACTAATTAATTTAATTAATTAATTTATCTAATAACAAATTTAATCACGTTATATCATTTAAAAGATAATATTATGAGTTCACTGATTCATTAATGCTAGGTTTTTTTATACTTTTATGTCCTGTGGTGCCAATTGTTTATTTCATTTGTTATGCATATACTTAATTAATTAATTAATTTACATCAGTTCTAGTATTTCAAATATATAATATCCATTCTAAAAAATATATATATAATATTAAATTTTTTTTTTATATAAAAAAGCATCTAATCTACTTATATACTATAAGAAAACATTGTTAAATAAAATGAAGGTTAGGAAGACCGGTCAAACAACATATAATATTTCTAGTAAGAACCCTAATCGCTAGCCTTTATCCTAATTATTAGTAATACTTCCTCCTGATATACTTGCTATATTTTGTTTTTTGGCTCTATTTATCGTTTAAGCTTATTTTGTATATTGCGGTTTATATATATAAGTAAAAATATAGTCAAGTGAGATCTTGTTTGAATCGTCTAATCGCATACTTTCGTAGAATGAATTTTTTTAAATTTTTAAATGTGTATAATTAAACATATAAATGAACAAAACAACACATTAAATTGGGTAAAAAGTTAAATGTAACAAGTATAATAAAACGGAGGAAGTAGTTCAAAACGGAGGAAGTAGTTGAAAAGATTAATAGTAGTAAGCTAGAGATTAGAACTAAAAAAATTCGTAAAGTGGTTATCAACATGCATGCGTATCATACTTTGTTGCACCAAGATCTACAACAGTCATATTGAAAGTATAAGATCGACAATATGACAAAATTGGAGCAAATTAGTCGATGTTAGAATATTTGAATGCGTGTTTTATAAGGATTCAAGTTTTAGATGCATTATTTCTAACGAATTCTTAAACATTGCCATCCTTTTTATTATTTCGCCATTTCTTTTTTAATAAAATTACTTAAATATCTTTAAATTTAATATTAATTATAAAATAAACCATTATTATTTCTAAACTAAATTTCTTAATAATAATTAAATTAAAATAAAAATATAAATTTAGTAATCGAAAAATAAACCTAATCACACATTTTGTAAATTAATTAATTAGGTCACTTTTAAAATATATTATAAGTTAGGTCACTTTTAAAATATATGCTCAATTCCAATACTCGAGCGAGAACTAACGATCTTTTATAGTTTGCATTGAATTTTAGTATGTACATCCAGTCGCACAAAACACGTGACTCGACCGCAGTAGAGTCACGCGTATTGTGCGACTGTATCACGTTGGAGTTGCATATTTTATGCGACTCTATCGCGGTTCAATTGTGCGTTTTGTGCGACAAGGTATACTGACAATATTTAGTGCAAACATTAAACGATCATCTTTTCTCACTCGGTTATCGAGTTAGGCATATAATATGAGTATATCGTTAGCAATCTCTTAAAGTATAGCATCTAATGCCGCAAAGCTTGCATTAATGCAATTTTCGTTCAAAAGTTATGAGCAAAAGAGTAAATATGTATCAAATTTCAGTACAAACAAACTTAAAACGATCGTAATTTCTTGCTCGGTTTTCGAAATTGGGCGTATAATATATCATTGAAAAGTTTTTGAAGTCAAGTTTCTAATGCCGCAAACGTTACAATGTTATTTTCTTATTAAAAGTCATGGACAATAGAATGAATATGTATCGAATGTCAGCACAAAACATGCGACTAGGTTTATTTTTCAATTAAATTTTTTTTATGATTAAATATTTTATTTTAATTTAATTACTATCATACAAATTTTTGATTTCTAATTAAAAAAATTCAAAACCATTTAATACTTCATTTAAAAAAATGACAATTCAATAAACACAAAACCTGTATGCGGTCGCCTCACGCATGCGGCCAAAAAAAATTATACTAATCGAATGTAAGCCTTAAAACCATATTTCAAGACTTAAAAGTTCAACTCTAACACTTAAAATCCCCCTACTTTAAGCCTCAATCTTCCTTCTGCATAGGCTTAATTTTTAGCTATCAACTTTAACCTTAAAACACCCATTTACCACTTAAATTGCCAATTATAACTCTTAAAACCCCTACTCCAACCCTTAATTTTTTATTTACTTACCAACTCAAACTGCAAAATATTCATTTCAAGACTTAGAATGTTTAATCCAATGGCTTTAAAGTTTGTCTAAACCAAGACTTAAAATGCCTACTTCAAGGTCCAAAATGTTCAATTCAAGTTTTAAAACGACGACTTTAAAATTATGGGTTGAATTAATCTATGAGTGGTCCCACATATGTGGCTGTCTCACAAGAGATTTGTCATTCAATAAAAGCGATCACAATATTAATGTTTAAGGATTGAGTTTAATTATATGGGAGACACTCCTTGTATTCTGCACAAGGCAAGGTCCGAGTGAGGAGTTTTTTTTCCTGAAAGATGCGGACAAATCATACTTGTTCCACCAAGGAGGGAGCTGATGTTGGAAATACTTCACATGTGAGACAAGATCCCACATCGATAAAATAGTGGGCTGTGAACTTGCATATATATTTGGTGAGCTAATTCTCCTATTGCCATATGGTTTTGGGAAACAATGAACCTCACCGAGTATATGTGCAAGTCAACGCTCTTGACTCGTGGATTTGTGGGCCCGAGCCTACGGGTGTCCCGTGTCCCCACGAGTGGGCCACGGTGAGATTATGTGACAAATTGTCACGGCCTAATAAGGGAGGACTAATAAAGTAATTGTAAAATAGGAATACTAAAGCATAAAAGCAGGGGAAACAATAAGCCTGGTGATGAGCACAGAGCACGCACATAGCGGCAGCATTAGCAATATGACTAGTGTTGTAGGTAAGCCGTGAGCAGCAAGAGTTTGAAGTTTGTTGGCCATCTTATCATAATTACTATCTTTATGATGATTCAATCTCCCATTTTTTGGGGTTGTGATGCCAAAATGTGAGCCATCCACAACCCTCATTTTCTTCTATTTTGTTCCCATTATTAGTCTTTTGGTTCATACTAGGATGACTAGTACCACTTCTTTTACTTTTTTTATTAAAAAAAATAGATTCATTGCCTTTGTAAAAGACAATTTATTTTGTTCTATCGGTTTGTTTCTTCTTTTAAAAAAATTTAACCGTTGCTTTTTATCTTCCATTTGTGAATGGTCCCTATACTTTAGCTTTAATAGGTCACAACCTCATAGTAAAAAAACTATATATTATCGTTTTACACAAAATATATATATGAATATGTTAAGTTTATTAATAAAATAATTATATTTGTTATAAATAATACGCAAAATGAATAAAAATTTTGCACATAGCCCCTTAATTTTTCAAGACGGCTCAGAATTTAAATTGTTATATTAATATAATTTTAATGATTATAATTTTAATAGAGAAAAATTAAAATTATTAATGATAATATATCCTTGTATTATTGTGAGGTACTTCCTCCGTTCCAATATAGTCGCAACATACGAAAAATAAGCACTATTCACTTATCTCTTTTAATTTGTGATTTATAAGTAATCTATAAGTTAAAATATATTCATGTGAGATCTTGTTTGATTCGTCTCGACGTTATAAAGATTATTAATATCAAATTTTTATAATTTTATATTATACATAATTATAAATATTAAGGATTATTGAATTAGTGCATTGGACTGCGTGAAAAAGGCAAATGTTGCAAGTATTTTGGAACGGAGGTAGTAGATGCTAAGTTAAAGTGGGATTGAGAAAATATTATAATATTACTTGTAAGAGGAAGGATGGATTTGGATGTACTTTATCACACGTACGCATGCACATGCTTTCCTTTACTGATATTCGACTTAATAAATGGGAAAATAACAAATGATCATTAGTTCTCTCAAAAAAAATTTTGATCATTAATAAACGTTTTTGAATAAAAATATAGAAGTATGTTGGAGATTAAAGAGTAAAAATCAAAACAAATAATTATCGGAAAATTGTAGCTAGAAAAATATGTTAATAATGAGATAAAGTCATAAAGAAATAGAATAAAGTTAATTTACAAAATTTAACGACTACAACCACTACATTTAATTACTTTAATCTCATTAATCACGTGGCACCCATCTAGCATGGAGCATGGGACGGTAAGATCTAAGATGTACAAATTTTTCTTATTAATGATGAAAAAATTAGGAGGTTGTTTTCGATAAACCATTAATATGAATGTTATATGCAACTTTATTAGTGAGTCATTTTACTTGATTTTATTAGATATTACAGCACATTTGGTAAACAGTACTAAATGGTTGGAATAATATAAAATGTTAGTGTAATTTTGGTAAGAATGATACCTCTTAATAAATTTAATGGCCATACCTAATCTTCTCTAACACACTCATTTTCTTCATAAAATTCATCCCAATGAATTACTACTTAAACATGTGGTATTATGAGATAATGAAAAAATGTGAACAAAAAGACGTTTTTATGATCAAACTTTCATTATCATGGTAATGACATGTACATATCAAGAATGTTAACATTAAGAACGATTCTCGTTACTACCAATTAGTACCATTAATCAAATGCGCAATTAGAGTAATGAAAACTCCCAAAAAGCAAATGAAAAAAGATAATTTGATCTCTCTATAAATAGTGCGAATTAAACATGATGCTATCATATAGAATTTAAGATGCAAACGAAAGATCGACTTCAATACTATGAGGTCAAATAGTAAGTAATATTATAAACAACTTTTAAGTTTGTAAAAAGCTACTCTCTTCCTTCCTTAAAGAAATTTTCATTTGTCATTTTGAGTTGTTTCATTTGTTGTTATTATAAGAAATCTTTTCATTTATAATACAAATTTTGGACATAAATAACCTTGGTCATCCTCATTTTAATATTTTATTAATGTCTATGGTCTTTACATATCTTATACTAACTTCATTTTAACAATTTTCTATTCTTTATGTTCGCCACATGTTTCCCACTAACTTTATAAAATTATTTTTTTATTAGTTGTGGTCTCTATATTTTTTTCACTAACCTTCTTTTAATAGAAGTATTTTTTTTGTTATATATATGGTCCCTATTTTTTCTCAACCAAACTTATTATTCAATAAAATAATATTTTCACTTTCTATAAAATTCTATTTTTCTTTATTTCCGCAAACATTAGAGCTAAAACCAAAAACCTATTAGAAGCAACTTTTTCTATTGACCCACTTTTTCTATTGAGCAACATATAACGAATAATTATTATTTACCAAACAACTGCATAACAAATGGTTTAAAGAACTATAAAAAACAACGTATTTATGAGCAAATATTATTCGGCTAGTTGACTAGCAAATTAATTAGCCCATCCTAAATTGAAAATAATTGATTGGAAAGTTAAAACTGTGGACGTGGCAACTCGATTGGTTTTCTATGACATGAGCAAAACTTTGTTATTCTCTCGTTTTTTATAAAAAATTCCTAATTAATAACCAAATTCTGTAAATCATTATAAAAAAACAAAAAAATTACTATCAAAATAAATAAAATTACAAAAGATAAATTAAAATAATACAACTCTCATTCTATTACACATATCATATAAAGGTAATTTATTAACTCACAAATAATCGTTATTTAATAAGACTTTTTTTTATTGAGTAATTTGTTGTCATACCGTTGATTAAGAATGAAGTGTTCTCGATAGTTCAGGACACGTACACTTAATCGCTGGCGCAAATGTATGTGCAATCAACATGCTTCTATAAAGCTAAGCTAAGCTAACCTAGGTGAGTTTTTTTTATATTATTGTTCTCGAGAACAAATGAACAAAATTATTAATTATTAATCGAATTAATAACGTGAATTATAAAGCAAATTTGAATTATATTAAAGATTAATTTTAGCTTTGTCCTTATCTAATTATCATAGAATTGGTCTCTTCATAAATTGCACACGTAAAAAGGTGGATAAAGTCGTTTCTCATTGTTTTTGGGCCCTAGGCGAAACATATAAAATGACTCTTGTATAAGTAAAGTTTCTGTTCTTTTTTCTCCAACTATGCGTTGTATAATTTTTTTTTTCCCATCACATTAATGTCAAGTAAATATACAAATTAAAGATTATATAATGATAAGGTAATGCACAAACTAAATTTTAATAATAAGGATTGACTCAATTTGGGCCCATTTATAAGTTGGGTCCTATGCAATTGCACCTCAAAACTACTCTCAGAAACGGCCCTGATATTTTTGAGATATTACTTAACTATCATTTTTATATTTTTCACGTTTTTATTACATTAAAAAACGCGTAAATATCGACTGAAATACTGACTAACACAAAACAGTCGGAATTTATTCTAATATATAAATATGGGGTCGAACTACTCCTATCATTGAATATGAATTTGATTGAGGAATATTGTACTAACATGACTAATAATACATTAATATGACAAATTTTATTCTAATTATAAATATAAGGGTTCAAACTACTCCTCTGATTTAATTTGAAAATCAAAAATTGACTTAAATTAAATGTTTGACAAATCAATGAAATTTAATTTTGGATTTGACTCAATTCCATTATTGTTTTAAAAGTAGTTAAAATCAAAAATTCAACAATAATTTTTCAGACCTTTGTAATTATCAAATTCTTCATTTATGATTTCATAGTTTAAATCTACAATTTAAAATATAAATTACTTCTTTTCAAACACAACTTTATATAATTTAAATGTTTTTAAGTTAAATTTTGGAAAAATTGATACATAAATTGCCCTGATTAATTTTTGGGGAAAAGTTATTCAAGAGAAAGTGACACGTATACAATTTTAGATGGAGATGGTATATATTAAGAAAGTTTTATTTTAGCATTAAAATTAAAAACAATAAATAGATGTGAAAATGAAATCAAGTGGAGGTGGTAAAGTCAATTTTCAAATAAAAAAAGAGATAAAATAAACTCAATGATCCAAAATAATTACACAAATTGAGAGGCACACATGGATCTCTTTAATATTATTCAAAACTCCCACTATTTTCCTATATCTTGTATCTTATTTAATTTTTGTAATTATTCATCTACCAGCCTTAATTTTCATTTTGTTCTTAAAATATAATTTCCTACATATTTGCGTAAGATATTCTTTGATTTATCTAAATTTAAATATTATTAATATTAACTTTTTATAAATTTTAACTATACACAATAAAAAATATGAAGGATTTAATTATTGCATTTAAAACTATGAAATTCTAAATGGGATATTTATCAGGCATGAAAAGACAATATTGTCACATAGAACAACTTTAAGGGGAAAAATTTATGTAGGAGTAACATGTGAACTTAAGAATAATGTCTGGCAACGTAAATAATTAAATTTCGGTATTTAAACTTATAAATTGTTAAATCGTACACTACAACAAATTTAGCTTTTTGCGATATTGTATTTAGTGGCATTAAAAAAATGCCACTGATTCATATTTTTAGTGTAATAATTAATGATTTTTATTTTTAGTTCCACCATAAGTGATTTAGCGACACTTAATTTGGTCTTTAGTGGCATATGTAATTGTCAGTATAGTCTATTATGACATTTGTGAGAAATGTCACTAGATTCTACGTCGCTAAAAGCTTTAGTGTAACTTTTTAATATGCTGCTAAAGGGTCTAATAAATGCCACAAAATCCTCTATATACACTACAAGAAATTTGAAATAGTGACATTTTAATTAAATGTCGTTAAATATATCACACCAAAAACAAATTATGTTGTAGAGGTAAATGAAACCTATACTTAGAGTTTTCAAAAATTTTGATACTTGTCTCAATTTTAAATTGTCATTCGAACTCTATGGAATCCAATTCCACATTTTCAAATTTAAAATTTGTTAAATATTATATTTAAGCTAGTTCAGCATTTAAAAAAGAATTTCAAGTTGTCAAACATCCGCAATTTAGTAGTGTTGAAGACGATGAGCTAATAAGATAAGTTATGAGGGTGTTTGGCAAATAGCTGATAGCTGGTAGCTGATAGCTGATAATAGTGGCTGATTTGACCAGCTGATTTATTTAACTGGTTTGACCAGCTGATATTGAACCCGCTGCTATAAGCAGCTTGTTCAAAAACAGCTTTTTCGTATCAATAAGTTGTTTCAACCAGTTAATTCACAAAACACTATCTTTAGCTGGTTTGACCACACATCCCTCTATTTATATCCAAATAAGCTAAAATTGTTCAATAAGCTAATTTACCAAACACCCCTTATGATTTTGTGTTTAAATAAAGCATCCATGCTACTTTGTTGATTGGCACAAGCTAGTTTGTGTAAAAAACTTGATCATCACATGGCTTATTGGCAATTATTGTGTAGTCCATGGATAAGTTGTGATTGGGTATCTTATTCATCAATATATCCAAATTCATTATTTATGCATGATTGTATATCAATAATGCATAAGTGGTGACTCTGCACTATTTATTAGTTATTACTAGCTAGTATTGGTTTGGTTTAAGTTCCATATCGAATTATACCTAACTTTTGTGATTATAAATGATTGATTTGCATGCATGCATGTCATTTGAAGATCATTAATTTCTTAATATTATTAGGGGATAATTATGGGAATAATCTTGGTTTAAGTAGTTGTAGAGTAGGTCTTGTTCAAAGCCAATGCATCACCTTACATGTGGTGTAATACCATAAGAAGAATGTGGTACAAATTTTTACTAAAGACCTTTATTTTTCGACACTATTTTTTAATTGGTCTTAATATGTATTTTAATTTTGATTTATAAGTTAAAACAGAAATAATAGAATTTTATTTGATTCGTTTTATTATAAGAATTATTAATATTAATTTTTTTATAATTTTATTATGTATAATTAAAGAGATTAGTGATTGAATCATGGTATCAAAAAGTAATAAAATGTATCAAAAACTAAGGAATAGAGAAATACACGGTATAGACTTCTTAATTTTTTTTTTGTAGAAACTTCTTAAATTTTTTAATACATACTTTTTTCGTCAATCTTAAGTCGTCCTATTTTTAAGTCTTTATCACGTAGTGATTTTACCCTATTTTATTTTGGGATATGGCTATAGTATTATTTCTCTATATATTCTCTCTTACTTTTAAATGATCCCACAATTTTGAATCACTATACCCAACTTTTTAAACTCAATACCATTAACTAATCTGAATTTTTGGCAGTCAAAATCCCTGTGAACTGCATGAATCTTTGTACGTAGCTATTAATAATTTGGTGGCTATAATTTGCAAAAAGAAAAAAAAAAAATCAATACGATTGTAATTCGCAAAATGCTTTAACTTTAAAGCTATTATTCGCAAACTATTCTAATTTTTTTAATATTATTTATCCAGCACTCTTATATTTTTTATTCTTCGAATATAAGTTAATATGTCCTAAATTAGAATTTTGTTTGATTCGTCTCAATGTAAAAGTTTATAAATACCAATTTTTGATCCTATACAATTTATGATATTGTGAATTGAATATCTGTATTGACAAACATGCCTAATAAAAATCAAATAAAATAATAACAGTAAATATAAAAGAGTGACCGGTTTCGTGAGAGATAAATTAAGCGAATAAGGCATAAATTTCATTCACAATCTTTTAGATGGGAGACTTTGGACATTTTAAACAAACAATTCAAGTTATGTGAAAATTAGCAGAGACAGGGACGGAGCACAAATTGAAAAATCTTTTAAAATGCTAGTGTAATTTCAAAAATTATGACATTTTTCAAACAATAACTTTGTATTTTTTAGACATTAAATATACAAAATGTAAATTTAATAGAGATCCTCAATTTTTCGGGGCCCTATACGATTGAACATGTTAACCATGCTTAAAACCTCCCCTGATAAGAGATGAGAATCATGAATTAGTATAGTGTTTAAAGTCTTTTCCTTTTGCATTTTAATAGTTTATTGATGATTCTCACATAAAAAATACTCCCTCCTAATTATCTAAAATGTCCAATTTACTTTATATACTCTATCCAGTACACTTATTTCCATCCTTAATATATCGAGTTATGTATAATTAAAAATTATAAAAAGTTGATACTTATATTTACATCAAAACGAATCAAATAAGATCTCAGTACATGACTATATTTTAACTTCTTTTTTTTTGAGATAACTATATTTTAACTTATAGATTAATAATAAAATGCAATTTAAAGTGATAAATAAATAGTGTCCTAAAAATAAATAGAACATTTTAAATGAATAGGAGGGCGTATAAAAGAGGCAAGTTGATAAGATCATATGTAACCGAAGTTATATAAAAGAAGGTCGTTCACATTTAGGGATGCAAAAGAAAAGAGCGTTTAAAGAGGGTGAGGATGAGAATCTATTATCGAGTATGTAGTCTTGTAGTTTATCAGAAAATAAAAAGAACAAAAAGAATAATAAGGTGAAATCACATGATCACAATCATTTACAAAATATAAAAAGGGATTTCTAAATAAAGGTTGATCAACTTGATTGACAACTTGCTTTCGGACAATCCTTTTTAGTCATACGTACACATAAGCATGCATATCTAATCTTTCTTCTCCTCTTGTGGATTTCATTTTCCCACATTATTTATATACTACTCCTACTTCATGATTTAAATTAATTATATATATGAATGGTTAGTGTCCCATACTCTATTGTTTTTGTTTTTCTTTAATTTTTGTTAGAGTTTATATTCTTGAGCCTCAACGATCAGTTTAAGTGAGTTAGGTTTGAATTTCAACTACTCTTTATTTAAAGTGGAATATTCAACGTCTATGCGCATCCACACTTCTAGCCCAATGGGTTCTTGTGTGAGGAGGTGTGTTAGAATATATAACATATCCTGAAGCCTCAATCATCAGCTCAACTCAACCCAAAGTTTAAACTGATAGTTGAGACTCCAAGATATGTTATATACTCTAACAATTTCAACTACATTTATCTAAGAATCATGAATCAACGGAGACAAATTCAGGATATCAGTATAAAATAAATTACATATTTACTTTGTAATTTATTTTGATCAATTTAGTTACCTTTTTTTATATTATACATTATACAATTTAAAATAACAATAATAATATTATTCATCAAATAATTAGATCATGGCCTAAACAACGCTAGAATTAAAGTACCCCTATTGCATAAATACGTAACTATTATTTAGTTTTATTCAAAGAAAAATATAATTTGATTAAGCAAATGTGATATTATGTGTAAGATTTAAAATTTGACAATATTACTTCACCACTTATAAACAACAAATAAAGTATTATATTTGATTCAGAAATAATAAATACAAATTCAGATATTATACAATATTTGTAGAAAGCTCCAAATTTATATATGTAATTAAGTTGTTATATGGCTCCTTAGTTATATACTTATATTGAAACTGTAAATTGATTTGTTTTAAAAAATGTAAAACTATTAATGTAAAACTATTAATAAGACTCAAACAATATAGATTATAAATAATCAAACATAATAGAATATTTTAACACGTAAAAAATAATGTAAATGAATGTCTTTGTACAACCTTAAAAAAAGTTTTCAACGTATAGAACATATTTTTTACTATAATAATTAATATATAACCTAATTTATTTATTTATGTATTATAAACTAGTCAAACATAGGTGATAAAATTAAAATTTTAAAATTTTTTAATTCATCGATATCTTATCCTATATATTTACTAAAATAATCAATGAGTAATATAGTTAATTTGTGTAGTTTTTTGAATATAACCATGTAACATATAGGATAATCTATAATAAAGTATTTCAAAAAAATTTTTTTTAAATTTATTACGAAAATATTTTAATGAAACTAATTTTTAACATAAATAATTTATATGGTTTGATAACTATCCATTGTAATTATAAGATACTCTGAATATCTTAGTTGACTTTATATACGGTAAAAAATTAGTAAATAAGGTATTATAGTTTTACAATCTTTTGTAATTAATCAATTAAATAAATCTAATAAAAATGATTTTAAATGCATTAGCATTTAAAAAATGTGATATAAAGTAGTATTTAAAAATTGGAACAATCTTTTTGATTTAAATTTCGTCACATAATAATCAAATGAGCTATTATCATAGATTGATCTAGAAAAAAATTAAGTGATGTTGTAACTTAAATAAAAAAAATTACATCATAAATTATTTAATTAAGACTATTGTGTACGCCGAATTACAACGTAAGATTTTGATATATTTTTACACATTAGTTATCTTCCCTTTGGAGTCGTTTATGTAAAGCAACTATTGGATACGCGTTGATTATCATGAATTTAACTTGTATTTATCAAAGTGATGTCAATTAATTAAAACGAGAAAGTTAACACGTAACGGTGATTTAAGAAGTTAACAAATAAACATTATATGGTAGGATTTAATCATTTGAATTTACGATTTTATTTGATTGTTTTACTATTGTTCATTTTGTTTTTTTATAGTCACTTATAAATCTCGATGATTGATTATTGATTTCTAATCAAAACATTGAATCTTCCCTAGTCGTTATAGTAATATGTATGTCATTTTATATCTTTGAAAATTCACAAGACAAAGAAATATCTCTATCTGAAATACTTACTACTTCCTTCGTTTTTTTAGTCGCACCATTTTCATTTTTTACACTATTCATCATTTGATAGTCCTTTGCATAGTGCGGGTACTAAACGAGAAAAAGATATAGTCATGTGGGATCTTTTTTTATTTGTCTCGTCGAATACTTTCATAATACTACCTCCGTTTATATTTATGTGCAACTTTTGCCATTTTTGTCCGCTAAAAATTATGTGCAACTCATTTTTTTCTTTCCTTTTTTTTAGTAAAAAATAATCTATCTAAATACCTTTCACATCATTTTCTCTCTCCTTTAATTACCTATCACATCATTTTCTCTCTCTTTTTTTTCCCTTAATTACCTATCCCTACTTCCTCTCTCCTTCTTTCTCTTACTTACCTATCCCTACTTCCATCATTTTCTCTCTCCTTCTTTCCCTTAATTACCTATACCTACTTCCTCTAATTTCTCCCTACAAAGTTTTGCATTGGCAACCGTGCTTGGGCTAAAAGTTGCACATAAATATAAACGGAGGTAGTAATAAATTTTTATAATTTTTAGCTGAGTATAATTCTAGATATAAGCAACCCGACAAACGCATTCGACTGTGTAAAAAGGTGTTTGGGTATAAGTAAAAAAACGAGGAAGTATAATATAGTCATTGGCATTATTTATCGTCCAAGCTTATTTTATATATTGCGGTTAATGTGTAAGAAAAAAGATATAGTCAAGTGACATCATGTTTAAATCGTTTAATCGCATACTTTAATGATATTAATTTTTTAAAGTTTTTATACGTACATAGTTTAATATATAAATAATTAAAATAACACGTTAGATTGCGTAAAAAGTCAAATTTATCGAATATAATGTATAACGGAGCAGGTAAAAAAATGAAAAAAAAAGAACGGCTGAGATTGGAAGTGTTGAGTAGGTGGAGGGTGAGGATTGAGCAAAGGACTCGGTGACAGAAAACTGATTGCTTTATTTACGGAAAACTCGTGTACTAATAATATGCAATAAGTGGCTCCTTAAAATGGGGCCACATTGCTTTTACTTTTGGAAACTTTGACCTTTGACTGAAGGGCACGTGCGCGGCATCTTTTGACTACTCTCCTCCCCAAAATTTTCGAGAGGATCCCGGTAGACGCACGTGCACCACCTCCCGACATATTAATACATCCTCCTCCCATTCTTATTTCTTATTATTTATATTATCAACCTTGTGTTATTTTCCTTTTTAATCCTAGGTTTAATTATTATTTTCTTCTTTTACCCTATGTTATAGTCCTATGTAATTATTCTTTGGATTCTTATCAATAATAAATATTTGTATTAGCAATGGGGTTTTGTTGTTTTCGAAAAATTGTAGTGCGAATCCAATGGAGTTAAGCCGAGACAATTCCTTATTTTTTCTTTTCTAAATTCTTCTTTAAAGAAGCGGTCTCTTCGTAAAAGGCGGTCTCTTTGAAAAATACATTTTTTAAAATCGAATAAATAATTTATTAAACAAAAATAATTCAAAACTAAAAAAATATATATGGATGTCTTTTCATCTTTTTTTTTATCAAATATCATCTTTCTTCATCAAATCATTCAACACTTTTATTTTATTGTCCGTTAAAATATTTATGACTATCCTTCTTCTCGAGTTAAATTTTTATCAATAAATTTAGAAAGAAATTACAAGCTAAGTTATAGTTCAACTAGAATTTTATTATAAAGTATTTTTTTCATTGTCAAACCTAAAATAAATTAAACCTTTAATTTGCAATTTTGAGAGCAATTTTCTTCAAATTGAATTTCGTTTCATTATGCGTTTATATTTTTTGTCCACTCAATATATAAGAATTGGTTAGTATTTTGTTAATTCAAAATTAAGTACTCCTTCCGTTCCTTTTTGTTTTTCCATCTTACTAAAATGGGTAGTTCTATAAGTTTTTCCACTTTAGAATACTTCCCATTTTTAAAAAGTTTTCATCCCACTTTTACCCCTTAAAACCCCACTTTCTTTACTTCACACTACTATTTAATTATTTTCTCTCTCATACTTCTAATACAATCATTACATTACACTATTATTTAAATATTTTTTCTCACAGACTTCCAATAAAATCATTACTTTCCACTACTATATAATTAAAATAATACCTACTATCACCAAAAATTCCATTTTTCTTAATCTTGGTGAAAAACCCAAATAGGAACATCAAAAAGGAACGGAGGGAGTATATTTTTTCGTTCAAAAAAAAATTAAGTATATCTTTTTATTTTTCATTGATTGAACTGACTTAAGTTGGCATTTTAACTATTTAAGTTATCGTTTTAGCATGCTAAAGTTACTAATATAACTAGTTTAAGCTGGTGTGTTTTAATTTTTCGAATGTTATAATATTAATTGTCATATTAGAATGTTGAAATTGACAATTTAATCCACCGGAATTAGCCTTAACTAGATTGAGTTGGTGTGTTTGCATTTTAAAGTTGGTATTTTAACTATATTACGTTGACATTTTATCTATATATAGTTGATATTTTATATAGTTTTAAGTAGGCATTTTAACTGCATAATAAAGTTGGCATTTTAGTATATATAGTTGGTATTTTAGAATGTTATAGTTAATATTTTAATGCACTGAAGTTGACATTTTACCTAGATTACATTGGTGTGTTTGCATTTTAAAGTTTGCATTTTAACTATAAACTATATATAGTTGTTCCTTTGTCTATCTTAAAGTAAACATTTTAGCTACATACTAAAGTTGTTAGGTCAATAAAGTTAGCAATTTAACTACTTTAAAATTAGTTTATGTTAGAAATAATTTTTGTTGATAATTTATGTATGATATTGAAGCTTGCTTTTTAATTCATTCAAGTTGGGTTTTAATTATCTTCAAAAAAAAGTTGGGTTTTAATTACTTATATTTGGTATTTTAGAATGTCATATTTAATATGTAAATGCATTAAAGTTGACAATTAACTAGATTAAGTTGGTGTGTTTGCATTCTGAAATTGGAAATTCGCCAATATTATGCTGGCTTTTGAATTACATATAGTTGATATTTTATCTAACTTAAAGTAGGCATTTTACCTATACACGGTTTATGTTTAAAGTTAGCATTTTAACTTATTATAGTTGGTGTTATAACTTAACATATTTACAATTGACATTTTAACCTAATATAATTGGTATTTTATTATGCTAAAATTGGGCCAGCAACTACTTATTGTTGCTAGTTTAACCTGATTTAGTTGTTGTGTTAATTATTAATACCTAATTCTATTGATAAAAACATCTACTTTAAATCATCATAGTATCTTCTATATATAAAAACAACTACTATAACTCGATAAAACAAACCCTATTTCTACTAATAAAAATAATGTCTACTATATTCATTACAATAACTACTTGTATACGTAAAAGTATCTACTATATATGACCCACTAAAAAAATAGATTGAATAGAGAGAAATAGAAAAGTTTTGATTTTATACTCCATTGCAAAGGAAGAAATATTGATTAATTTTGAGATGTAAACTTATCAAAAGTAATAATCCTTTTGATAGCTTTCATTATAGAGATGAGTTTTAGGAAAAAGTTATGCGCGAGGAAGAAAACCATTTTCTTGAAAATGTCGTTTATTATTTAGTTTCTATATTTTTCAATTTTTATAAATATTATTATTACGCTGCTTGTAAAAGTCGTTTCTTATAGAGACAATCTCCCACAAAATTTATTTATTTTTATCTCCTGTTCTCTCAGATCATTCAGAGTCCTTTTTTCTTATTTCTTTACATAGTCTCAATTTTTATAGAAATACTCACTTTTTTGATTTTTAAAGTATGGATACAAATACGCAATGACCACATTTCAAATAGCATGAATCGACAAAGTTCAAAATCACGTAATGTTCCAAATATAACAAAGTTTCAAATCAAACAATTAAATATACATGATATATAATATAATACTCACTTTGTTTCTTAATTAAGTTCTTCTTGCCATTTTAGGGTGTTCCATTTGTTGTTCCCACTTTTCTTTCATCAAGTTTATTATTCAGTTAATAACGTATCAACTATCCAAAAAATTACTCCATTCGTTCACTAATGAATTTCCCACAAGGAATGATTAAGAGAATCAAGAAAATCATTAGATAGCGGATATAAATGTTTTATTAAGCAATAAATTTTATAGAGGAAAAGTGTAGATCATAAACATTAAAAAAATATTAAACGAAAGTTAGTGGAAAAATATAGGGAAAACAACTAATAAAAGTTCATTCAAAAAAGTTAGGAGGTAACATGTAGTGACCATAAGAAATATAAATATGTTAGAACGAAGTTAGTAGAATATATGTGAGGACCATAAGTATTGTAAAAAATTTTAAATGAGGATGAACAATGTTCTTTTTGATAAAGATGCAATTACATGTTATCGGTATGTGATATAAAATAGATAAAGAATTTTTGAGAACCATAAGCATTATATATATAAATTTCGTTTATAGCACTTCATTAAACTAGCACTAAAAGAAGGTTTAGGCAGAGTGATAAAATGAAGAAATTTGAGGTCCGCGGTTTAGGTTTTTAGGGGTTTAAACTTTGACTAAACCCTATCTGAAAGTTTATTTGGGCTTTTTGCAGCAGAGTAAAGGTATAAGCGAGTTTATTTTGGGCTTCAAGCTTTGTTGGGCTGAAAATAAAATTCTAGAGGAAATACTGCTCGTCTTGTATGAAATTGTCTTAGCGTGAGATGAGTTCATATAATAGTCCATTTTTTTAATTGGTTACTTTAACATCATAAGTAATCATTTTAAGGTTATGAGTAATCACTTTAATGTTATAAATAATTATTTTAAGACAAAATATATATATTGAGTCAGCCAACAGAGATAATCTTGTAGTAAAACCGTTTCGTATAAAAATTGGTAGAGTAAATATCACTACTTCTCCATTTAGACCCTTACAAACTTTCACATGTGCAACTTCCGACTAAACTAATTTAGTAAAGTTTACCTACCAATTTTAAATCTTAAAATAACTTATTTTAAGATTTAAAGTCCAATCTAATGCTTAAAACCTCAACTCTAACCCTTAACCTTTCTAATCTTTTTTTTTTTTTGAAATTTAACCTTTCTAATCTAAGGCTTAAGTTTATTTTTTAAGGTAATTACTCTAACTGTTAAAATACCTACTTTTAAAACTTGATATGCCTACTAAGGGTTTATTAAATTTGTCATTTTTAATGTTTGGATACTCATTCTAAAATCTAAAATGCTCATTTTAAATTTTAAAGAGACAATTTGAAAAATTATTCATAGAAAAAGTTATTTAAATTTTGTAAAAGTTTTTTTAAAAATATATTTAGCCTGGTCGCTCTTGTATGTCCGTCGCACAGGAGACTTACCGATAGGTTTGACAAACAGATCAGGTTGGGTCGGGTTCAGGTCATATATAAACAGGTCAGAAAACCTTGACCCAAACCCAACCCATTTAGTTAATTGGGTCGAAAATCACAACCTTGACCCGACCTGCAATAGATCAGGTGGACCAAATTTCGACCCACTTAACACGTTTATAATTATTTTGTTTTTCGTTTTAAGGTTTTTAACATTGATTAAATCTAATTTTTTAGGCTTTAATTTTAACTTTATGTTTTTTTGTTGTTTATTTTGTATTTACAATGAAAAATAAGGAAATATTAAATGAATTAAGGTTAACTTATACTTATTAATTTAACTCGAAATTAACACATTTAATTAAATGGGTTAAACATGTTTTTTTCAGGTTTATAATTTTGACCTGAACCTAACCCATTTAATAAACAGATCAGGTCAGGTCGATCCACTTAATTAATTGGATCAAAAGTCTCTACCCAAACCCACTTATTTCGGATTAGATTCAGGTCGTGTTAGTAGGTCGGGTCAACTTTTGCCACCTCTACTTACCGATAGAGTTTTTGTAATATTTTGACAATGTAAATTGAAATATTTATTTAAAAATTCAGCCTGAGAGACTGTCTTTTTGAGAGACGTCTCTCAGGCCCAATCCATTAAAATTTAATTAAACTAAAAAATGATGATGAGCTCACCAAATTAGAAATGGTCTTACGCATTACAATTAATACTCGTATCTTTTAACTTGGACAAATATGATGCCAAACGGGTTGTTCAAGGAGTTGCCTACTCAATACTCACGTCGATTTAGGCCAATACTGTAGTGGCCCATCCGATCCCCAACAAAAGAGTAGAGATTATTTATAGACATAGTGAGTAAGAATTGTTTGAAATCGTCTAATCGTAAGATAAATCTATACAAACAATTTATTACTCGTAAAATAGCATTAAGAATGACGAAATATAAATTCACAGTTGTACATATAACATTTTTTTAAATAGTTTGGGACTTTGGGCTAATCCAATTAAGTTGTCTCACAATGAATTAACCTCAATAAGGAATTAGTGATTTGTAGTAGGTGCTAACTACTCACAATGATTGTTTGTCATTCATGAGTTTATTTGTCATGTAATTGGAATCATCATATCATACAATTTAATAAATAGACTGTAAAATTTCACATGACATCATATCATATAATTTTAATAAAGACTTTAAAATTTTACATGATATTCTCATAGTGATTTATCATATGAAATATAATTATTTGCTGAATTAAATTACATGGCATGTAATATTTTTAGCAATATACCACACAAAATATGTTCTTTTAAATAATTCTAAATAAAGTTTTTTTTTGAAAGTAATAATCCTTAATAAAGTTAACATCAACTTATTCTTTAGTATACTGCGTAGTATACTACAAAAAGATATATTCTTTATATGGGAGAAATTGTTGTAGCAATTGTGACATATTTTTCATTAACTTTATTTTAATATTTTTGAGTTTCTCTTATTTTTTTCCACTAACTTTATTTTATATATTTTTTTAAAGTTTATAGTCTCTATATTTTCTCCACTAACTTTATTTTAAAAGTACATATTATCTAAAAAAAGAAGTACATATTATCTTATTTAATGCTTGAGTTTCTCATATTTTTTTCCAATAACTTTATTTAATAATTTCTTGAATGTTTATGATCTCCACATTTTTTTTTATTAAATGAATTTTTCAGAAAAAATTATATTCTAACCATCTAAAATATTCAACTAGTTTTAAACTGCGTGAATATTACTTATGAGAAAATCAAATAAAAACAAAGCGAATAATAAGTAATACTAGTATACGATACCAGAATAATTCCGTATGAGATTCGTTTACAAAGATGTTGACAATCTATTTTAAGTTACTAAAATACTAATTCAATATCTCATTCAAAAAAAAAAAAAAAAAACTAATTCAATATCTATGAAAAATTGAAAATGTGATAATAATGGCATTATTAACGTGACATTAGCATGTCTCCATCAAAACACGGCAAATAAACGTAATATGTAATTTAAGAAATAAATTCCAAGAGTGCACCAATGTGATCAATAACCTGCTAAACATGTAAGTTTTGAAAAAAAAAATAAATATACATAAAAATAAAATTAGAAAATAAAAAAGTTAATAAAAAAACCACTCAAACCCTTTCCCATTGTTTTCCCCTTTCATTGCATTCCCTCTCCTGCCCCTTCTCAACTGTGCCACACTCCCTATGTTCTATACTCCTTTTTATTTATAGAGAATAAAATATTTTTTTATTGGATCAATTCACTGAAAATGTCAAATTTTTATTTTTGTCATTCTTTTTTACCCTTTTATCCTTACTATAATAAAACAAAACACATAAATATCAATACCTTTTATACAAAAAGAAAGTTTTCCACTCTTTTAAGTAGTCCCCCACCCCTCCCTAGTTTTGAAGCAAAATTCAAATATCTCATTCTCTGAATTGGAGAGAGTATTATATTAGTAAACTTTGAGGAATTACCAATGTACCAACTACTTGTAAGTTGTAACAACTTTTGAAGGTCCAAACAAGTCTTGTTTGACTATCTACGTTACAATACTTGAGTATGTTGTACAAAGCATATGTTGTTTGGATCAAAAATTACATTGTGGGAATTGAAGTAGGGTGGCAGGGCGACATTGGGGAGGGTAATAGGGAATCAAAAAAAAAAACCTTTTTTTAAAAAATTGTTGTAGTTTCATTTTAGATTTCCTTTATTTTTTTTAATTTACCTATTCAAACAAGTCATAATTTGCTTAACAATATTCTTGGGTAAGTAATATAATATAAGTTAGATTGTTCATGATTGATAAAAATTTGGGATTATTCCAACAAAATCAGTCAAATATTGAATTTTTTGAAGTAATTTTTCCTTTAAAATATCATATACTTCCTCCTATGCAGCTAAAGAGTCCCATTTGACTTTTCACGGATATTAAGAAAAGTCAAATGGGACCCTTGGGGTATGAGAGAGAGTGTTATTAGTGGTTTTTAATTACATAGATTAAAACTTAATTATTCCACCAATTTTGTGGGTTTTTTGTATGAACACTTAAAATTGATAATCATCTTCAATTTTTACACAATGTCCAAAATTACGCCATTTTTACACAATGTTCCAATAATCATCTTCAAAAATCATCCTCAATTACACCATTTTTACACAAACCAGAAAAATCAAAACATATCTTCAAAAATCAAACCAGATCTTCAACAAACCACAAATCATCTTCAAAAAAATCTAACCAGGTCTTCAATAATCCAGATCTTCAAAAATCATCTTCAAAAAAATATTTCAGCAAAATTAAACCACAAATCAAACCAAAAAAAATGAACAAAGACACTATTTTTTCAGAAAAATTATGAACAAAACCACAAATCAAACCAAAAAAACAAACACCAAAAATACCCAATTCTTGAGTGTTCTTGAGGGACGCCATTTTTTCAGATCTGGGTTTGAAGATGAATGAGTGTTCTTGAGGGAAATGTTCTTCGAATTCTCCGCCATTTTTTCAGATCTGAGTTTGAAGAAACGAAGAAAAATAATCCTAATAATTCCAAATATTCAATAATCGGGTCTTAAAGTGTAAATAGATGAACCCAGCAATGAAAAAATGTCGATGAAGGGTCAGAGAGAAGGAGGGAGAAGAAATTTTTGAAGAACCCATCTATGAAGAAGATGAAGGGTCATAAAGAAATTAGGGTTCTCAAGAATGAGGGATGAAATGTCGAGAATGAGGGATGAAATGTCGAGAGAGAGGGAGGTTCTCAAGAACCCAGAAACATTGAAGATGAAGGGTTGAGGGAAATGTGAGAAGGAGGGAGGTAGGGTTTAAAGGGGTGGGTTGGTTTTAAAATGAATAGAGTTAGGTTAGTTTTTAGTAAGATTAATTAGGTTAGATTAAGTATATGGGGGGAAATTAGTAAGGGATAATGTAGGTAAAAATTGAAAATAGGAAGAAGTTATAAGGGTATAAGGGTAAAAAGTACATGCCAAAAAAGGAAATGGGACATTTGAGCTGACTTGGCCCAAAATAGAAATGGGACTCTTGAGCTGAATAGGAGGGAGTATGTGTAACCCAAGCTTTTGTTGTACATATACCTCTATTTAACTGATACTCCCTAGTTCCTCCTATTTAAAATTATTGTCCATTTTTCGTATTTAGTCTAATTGTCCACTTTTTATTTTTGGCAAAGATTTTTTTACCTAAATACCCCCAACTATCCCAACTTATATTTTTTAAAATACTCCACTTACAATCGTTTCAATTATTATAATCACTTAAATAATCCAACTACCACCTTTACAATTATTATAATCACTTAAAATACCCCAACTACCATTTTCTTAAAATCCGTGTCCAACCCAAGGTGGACAATAATTTTGAACAGGATGGAATATTAAGTTAATTAATCTTTTTAATTAACTTTTGTTTTTTAATGCTTAAATTATCTTTATACATAATTGTATAAATTAATTAAAAAGACTGAGCTAAAACCATAAAAGGGGTTGGGCGTCCCCCAACCCCCTCTCGGGCCTCTCCTTCGGGGCCTATAAGTGAAACAATAAATGCTAATCAATAACCATATTTGTAAATAACCACTAAAAGACAAAAATAATAATAATAAAATAAACAAAACAAAAAAGTTAAATTAAATTCACAAAACTCACACCCTATCAAAATCTAACCGCATAGGAATGATTTATTAATTTCACAAATAACCGTTATTTACCAAGACTTCCTCATAAGTGAAACCTTAAAAAAAATCTCATCCATCGATTCTGTCTAGAAAGATCAAAGATCTCGTTAACCAAACAAACTCTTATGTGGTTGCATTTAGAGTATTTTTATTAGAGTTATAAAAAGTCTATGAAAAGTACCAAAATTTGATTAACCAACAAATCAAAGAAATTTCAACCTAAATCATCCAATCCAATTTTAGCATTATTTGTCTTTCTCTCTCTTCCTATGTCACCTTCATAACCAACACCTATTCACACCTCCACGACTCATACAAACCTCTCAAAACCTAAAACTTCCCTTTATTTTCAACTCATGACTTTAAAATTAAAATCACATGTTTTAATATATAATAATTAATAATAATAATAATATAATTACCCAAAAATTTATAATCTTGGGTAGATATTGAATTTATGGATATGAACATGATACAATTTCATGAGAAAGTATATGTTGTTTTAGGCAATAATGAAATTCAAGAAGAAGAAGGTTTTTTGACTTTAAATTGGGTTATTAATAAGTGGGCTTCTTATCATCATCCTTTCTCAATTGTCATTCTTTTTATCAATTCTTCTTCTTCTTCTCCCTTGGAGTTTGTTGATACCCCATGTAAGTTATTTCATTTTTTTTTAATTTTTCTAATTTAATTACAGGGTAGGCCGAGAAAAAAAAATGAGTACTATGTTAGAATTGAATTTAAATTCTTTAGTAGTATGAATTGCCATCGCTCCTCCCTTTCCGGACCCTAATCATAGTATTTTATGAGCGGGATACACTGGTTATGATGATGATGATCGGCTAAATTGATATTTACTATAATTTAATGGCTCAATTAAATGTTAATTTTTGATAATTATTCCTTTTTTTAATGGGTGATATAAATTTGAACATATAGTTGGAAAGCTGCCTGCAAGTTCAGTAAGTGAAGATATGTTGCAAACTTGGAGAAAATGTGAACAAGATAAGATTGACAAGCTCTTCAACAAATACATTGCCTTTTGTGGAAAAGTAAGCTTTTTTAATTTTCTTTTAATTTTAATTTTGAATTTGTATTAAGAGCAATATATAATTTAATTTAGTTTGTTGATATATAAAGAACCAATCTTTTTATTAATTAATGGATTTTATTTAGGTAAAAGCAGAGATACAAAGTATTATCAATAAGCAAGATGAACCAATTCAAAAGACGGTGGTTGACTTAATCATAGAGAAGAGAATTACTAAACTAGTCATGGGAATGACATTTATGAGATCATCTTCATCTGGGTATGTTAGTAATTATTCCCTCCGATTCGTTTCATAAAATTGTTTTTATTTGTGGTTTTGAGTTGTTATATGTGTTATTCTTAATAAAAAATCTTTATATCACAAATTTTTGACAAATTTAACATTATTCATCATCATATTAATATTTTAATAATGTTTATGATTTCCATATACTTCTTCCGTTGAGAGAAAAAATAATTAAATATTAGTATGAAGTAATGATTGTATTGGAAGTATGAGAAAGAAAATAATTAAATAGTAGTATGAAATAAGGAAAGTAAGGTAGTAAGGGGTAAAAGTGAGATGAAAACTTTCTAAAAATAAAAAGTATTTTAAAGTAAAAGAACTTTTGAAACTACCTGTTATAGTAAGGTAGAAGAACATAAGGAACGGGGGGAGTATCTTTCACTATCTTTATTTTAATATTTTAAGGGAAATTCCACGTGGTAACCCTGAGATTTTGGGTTTTCCACGTGGTAACCAAAACTTTTAAAAAATCCACATAGTAACCCTGAGGTTTACCAAATTTTTCCGACATGACCTTTTTGCACATAAAATGTTAGCATAACGTCAGGAAACATTAATTTTGAAGCTTTAAGGGTCTTGTACGTCTATATATGCGACTCACCAATTTAAATGCCATTAGTTTCAATCATTGTCCCCAAAATATAAACCCAAATTAAACTCTTCAATCTTTGGATTTGGAGGGAAAAAAAATGATTTGGATGAAAAATGGTAGATTTGACTTTTGAGGTTTAAATTTTGGGGAAAAAAGTTCAAACTGATGGCATTTGAAATGGTGAGTCGTATAAATATGCATACAACAACCATAAAGCTTCAAAATTAACGTTTGCTAACGTTTTTATGTGCAAAAAGGTCATGATGGAACATTTACATAAACCTCAAATTACCACGTGGATTTTTTAAAAGTTTTGGCCATGGTTGTTAAAATCGCGATTCTGATATACGATTCTACGATTTTACGATCCAAAAACAAGCGAGCGATTTAAATCGCAGGTAGAATCTTAAAGTTGTAGAATCTTACGATTCTAGTTGGAATAAAATTTTTAGAGGAAGAATCATAACACGATTCTACGATTCTACGATTTAACGATCCGATTCTACTAATTTAACATGAATTATTTTTAATTTTTCTTATGTGTCATCTTTTACTAATCTCTTTTACATATACACGTAAATTTCAAATTTTACATCATGAAAACTTTTAAAAATTAAATTTCTTAATCTGTATGAAGAATTAAACTAATTATTAAAAAGTTTTCATTATGTTCTTAAAAATAAAGTCAAAGAAACTTTAATTTATAAATTTAAACTTTTGAATTGGACAATAATGTTAAGAAACTAGATATTTTTAATATATTTAAGTTTATTTGTAGAATCGTACGATTCTACGATTCGATTCTACCGATTCGATTCTACCTCTCAAAACGATTCTAAGTAGAATCGCGATTTTAACAACTTTGGTTTTGGCTACCACGTGGATTTTTTAAAAGTTTTGGTTACCACGTGGAAAACCCAAAACCTCAGGGTTACCGCATGGAATTTTGTATATTTTAATATTGGTTATGCTTATCACATATTTTTACTAACTTCATAAATTAATTTTTTTTTTTTCGAGAAACATAAATTAATTTTTTTAATAATAGTGCTCTCTATATTTTTTTACTGTTTTTTAATACTTTTTAATATTTATAATCCATGCTTTTATCTTATAATATTTATTATTCAATAAAATAATTACTATCTAAAAGATTTTATTTTTTTTCAATTTCTGTGCACATTTCTTATGGGAACTCTTTTAAATAACGTAGAGTATTATTTCCTCCGAATCAATTTAGTTGTCCCATTTACTTGGGTCCATTGTTGCTGCCAACTACGTAGTTAGGGTATTTTAATTGATTTAATTAATTGTTAAAGTAATAATTGGAGTATTGTAAGTAGTAAAAATGGGGGTATTTTGGTCTTTACTTGTGTGAACATAGGATATTTAAGTAAAAAAAATTGACAAAAAAGAAAATGTAACAATTGATATGAATTTGCCAAATAAGGAAATGTGACAACTAAATTGGTTCGAAAAATGTATTATTACTCTTTCCTTGCTTTTAAATTTGCTACTCCACGTTTAAAAAGTTGTTTAGCGTAACGTAACTAATTCAAATGGATGAGATTTTGTAATCTTTCAAGAAATTACTAATTCTTTGTTTATTAATTTATTAAAATTTGACTAATTAGTACTTGGCTGAAAATTCTTATATTTACACAATGCTTAATCAAATTATTTAGGAGATCAAAAAATGCAATTAGTGGATCATTCTACATTCATAAAACAAAGCCAGATTTCTGTGAATTATTCATAATAAGCAAAGGGAAATTGGTATTTGTGAAAGAAGAAAATGATAATGAAGGGTATATAGAGGATGAAGAAGGTAAAATAGTGGCAAAATTAAAGAAAAAAGGAAGTTTGAGGGATTGGTTATTAGAAAAAATGTTACCCAATAATGTACAAGTGAAATCCCCAACTTACCCCTCACCAAAATCTTCATGCATGGAATGTGATTCTCCATTTTCAAGGAATTCTAATGATTGGGAATTTTATGAACAAGATGTTGAAGACTATTTCAAAGAGTTGGTAGATTCAATGAAGGAGAAAAAAGAGAATGTACAAGAATATGCATCAAGTAGTTGTATGGATAATAGTCCAAGTCATCAAAACATTCTTGTTGATGGTATTGAGGTATGTTTTTAGCTTATCATCTCTTTTCTCGAGCCAGGTGACTCTTTTTGGCTGCGCTCTCCTTTATGGGTATGAGTTACCGTCGTGCTTCCCTTTTCAAATCCTGTTTATAGTGTATTCTAGGAGCAACTTGTTCAAAATAAATGATACATAACAATAAGATATTTCAGCTAATTAATACCTAACATTAGATGGTTTGACTACAGTACAAAAACATCTATTTGTGTCAAAATAAGTTAAAAATTTCCAATAAACTATATTACCGAATGCCTTCCTAACCTAACAGATTTAGTAGAATTGTGTGTTTTATTTAGGATCCACCTATATAATATTTCTTCAAATAATGTGCAAACAACTAGTTTCTTGAAAGACTTTCTCTTTGAAAGACATATCTCAAGTCCAGCCCATTAAAGATTAATGTTACCGTATTCTTAATGCCTATTTACAATATTTAAAAAAAAAATGTATAATAGCCGGCCCAATTAGAGATGGTCTCTCAAAGACACCGTCTCTCACAATAATTTGTGATGTGCAAATGATATTTTATTTGTGAAAATATTTTTATTTTTTTTATTATTTGGTTTGATAAGAATTTTAAAATAGAATTGTGTCAAAAAAACTTTCACTTTCCTTTATAAAAATTTTCTTTTAAATTTGAAAAAAAACATTTTCCCCTCTTCCATGAACACTTATTTATGGCTACCTAATGTAATAGTTTTTCCACAAATTAAAACAAAATAAAATTAATTTTTAATTAAATCTACCTTAAATATCATCATTAAAACTAGTTATTCCTATGGTATAAGTGTCTTGTTTTAAAAGTCAGAGCAATAAGAGTGTTGATATTTTTGAACCTTTTTTTTTTTTTTTTTTTTTAAATTTTGAACCTTATTTTAATAATAGTTGTAGTGTTAAAAAATTAATTCCAGAGAGATATGCCTGGTATTAGTTGTCATCTTATGCCACCAACGCAGCAATATTATACTTTTATGTCCACTTTCATACTCCCTACTCCCTCCTATCATAATCAACTATCTCATTTCATTTGGTATATTTATCGATTTACTATTTAAATTTATATATTTTTAATCATATTTGATAAAAAATTAGAAAAAAAATATAATTAATAATATATACATTTAAAAGAATTTCACTCTTAACTTATATAAAAAGAATCTTAAAAATATTTTAACTTATATATTTAGAATAAAATACAAACTGAAAATAATTAATAAATAATAGAAAAAGACTAATAAATTCACTTTCTACTTTGTCTTTGGAAGCATTATATTTAGGTGATGGAAAAGTGTATTGATTGTTTTAGATAAGTTATAAAATATAATCTTGTATTCTCTGTGTGTGAATAAAACTTTATTCGTCTTTTTTTCCTAACAACTTTTAGTCCCTATTAGATTACTTTTTACTCATTTGGAATAATTTTTAAATTGAAATATTAAATTATGTTATACTGATTCAAAGGTAACATGTTTAATTTTCACACCATTAGTATTTGGAAGTTGAAGGGCCCCAAAATAGTAGTAGTGGACTAGTGGTAAACTTCATAAGAAACTTACCTATTTCTAACGGAATTGGTCTTGTTAAACACACTAGTACAATGGTTTGTCCATTTTGGTTATGTGTAAGATAATTTATAATTCACCACAAAAAAAAAATAATATTTAAATAAATAAAATCAAAAAAGATAAATAAAAAAAATCAAAACTCTCGTCCCTATCACATTATTTGCAAAGAACCAACTCAACCAAAAACTTTTAAATTAATGGTTGAGACCCTTGATATGCTATATACTCTAACAATCCTACGATATAAAGGGTGATTTCTTAACATTACAAATAACAGTTATTCATTTTATTGGACATTTGAGATTGTAAAAGAGTGAAATACCATTTATAGTATAAATATTTGTACAATTTTTGGGGTGCCTGAACTGAAATGGATAAGTGTTGTTCAGGAATTACAGATTTCCGGTGACAGAGTTGAAGATCTGAAAAAGAAGATACAAGAAGCACGCACACTGATCGAGTCCAATAAAAATGCCGTGGAAGCTGAAGTTGACAGACAAGCCAAAGCTCAATGGGCTATTTCTTTGTGCAATACTAGGGTAAGTTCATATTGCGGATATTCTATTATGTGTATATATCTTTTCTTGAGCTCAATTTGACTTGGATTAAATATGGTTCGGTTACATGAATTAAAATAAATTAATATATTAAATTGGTATTTGTCGGAAATAATCTATATATAGTCCCACATTGAAGAAAAAGAGAGATTGACCTCCTAATACTAATTGGTTTTAAGTTGGAACTTCATTCAGTTTGTCTCTAAATCAGCTTTTCTTTTATATGGGTCTTGTGTATAAACCTAAATTTATCTTGGTATCCGAGCGGATAGTTCGATTAATAAGTAAAAATAAAAATGATAGGTCAAAAAAATGTTGTTCCTATCCTAATTGATTACTCCCACATGCGAATGTGAGAAGGTGTTTAGACGATAATCTTCATCGATGAATTAAATATAATGTATACACTTTATAAGTCACAGGAGCCCATCGTCCAATTGTCATATGGGTTTGGACTTTGCAGTGTTATCTCCTTGGCTTATGAAGTGTGCACCTCAACTTTCCTTGATAATAAAAATTCAACCTAATTTAACACTGCTAAGATATCACATGTAAGAAAATCAATTCTACTAACCATATGTAGATATTCTTATCTCTCATTTATTCCCATAGATTGTGATATGCT
Source organism: Amaranthus palmeri (assembly GCA_019776075.1). Lineage (NCBI taxonomy): Eukaryota > Viridiplantae > Streptophyta > Magnoliopsida > Caryophyllales > Amaranthaceae > Amaranthus > Amaranthus palmeri. Next base: position 1,496,086 of record JAAKBH010000009.1, read on the forward strand.
GAATTTCTACAGGCAGAGCAACTCCAAGCTCAAATAGCAGAAGACATCTCAACAAGAAATGAGTTAACAAAAGAAATAGACAACACTAAAGAGCAGATGAATGAAATTCTAGCAGACGTGCAAGAAAACAAGAACAGGCTAAAATCATTGATTGAGCTGCAATCAGAGTTATCAAGCAAACTACAGATCTCTTCGTTGGCTAAGTTAGGAGCCGAGACTCAGCTAGAGAATGCAACCCGTGCAAGAGTTGAGCTCGTAAGAGAAATCGAGGAACTGAGGAAGCAACGAGATGTATTCCAACGTAGGATCGAGTTCTGCAAAGAAAAGGATGCTATTGGATTAGCTACTAGGATGAGTGAACAGGTGATGAGCTGCAGTTACAGGGAGTTCAATGCAGATGAAATCAGAGTAGCTACTGGTAATTTTTCTGTGTATAGTAGATTGGCTTGTGGAGGGGATTGCAGGAGTAGTGTTTATAAGGGCCGAATCAATCGCTTGTCTGTCGCTGTCCAGATGCTCGATTCTGGTGCAGAGATGTCCCAAGAGATTTTCCAATCAAAGGTAAGCACCCACAGTCTTAGTAGATAGTAAACTAAGCTGAATTCCTGGCGCCACTCCTCATTCCTGGCGCTGAATTCCATTTTAAATGATGGGTGGTTGAGATTCGAACCCTTGACCTCTTATCATTCGGGCTCTGATACCATATTAAAGAACCAACTGAACCAAAAATTTAAGCTGATAGTTGAGACTTGAGACTTCAGGATATGCTATATACTCTAATACTTTTAGATTGGTACGCATATATTGAGTCAGTTATTTCGTTAGGATTAACAATTAAGAGTTCTCTTGTTTCGTGTTATAGTGGACTGTATTAAAATGATTTACTAAATTATGTTCATTTCTTATTTGCGGAAAGTTGCAGATGATGTTTGCTACTAAAAGTCAATGAATAAACAATCTTTTAACAAGGGTAAAGTTGTGTACATCTAACCTCCCAAAGTCCACGTATGTGGGACACTGGGAGGCTAGGAGTCGTTCTATAGCATTGGCAAAATGGACTGTTGTAATGATATAGTAGTTGAAATACCACATAATTTCATGTTAAAACAATCGAGTAAAATTGAATGCGCCCTCTTTTGTTAAACGATTGAGCATTTGAAACAGGTGAATCTCCTAGCAAGCACCAGGCATCCTCATGTCACAGCCTTCATCGGCTTCTGCTCAGAGCTAAGGTGTTTAGTATTCGAGTACATGCACAACGGTTGCCTAAGAGACATCTTGTTCTCAAGGACAAAAGCCAGGGTACTCCAATGGCACCAAAGGATTCAAATCGCGGCACATATAAGCTTAGGCATACAATTTCTCAACCTAGCAGAACCAAGGCCTATTCTCTGTAACGGGCTTAACCCATCAACGGTCTACTTAGACAAGAATCTTGTAGCAAAGCTCAATTCCTTCGAGCTCACACCATGCTGTGACGAGGCTGATGTGCAAGCTGAAGTCAATGCTTTTGGCGACTTGCTGCTGCAGCTTCTTACAGGGAGAAATTGGGCAAGGATTGATCATGAAGCAATGCTGACCAATAAACAGGTCATACTCGAAGCCTTGGATGGAAATGCAGGCGATTGGCCTTCCGATTTGGTGGATGAGATCGTTCACCTTGCAATAAAATGTAGAACTTTAAACTCGGAGCCTAATGTAAGAGCAATCATGTCTTCAGTGACAAAGACGTTGAATGAGCTGAAGAAAAAGGCCGATGTGATGACAATGAGAGAATATCGTAAAGATAGCGAAGACAGCATATGCTCTGGTGGTGAGGATTGGAGTCATGTTCCTTCCAATTTTCTCTGCCCCATACTTCAGGTTTGTGACCATTCCACTCGTTATAGCCATTAAAATATGTTATATACTCTATCAGAACGCACATTTTGACGATTAACATCATGTTTAGGTGATAATGGACAACCCACATATAGCCGCAGATGGACATTCATACGAGTTAGAAGCGATAGAAGAATGGTTGCGAATGGGACACGATACATCACCAGTAACGAACCAGAAGCTGAAGCACAAACATCTAGTCCCCAACAATAATCTTCGATTTCTGATACAGGATTGGCGTAATAGCACATCCTAATACACCTATAATCTTAAATTTTCTTATACATTTTTATTTACAAGTTTGCAATGTTGTAGCTATATCTTCTGTTTTTTTTTTCACAGGTAAATTTGTGAATCTACTCACAAATATGGATTCTTCAGGTGACGGAAAATCTAATCTACTCGAATTACGACCTCTCAGTATATCACATTTGTGCTTGTTATAATGAAGTTAGATTACAAGTAGACATGTCAAATGGTTATGGAGTTCAAGTAAATAGTACAAATCTGATCACAATCTCTATGGTTTTCTTACTCATTCTATCCTTAAATTTATTGAAGGATTTAAAGCTTTGAAGACAAATCTTAGAAGCTAATTGTGTACAAAATTTTGGTTCATTTTTATATTTATCATTATTTGGGAGGAAATCATGTTAAGTCCAATACGAGAAAATCATTATTTGGCCTATTGAATAGGTCGATTATAAAGTTGTCAATGGGTCGAACTCGGATCGGATTATGCATGTTTCGATTTTGTTACGAATAAAAGTTGGACTATTTTTTAACTTTGAAAGACATTGCCTTGGTATTATTTTGCCAAAGAGTATTTAGGAAATCGTTCATCTGAAAGCGTTATGATAGTTAATTTGATGGTAACTTAAGAATAGTATATTTAAGGAGTGAAAACATCGGAGTCTCTAGTAGTTCTAGAATCGATGGATATACATAAATAAGAGATCAACTCACTTTTGCATTATTGGTTAGGTTTTTAATAAGGAAAAATTACCCAGAATAATACGACCTTTCACCTATTTCCCACGAATAATACGAACTTTCAATTAACCACCAATAATACGAACTTTGACATGTATTTTCCAGTGGCATACCTTACCTGTTTACAACCGGTTCTACAGGTCAAATTATGACCGTTGCTTCTCACAACATGTTGAGGAAGACCAAAAAAGGCTGTGCAAACATGTTCCTCAACATGTTGTGAGAAGCAACGGTAATAATTTGACCTGTAGAACCGGTTGTAAACAGGTAAGGTATGCCACTGGAAAATACATGTCAAAGTTCGTATTATTGGTGGTTAATTGAAAGTTCGTATTATTCGTGGGAAATAGGTAAAAGGTCGTATTATTCTGGGTAATTTTTCCTTTTAATAATATTTTGTAAAGAGTAATTTACATTTAACTAGAAGAATATCCCATTTTATATGAGACTTTCTCACCATATATGTCCATTTCTTTAAGTGATCACTTTGAATTTGTAAGTGATCACTTTAAAATTATAAGTTATAAGACTATAAAAAGTCATCACCTTAAAAATATAAGTACTCGCTAAAAGGTTATCAGTGTTCACTTTAAGACAATAAATATACATTGAACCAACCCAATTAAGATAGTTTTATCGTGAGACCGTCTCATATCAGAATTTGTGCTACAAGAATTGTATTTGTGTTCATGCATTCAAAATGGGCTACATAAAGGTAAAAATAAAGACCACCAATTTAGTACCCATTACCCAACTACCCATTTTGTCTTATTTTGTGTGTCATAAAATGAGGATGAACTTATAAGCACCACACAAATTAGTTGACCATATGGGTCACAATACTGTACGATCAATACTTATTGATAAGAATAGGTTGAACTTATATTTTTCCTTGTAACTTGAAATTATGGGTAACACTTCACTAAATATAGTAAGGCAACTAGCCATATGGTCTTGGGTTATTATGATACAAATGATTATATAAGGGAAATAATGAACACCAAGGGAGAAACAAGGGAGGAAAAGATGCAGAGGAAGGATGATCTGTTGAGTCCATACAAAATGGGGATGATGAATGATCGTCGCCTGAGTCACCGAGTTGTAATGGCATCCATGACTCGGTGTCGGGCATTGAATGGAATCCCAAATGAAGCCATGGTTAAGTATTACTCTCAGCGAGCCACTAATGGGGGGCTTATAATTGCTGAAGGCACTTTTATATCTCCTACTGCACATGGGTAATTAACCTACTTTCTACTATACAAACTTGTGTTTAGCTAGAAAAAAAAAAGGTTGTTTTGATTTGGAAAGATGGATTTGTGCAGGTATCCTCATTGCCCAGGAATATACTTGGAAGAGCAAGTTGAAGCATGGAAGAAAGTTACTGATGCTGTTCATGCCAAAGGGGGTTTTATTTTCTGTCAATTGTGGCATGTAGGCCGTGCCTCACACCATGGTAGGTTAACGTTACTTTTCGCTTGTTGGCCCACTCAATTTTCAGTAATAAATGATCAATGATCAATAACTGATTATAACAATTTTTTTTTTTTTAGAAAAGTACCAATTTTTTTTTTTTTTTTACATTTGGCTTATTCAGCTAGCTTATAGAAGCAAACAAAAACAGCTAACACTTTCAATTCGTCAAACAAGCTAACTAGCCAAAAACCACTTGCTTAACTTGGCAATTAGTTAGCATTGATTATTTAAGTCATGTGTCAAACAAGCTAACTAGCCAATATCCATTTGCTTTAACACTTTCAATTCGTCAAACACATTAACACTTTCTATTTTTACTCGGCTATGAATGTCGTATGTCAAATAGAGTTAGCATTGATTATTTAAGTCGTGTGTCTGTGTTAAGCATTGGTGGCGAGTGTGTACGCAAGTGTCTATTTCAGCTATTTTCATTTAAAACGTCTCATAAATCTGGCGAGAAGCTGAGAATCATGTGTTGAAGTTATGGGTCAAGAATTGGACGCAAATAATTAAGATAAAAAGTAGAGCACCGATCCCTTACAGGTAGGGCCGTCACGTTTATTTGTGGGCCCCAGAGCGAAAAATAGAAAATGTCCCTAATAAATCATATTACATAGCAAAAAATGGAAATTACATCTAAATTTAATTCAAGTTGATATCGATCTTATACATAAAAATACAATATTGGACCCTAAACAAATGAGGCCGTGGACAGTAGCCCACTTTGCCCTTGATAATCGACGGCCATGCCTACAGGTAAGGGGACAAATGCCTACATGTAAGGGGACAAAGAATTAGTTATTCCATAGCTGGTGAGAATAAAACCATTATCAAAACGTACAAGGAAAAGGCCTTAACCAATTGGCGAACTCATGATTCTCGATAAAAACTAGAAGCATAGTAAAAGGTCTAATTGAGTAAGTTACCAAAGGTCAATTTACCCCATTAATAGTGAAGGAGTAGTAATTATTTGCAACATACAAGTATATATTCCATGCTAATGAACCAAAAAGAGTATACTTAATGATATATTCCTGTGGTAAAGTGTACCAACCAGAAAGAGCAGCACCCATATCTTCCACAAACCAACCTATTTCAAGCAGGTGGAAAATACTCCTACCAGACGGTACACTAGCTGATTATTCACAACCCCAGGCCTTGGCTTCTTCCGAGATTCCACAGATCATCGATCACTACCGACAAGCAGCCATAAACGCAATTCGAGCAGGTTTTGATGGTACAGAGATTCATGGAGCCTACGGATACCTCATTGACCAGTTCTTAAAAGACGGTATCAATGATAGAACAGACGAGTATGGTGGGTCCCTAAAGAACCGATGCAGGTTCCTGATGCGAATTCTCGATGCAGTGATCGAAGCAATTGGGATAGAAAGAGTCGGAGTGAAGATATCCCCGACATTGTATCACCAAGATGCCCATGATTCAGACCCGCTTGCACTAGGTTTAGCTGTAGTCGAGGGACTGAACAGGATACAGCAGACACAAGGGCTTAAACTGTCTCATCTGCAGATTCAAGCAGGAACATTTACTGATGGGATTACAGAGAAAGAAGCCCATCTGCTGAGAGAACTCAGGGGAGCATACCATGGGACATTTATGATTAGTGGAGGATTCAACAAAGAACGGGGGATTAAGGCTATTGCAGAAGGTGCTGCCGATCTGATAGCTTATGGCAGGCTATTCCTGTCGAACCCAGATTTGGTTCGTAGGTTCGAAATTGATGCATCATTGAATTCGTACGATGTTGCTACATTCTATAGCCATGATCCTGTCGTGGGTTACACTGATTACCCATTTTGGGATGAAAATAGTGAACAATGAAACTGATAGAAAGATAATTATTAGTATCTAAACAGGGTTGTAAGGAAGAACTAGTGAGTGTCAGAGGATTAAAGAAGCTGTGTTTGGCTAAAATTGTTAGAATACATTAAGAAAATAAGTAATGTTTGTTGATTTATTAGTATAATACCTCTAATTGTGCATAATTAAATTGTTAATAGTTGATAATAATGATCTTTCCATTGAAACGAATCAAACAAAATCACACATAATTATATTATAACTTATCAATTAATTAAGAATAAAACACGAATCAACGATGATAGATGAACAACATCAAAGGTTAAGCGGAACTAATAGCTTGAATAAGAGGGAACATATTGAGGTGTTTGGCAATTATGGCAAATTAACTTATTGAACAATTTCAGCTTATTTTGATATAAATAGAGGGTTGGGGGTCAAACTAGCTAATGCTAGTATTTGGTAAATTAACTGATTAAAACAACTTATTAATACGATTAAATTATTTTTAAACAAGCTGCTTATAACAGCGAGTTCAAAATCAACCGGTCAAATTAGCTGGTCAAATCAGTTATCCATTTAACAAACACTATCACTATCCGTCAAATTGTTAAAGATTGGGATAGGATATGACAAAGTAATATATAATATTATATCATTAAAAAAGATGATGATTGATTCAATAAACTATACGGTCTACCTAACAAGGCAATTAGACAGTAATTATCGAAATTAATTATGAAAAGTTGACTGAATTAACATGAAGACAAAGGAAGCAAGAAGAAAGGAAGAGTCAGAATTAGAGATGAGGAAGAAGGATGATCCAGTACCAGTACCATTGATGAGCGAATACAGGGTCAGGGTGGGTGATTTAGTGGATTTACGACTCTCTCACCGAGTGGTTATGGCAGCCATGACTCGGTGTAGGGCGTTAAATGGTATCCCAAATGAAGCCATGCTCCAGTATTACTCTCAGCGTGCTACTAAAGGTGGTCTCATCATTGCTGAAGGCACTTTCATCTCTCCCACAGCTCATGGGTAATCTTTAATTACTCTTCTCCCAATTTTATTTTGGGAAAATTGTTATTAATAATCCGACTTTTTACTTATCTGCTATGAGTAATCTCACTTTGAGATTATTTTCTAATAATCCAACCTTTGCGGTAAATTTGCTTACAACATACCATATTACTAATACTGCCTCCTATTTTTCATACTAGTCCCATTTACTTTTTAGTTACTATTCACTTATCATTCTTAATTTGTATTTTTACTCTTAATCTATAAGTTAAAATGTAATCATGTAAGATCTTATTTTATTTGCCTCAATAGAAAGATTATTAATATAAAATTTTCATAATTTTTAATTATGTACAATTAAAGATATTAAAAGTTAAAATGTTGTCTCGGCATGTGTGAAAAAGGTAAATGAAACAAGTAGGGTGAATGGGAGAAAGTAATAGGTAATAAAGTGGTATGCTGCTAGCAAACTACAATAAAGGTTGAATTATTCACAGTAAACTAAGGGCAAATGTTGGATTATTAGAAAATAATCAAAAGATTGGATTATTCATAGCCGATAAGCAAAAGGTTGGACCGTTGGATTATTAATGTCAATTTTTCCTTTTATTTTTAAAATTAATGAAACAATCTCAAAATAAGGAAAGCGTTTTTTTTATTTTTATTAATTGGATTGTTTAGCTTATATACTTCTTTTATTTTCATTTGTTCTTTTTATTTATTGTTTTTCATATTCCAATGTAAATTTAAAGGTTAAATGATTTTAATTATGAATTTGTAAAAAATTCTAAACAATTGGTATTAAGATTTGACGTGAATAAGTTTTTTCATATAGATTGATGAGAAATCTTAATCAAAGTTTAACTATAAAATTTGTAAATTCTATTTGAAAAAAATATTTAAAAACGGAAGAGGTATGAGACAACTACCTTATAGAATTGTGTTTTCGAAGTACTTTTGTGAAATGTTGGCCTCTAAAGTTGCTAAAATAATTGTTCAAAGATTGGCTAATAATAAGAAGTTGCTTTAACCACCTAATTTACTAAACGCTAATTATATATCCCTTGACCACACATTTTATATTTCCTATGTTTATTATATTTGTTACATATTACTTTTTTCACAATCTATTACGTAATTTTGATTACTTGACTATATTTCTGTTTGTACGTTAGTCACAATATAGTAGTATTAAATAAGATTGAAAGGTGAGTAGTACCACTAAATATTTCTTATTATCATGAAATATTTGTGTTAAAATAAGCATATTTTAACCAAAAAAAACTATTTTACCTATCACAAAAACTTGGCCGAGACCGTCTCAGTGTGAGACGGCCCAGAATTCGCGGCCCATATTCACGCGCGTGTAAGTCACGCGCCCGTTCCCTCCAACTTCCCTTTTTTTTTGTTTTATTTTTGGCATCTTTTTAACTCCCAAAATTGAAAACTACCATTTCAGTTTTCATAATCAATTTCTGCCATTTCAGTTTATTCTTCAACCTCCATTTTCGATCTTGATTCTTCTTCTTCCATCCTTCTTGCTTCTTCTTCCTCTTTTTTTCGTGAGTAATAAGATAAGATAAGTGTATGATTATACATGTATGTATGGTATGTATTGTGATATTAATACCTGTGTTGTTTTTTTCAATGATATAATTATAATTGAAGGAGGAGGATGATTATAATACCTGTGTATGATTATTCTTCAATTTTTTTTTCAGTTTATTCTTCAATTTTTTTCAATGATATTGGTTTGAAAAAAAGAATAATTGGACAATGATATTAATATGGCAGAAGGATGTTGGTTTGAAATGGATGGACAATGATATTAATAAGTTTGGAAATGTATGTATATGTTTTACTTATGTTAAGGTTTAAACTGTATGTGTTAAGGTCTAAACTGATAAGGAATTCAATATCACTGTATGTGTTATTGATTTGTATGTGTTAAGGTCTAAACTGTATGTGTTAAGTTTTAAACTGTATGTGTTAAGGTCTAAACTGATAAGGAATTCAATATCATTGTATGTGTTATTGATTTGTATGTGTTAATAAGGTCTAAACTGTATGTGTTAAGGTATAAAGTTGTATGTGTTAAGGTCTAAACTGATAAGGAAGTCAATATCACTGTATGTGTTATTGATTTGTATGTGTTAAGGTCTAAACTATATGTGTTAAGGTCTAAAGTTGTATGTGTTAAGGTCTAAACTGATAAGGAATTCAACTGAGTGTGTTAAGCAAAAAACTTCAATGTATTTTGATAACTGAGTGTGTTAAAACAATTGATCAATTCAATTTAATTAAGAACTTTATGTGTTTGATAACTGAGTGTGTTAATCAAACAACTGAGTGTGTTAAGCAAAAAACTTCAATGTATTTTTGATAACTGAGTGTGTTAAGACAGTTGATCCATTCAGTTTAATTAAGAACTGAGTGTGTTAATCAAAGAACTGAGTGTGTTAAGCAAAAAACTGAGTGCGTTAAGACAGTTGATCCATTCAGTTTAATTTAAAACTCTATGCGTTTGATAACTGAGTGTGTTAATCAAACAACTGAGTGTGTTAAGCAAAAAATTGAGTGTGTTTAGCAAAAAACTTCAAACAACTGTCTGCGTCGTCTTCATCATACATCTCCATCGTCAAAATCACCATTAACATCTTCATCATGAAGAAATTCTGAAAAATTGTTAAGAATATGGCTTTCACATATAGATCATTCATCTTGAAAACGAATCAAGAAATCACATTCAATTTGTGTTCTTGATTCTTCTAATCTCATTTCTTTTTCAAAATCATTCATTAAATCATCCATTTTAGCCATTCTTGAAACCGAAATGAAGAAAATTGCAAAGATTGTGATGAAATTAGGAAAGTTTAATCAATTGTGAAGAAATTAGAGAAGTTTAATTACGGAAGTTATTTTAATTTTTGATAACCGGCTGTTTTTGGAGGAAGTTTTTAATTTTGGAAGTTTTGGTTTTAAATCAGGAAGTTTATATATTGCTGACTGATCCCTCCAAATAACTGCCGCTTGCTGTCTTGGGTTGGGCCGTCTCAGCGTGAGACGGTCTCGGCCAAGACCAGCTGTTTACCTATTACCCCATTACCCTGCACATGGACCTCCCCATCAAGGCCCAATAACTCTCTTAATGATACTCACAACATGAAAAATCAAGCCGAAGGTCCCATGGTCAGTAACCAATTCGAACAGCACCTAGGCTGTTTTTAATTTGCATTTGTTAAGCTTTGTTTTGCTATTATTTCACACGTGTAGTTGGACAACAACATTAAGCCTATTTCAACGGTTATTTTTCATTTGCCTAGCCTATAAATATGTCAAACTTTCTCATTGTATAGGACATTAGATTTACATTACATTTTCCGATTTTAATAACACAATTTTTCAGAATTTTTGTTTCCCTCCTTATTTCTTTTTCTTAATGACCTACGTTATTGTTATTGTCTTTACGGGTAGTTTATGTTAATTAATTTTAAATTTTTGCTTGCATAAATATCTAAAAATATTTATTTGGTAAATGAATTTTGAGCCACCAATAACTTTGATGCTTTTTTTGTGAAGCTTTTCTGTTTTTCTCTAAATAATCAAGTTAGATCCTCAACATTCAGAATCTTTGTTTGGACTAAAATATTGTGGAGGTGATTGGCTAACGATTGATAGTTGGTTGTCTTGACCAATTTCACTAACTAATTTTATTAAGTGATGGGTTTAACTAATTTATTTTCAGCATGTTGCTATGTGCAACTTGTTCAAAAAATTTTGTTCATGCCAAAAATTTGTTCCAACTCACTAATTTACCAAATAGATAATTTGAAAACTCAAGTATCTATTTGTGTTATGTAAGATAAAATTGCTTAATAAGCTATTATTCCAAACAACTTTTATATTTTTGACATAATTAAGCTTGTCAAACACTCCGATATCTCCTCTCTATGCAAAGCTCTTTCTTTCTGGGGGTAAAATTGACCGATTCCCTCTAGTATTCCCTCCAAGGGATTATGGGTATAGATTGACCGCCATATTCCCTCACCCAGATCCTGTTTTCAAGCGGGATATTAGATTGATGATGATGAAACACTCCGATATCTATCCTTGTTGGATCTTTTCAAAAAAAATATATCTACCTTGTTGGATGTGAGTTCTCAAGTTTAAACGACTTTAGCTTGCTTTTAACCAAAATAAAAAAGTTATTTTTTGCATCACTTTAACTCGTAAACAATAAATAGTCAATAATTAATTTTAGTTGTTAATCATTAGTATTAAAAATCAGCTTATACAACTATCTTACCAACTAAACATCAGATTAATTTTAGTTCAATTTTGGTAGGTATCCTCACTGCCCAGGGATTTACTTGGAGGAACAAGTCATGGCATGGAACAAAATTACTGACGCTGTTCATGTTAAAGGGGCTTACATGTTTTGTCAATTATGGCATGTAGGCCGTGCCTCGCACCATGGTATTACTTTATTTATTTTTTTTATTTTCATTGATGAATACGCTAACAGAATGAGAGGACTATGTATGAATCGAACACGAAGAAAAATAGTACTTGCTCTCCGGCTGAGAGAAGAAACACTTGCGACACTCATGAAAAGTTTAATCAACAATTGAGGATTATATAGCATCTACATCATGTAATTCGACAAGTTGGTCTTGTTAGAAAATACTCCCTCCGAATCATTTTAGTTGTCTCATTTTCTTACAAATTCATATCAATTGTCTCATTTCCTTTTTTGTGTATCTTTTTTTTTTTTACCTAAATACCCCTATTTTCCAATTCCCAATACCCAACTATCACCTTTACAATTAATTTAATCTATTAAAATACCAAAATATCACCTTTTTAATGGACCCCACACCACCCTTAATTACCGTGAAATCCCAAATGGACATCTAAAATGATTCGGAGGGAGTATAACATATACTGGGGTCTTCACCATCAGCTTAAGCTTTTGGTTTGTTTGACATGGTATCTGAAACTAGCGTAACAAGAGGTTATGGGTTCGAATCTCAACAACCACTCGTTTAATGTGGAATATTCAACGTCAGGTATGAGTAGGGCTTATATAACATATTTGAAGCCTCAACCATCAGCATAAGTTTTTGGTTGAGTTGGGTCTTTGACAAGTCTGAAAACAATTTTAAAAACGAGGCATAAACATCTGTATTGTGTTTCATACAGATCAAGAAACTATATAGATAAGTGATATTCTTTTCATTTGTACTTGTATGTTGTGGTATAGCATACCAGCCTGAAGGGGCAGCACCAATTTCTTCAACAAACAAGCCTATATCAAGCAGGTGGAAAGTAATACTGCCGGATGGATCATCATCGGATTTTTCAAACCCACGAGCTTTAACTTCTTCGGAGATTAAAGAAATCGTTGAACAATACCGTCAAGCAGCCATAAAATCCATTCGAGCAGGCTTCGATGGAGTTGAGCTCCACGCAGCCTATGGATTCCTCATCGACCAATTCTTGAAGGATGAAATCAATGATAGGACAGACGAGTATGGGGGATCCTTTGAGAATCGATGTAGATTTCTAATGCAGATTCTCGATGCTGTAATCGAAGCCATTGGGGTCGAGAGAATAGGGGTGAAAATATCACCAACAATGTACACCCAAGACTCCCATGACACGGACCCACTTGCCTTAGGCCTAGCTGTGGTCGAGAGACTTAACAAACGGCAACAAGAACTTGGGCTCAAACTTTCTTATGTGCAAATTCAAGCCGGAACACTTGCTCATGGAATCAGTCACCAAGAAGCAGAGCTGCTGAGGAAACTGAGGAAAGCATATCAGGGAACGTTTATGATCAGTGGAGGCTTCGATAGAGAGCTTGGAAACAAGGCCATTGCAGAAGATGATGCGGATCTGATAGCTTATGCTCGTTGGTTCCTGTCGAACCCTGATTTGGTTCATCGATTTGAGATAAACGCAACATTGAATGCGTATGATGCTGCTACGTTCTATACTCATGATCCTGTGACGGGTTACATTGATTACCCTTTCTTGGATAAAAACAGTGAATCGGATTGCAAATAGAACTGATTATTGGCTAGAGAACAGGAAATACACAAATGAAACTGCATTTTTTATTGATGTATGAGTCTACACAGTCTTGTAAACTGATTTACACTTCACAGACTAACCTATATATGCTTGTGTAATCTTCTGTAGTCTTTAAATGGTTTAACGACCGAAATATTCCCATGTTCCGAATCTAAATGCTTGATAGTATTGCAAAAGAAGCACAGCACAGAAGTAGCTAACGCTTAGGGTGTTCGATGGGTCAGGCTTTCATTTTGAGCCCTTATCCGGTCTGCTTTTAGAAGGGTTTTGTAAGTATTAGGCCGTGACAATTCGTCACATAATCTCACCGTGGCCCACTCGTGGGGAGACGGGACACCCGTGGGCTCGGGCACACAAACCCACGGGTCAAGATCGTTGACTTGCATATACACTCGGTGAGGTTCATTGTTTCCCAAAACCATATGGCAATAGGACAATAGGAGGATTAGCTCACCAAGTATATATGCAAGTCTACAACTCACTTTTTTATCGATGTGGAATCTTGTCTCACATGTGAAGTATTTCCAACAGTAAGGACCGAGCCAAAAATGGGCTAGGCCAAAAATGGGCTCTATTATAATTTAAATGAAGTGGGCTATAAAAAGGCTCAACAAGGGTCGAAAATGAGACTTTGTAAATAACATAATAATTAATGTATAATTTAAATATTATAAATGACAATGTCAATATTTTTTCAATTTAATTATTATAAATGATAATTTGATATAGTTATTAATTGATAAATGGTGATTTAAAAAAAATTTAGTAATAAAATGGGTCGGGTTGCCTGGTCGTGCTTGGAAAGCCTAACGCCATTTAAAGCCCATATTATGTCAGTTTAAAGGGTCCTAATCCAACTCGACCCACATTTACTTAAGTATGGCCCGTCTTTATCCGGCCCATTGAACACCCGTGAATAATACAATCTTTGGGAGTATTTTCCTAGAATAATACAAACTTTAATTTATTAATTAATTTACCAATTTTTTTTTGTCTTATTACCACTTTCTTAAATATATATCAATTTATCTTTAATGCAATTTAAAGAGGACGGAGTAGTATACGTGAATTTGAATATGTTTGCTGAATAGTGTTATGGAGTAGTACGTACGAATATTCACCTGCTTAGAGCTGAAATGAGTCACGACTTTGACTTTGTTGGCCAACTACCACAAACCAATGCTACTTTGTTTCCTTGAAATTGTATCGAAGAGAAATAGAGTTATTTTAAGAAAGTAGTAATAAGTAAAGAGGGAGAATGAATTGTGTAGACAAAATTAAAAGAGAGTTGAAATATATGGATGAGACTAAAAAAAAATAGTGGGCCATTGACCAAAAATAAAAATGATGCAAATTAAATAGGACGAACTAAAATAGAAAATAATGAAGTATATTTAAAGAACGACTTGGGAAAATAAAAAGAATAAAGGTCACTTTTGTCAACTGCCAATAACCTCCATTAACGGCTATTTTACCGGTTACAAATTGGTTATTCAAAATCATAAGTTTTGTCTTTGTTTCTTGGAGTATCTTTTTTGGAGGAATTCCATTAGTATGTACTTTTGTGTATTATTTTAATGTTGCGTACCTGCCTCAATGAGAAATAAATAGTGTTGTGTAACCAATAAAAAGTGATATTGTTAAGTACACCTATTAAAAATCGGTCGAATGAATTACTTTAGAATTGCTTTTGGTTGGATTATTTTTAGATTAGATTATTTTTCAAGTCGGATCAGCTTCATGTCGAGTCTTGTTAGATTTGGGTTGGATTCGGGTCAACCAAATGGATCAAGTATTTTAAAAATATACAATATTTTTTATCAAAAAATGTATCTATAATAATTTTTATTTTAACAAAAATTCTTATAAACAGTCCAATCACATATTTTAAAAGGCTACAATAAAAAAAATTGACTCAAAATATAATAATTGACTACAAATATAACGGTCTCCGACTAAAATAATGACATATTACTAAAAAAAATGACGTGGAACTGAAAACAGGTTGAAACAATCGAATTTGGATTTTGATCCGATTGATCCTGTTTATCCTGTATTATTGAAGGTCGAGTCATTTTTTGGTTACAAATCAAAATTTTCTAATATTGATCCATTAATTTCTAGTCGGATTTAAGATTTAAGCTGGTGTTTAAAACTTAATGATATGCTATATACTTTGTCACACCCTTCATTCAAGAGCTACATACTATAATTAAGTCATTACTTTTTAATTTGCTTACGTATCGATTTCTCAATAAAAATAAAAAATTTCCCCTAAAACTCAATGTCAATGATGATGTCATTGTATTTATTATTAATTTAATGTTTATATCTTTGACTTTTTATATTCTAATTATGACTATAATGTTATCAACATTAATTGATTTTCACTTTTTAGATCATCATACAATATATTAATTCAAGAACATTTTTGCCAATTGTATCATTTCCAAGTATTTGTGTCTAATTAATGAGAAATACATATAGTAGGTGAAGGAGCGGGAGAAATACTTCAAAGTGTAGTTTTAAAATTTTCAGGTTTGCAACGAGGTTTTCAAAGCATTTGCTCTAAATATCACTTCCATAAGCATTTGTGTCTACTTAATGGATGACCATATGTATTCTTGCATTTTCTTATTAAATTTTCTTCTTATTAAACTACTCTTCTACTTCACCTACTATATATCATATCAAAATTTAGTTTTCACATTAATAATATAATATTAAAACTACACTTTGGAAATCCCACTCATTCCCATTTTAAAGTATTTCTCCCACTCATTCCCATTGGCATTAATTTTAATTTTTTTCCTCTTTACAATACAATATAACTATATTGATGATTATAACTATATTGATGATTATAAACATACCAGTTAGATGTTTCCACTTTTATACCAAGTAAGGACCTTTTCATCTAATCCTCTTCACACACACACTGAGACACACACACCAAGTTTACACAAGTAAGTATATGATGATTTTGTTTGAATTTTAGTTTGATTACTTATTTTTAGAAATCAAATATTTTAAAATAGGAAAAGTAAAAAGGATCTTATAAATTAATATGCATTTTTAACACGCCCATATGGACTTTAATCCAAAACATGAGATGAATTGTAACAAGGATCTTAGAAATCATGATATCAATGTCAGTTTTTGACATTTTATATGGGTCTTAGGCAAACTGAAAGAAATAGGCCCTTTCTATAGAGGATCCAATCTAATTTTTAATGTTTGTCCGAAAAAATAAGCCCTTTTCAACATGTTATATATACTTCTTAAAGCATAAAAGTACTAACTACAAATTGCGAATTATTTTAAGGGTCTACTTTACCAATCAGAATTTTCAAATATTGGGCCCATTTCTAACTTTGGACCCTAGACAAATATCTACCTTACCTATGGTCAGAAACCGCCGAGCCTCATATTTAGCAGTTGATTAGTTAATGGGTAGAAAGCAGATGATTTAGCTGGGTGACTTCAGAGTTGAGTGATTAGTTTGGTTAGTAAGCAGAAATTGTTAGCTAGTACTTTGTATATTTGTTATCGTTTAAAAAGTTAATTGTTTGAAGAATTCAACCGTACGTAAAAGATGAAATAAGGGTTGCGAGATTTATGCAAAATTCAAGGAAATAGACAAAAATTAATTAAGCACAAAAATCCATAAAAGTCAAGAAATTAAGATTTACTTTCCATCTTTGCTGCTCCATGTAGAGCCAAAGTCTTGATTATTATTGAATAAAATTTACTATATGACATGTTATGCATGCTTAAGGGATCTATCAACGCTTAATTCACTTTACATAACCAATATAATATTGGTTATATATAATATATCAAAGCCACATGCTAATATAGTAGAAAAGGAATAGACTTTTGCCTCATTTGGTAGTCTGTATTAAATGTTGAAAATAGTAATACAAATTTAGTGGAAAAAATTTCTTCACAGTTTTAATGATCAATTTGTTCTACTTTAAACGTTCTATTTTATTCATAAAATTAATTTGTTTCAATGCATTATCATTTGAATGGGTGTTGTTATCAAAGTTTCATTATCATGGTAATTACATTGTAAATTTGAAGAAAATTTACACTGCCAAACATATCGCAAGTGCTAAAAATATATATGCGATTTTTGTTAAACTACACTACCTCCTATATTCAACATAAGTGTCACAATTTGACTTTTGACACTCTTCAGCAATTACTTTTAAGTTGTAGTTTATTTTTAATCTTTATGCTCATAGTCGTGTTTAATTTTGTTTGATTTGTCATATAAAGATTATAAATATCTACTTGTTACAATTTTTATTATGCACAATTATAATTATATTAGAGTTACTAACGATAAAAATAGTACATTGATAAATATATCTAGTCAAATAAAAAACACTTAAACTGAATAAGAGACAACATGAAAATTTGATCAAAATCTGAATTATTATAAATTTCACTATTTTTCTTGAAGTAATCTTTCTTCAAAATTTAGAAGTTTGAAAAGTAAATGTAATGATGTCTTTCTTATATTTGATGGGTCGATTCTAACTTATTTTATTTGTATGTATGAAACTTAAACTTTTGCCTTATTTAATGATCGACTTTTTGACCACTTTATCAATTAATTTTTGGCATATAATTTGTCAAATGAAAAACTAGTTACTAGTTATCATGTAGAGTTTTCCAACAACGTATTAAAACTGCTTTACCAATTATATTTAATTTATCAAAAAACCTTTTTAGATGAGACGATTTAAAATTACCACAAAGTATATATATATATATATATATATATATATATATATATATATATATATATATATATATATATATATATATATATATATATATATATATATATATATATATATATATATATATATATATATATATATATATATCCAATTTTGTTATGGTGGTAACTAGACCAATGAGCATTAATTAAAACAACATTATAATATTTTGTAGACCAACTTAGTCATATACTCATACATACTACATTTTCATTTGTTGCCAAGGTCAACTTTCCCATAAAAAATTTCAAATTATGTAAAAGTCTTATACTTCCTCCGTATTTGGTTATTTGCAACTTTTACCAAAAATGGCCGTATACTATTATTTGCAACTTTCTTTTTTTTTCTATTTATAGAAAGTTTTTTATTACTTTTTTATTTTCTCTCTCTTACTTTTTTATACTCTCTCTTACTTTTTAATACTCTCTCTCATACTTTTTAATACTCTCTCTTACTTTTTAATATTATAATATTATAATCTCACCCCACTAACTTCATTAATCTATTTTAATATACTACTAAAAGTTTTGCCTAGGAGTCCGCGCAAGACCCCAAAGTTGCAAATAACCAAATACGGAGGAAGTATAAACTTGGTCTATATAATTTTATTGTGTATAAATTTAATAATATAAGTATTTCATACAAGAATGTACTTTTTGAGTAAAAATTCTTAGTATTGTTAAACTCTATAATAGGGTAAATCAAATTCTTACAAAGCTTTCTCTCGGATTATTAATTCAAAATAAATTGCAAGTTTACGATGAAACTACAATTGTAACTAAAAACGTTTTGAAGAAATAAAGTCTCAAAATATTTAAGCAAAATAAGTATATATGTGAATTTTAGACATGGTCACTTCATGATGAGCATTTTCTTTGAGTAATTAAATAAAGATTATTTAAGAAATGAGTGAAAGGTACGTGAGAATATTCAATTAAAATGAGTTCAATAAAAATAATTTTGATGGTGACTTAAATTGCTAGCTTCTCCTTAATTAAAGGCTAAATTAAGCTCATAGCAAAGATCCCAAATCCTCTCTATTTTGTCTATATATAGGATTCATTTCATATCATTTTTCTTCACTACTTCTACCACTAAACATCATTAGCTTAATTACTAATTACTAATTAGCTCATAATTATGGCTCTTTCTCTAAGTCACCTCATCCACTTTACACTAATATTTGCTTTCCTTTTTAGTGTTTCTCATGGTTTTAACCCCAAATCTCTAAATGTGTCTAAAATTTATCAACGTCTCTCTAATTCTAATTGGTCTCCTGCTAGTGCTACTTGGTATGGAAGCCCTAATGGCGCAGGAAGTAACGGTATGTATACACCTTGATCAACAATTTTTCACAGTTAAAATTATAACAAATTACGTATTGGTGAATGTCATTAATATTTATTCAAAACTCTTTTTTATATACATTTGACATTTGATATCTTGCACAATTCTATATAATATAGAGTAGAGTTGTACATGGACGAAAACCGACAAGAACGAATGAAATTCTATAATATAGCTATACATAAATGCCTTATATAGTATAAAATAGTTATTTTCATATATACATATAAAATATGATATAACATACATACTTTTTGATATTTTGCATTTTTTTAGTGTGGTCTCAAATATTTTAAGTATTGTGTTGACAAATAAAACATATATATTCACAATTTAATAATATTAAGAATATTATTAGTGGTACTTTAATTAGCAGCGTAGGAATTTGCGGTTAGGATTCTAAACTAAATAGTATTTGCACTAACGACTAATTAACTATATATAAACTAGTGTAGATTGTAGAACCCTGTGCAATGCACGATTCTTTTAACATCAACACATGTAAACATATGATATTAAAAAAAGCTAGAAATATTATGCAGTAGAAACTCTCAATTTTGACAGTTATATATATGAATTAACTTTGTAATTTTAAAAATTGTCAACAATATATTAAGCTGTATATTATATTCTTTAATTTACTCAAATTACCTATGAATAAATGTTAGTCAAAAGATACTTTAAAAGTAGATATATTGTTCAAAATAAATTGTCATATCATTAGTTTTTAGTCAATAAGTGAATTTTGGCAAGTTCTCTCAAAAATTAACACTTGGAATTTTCCAAGCTTTTTATTATAATGTATGATTTCTTAAAAAAAAATAACTTATATATAAATATACTATATATGCAGGTGGAGCATGCGGGTTCACAGATACGGTGGAAAAAGCTCCATATTCTTCCATGGTATCTGCGGCTGGAAACTCAATTTATAGTTATGGTGAAGGATGTGGTGTTTGCTATCAGGTTTGATTTTTTTTTTTTTTGGAAAATAAAACAACTAAGTTGGTGAAAAATTGAAAAATTTATAAACTGGCTAAAGAGGTTACATATCTCGTTAAAAAGATACGACACGTTTTTTATATTAATATTGCCACGGAAAATATGTTACACCAAGTTTAATATGTACGCTTACTTCAAAGTTAAAGATATTTACTAAAATTACCACTAAAAATATGTCACCCCGAAAAGAATGTTGTACCTAATCTAATTGATTTCACATATGCGAACTTAATGGGATTTGCATATGAAGAGAGTGTTGGGCTGGTTATGGCCACATTGATGAATTGATGATGGTGCGTACACTTTGTAAGTCATTGAAGTCCATCCTCTCATTAAGTAGCGGATTCAGGGTTTGGAGTCCGAAGGCACCAATTAATGGATGAAATTTTGGCAAAGTTTCATTTGTTAAGTTAATAACTATTTTACCCTTGCTAAAATTTTAACTATGACATACCATAAAAGGAAATGGAACAAAATAAATCAACTGACCTAATTAAATACAAGAGATAAAATAAATAAATAAGACAAAATTACTAAAATGATGAAGTATATCAAAAGACTTTATTAATTCGTGTTACACTTTTACTCCTATCAATAGGAAAAATCTACTTTGAATTAAAATAAACGCATAAGGGCACGTGACCCCGTGGGCTCTAAGGTAGCTCCGCCACTGCTCTCATTCTAATACAATTTTGGAATGATATTTCCTTGCATTCGCTTATATGTAAAGTATGTACACCTCATATTTTTCCGATTGTATGATGTCGTTCACAAGTCCAGCCCAATTTAACATAGTTCGATATATTGGACAATGAGTCGGTATGTAAAATTTTAAACATTGAAATTGATTGAACCAGGTAAAATGTACACAAAGTAGTGCATGTTCAGGAAAAGCAGTGACAGTGACAATAACAGATCAATGTCCTGGTTGCCCGTCAGCACATTTTGATTTAAGTGGAACTGCTTTTGGAGCCATGGCTAAACCAGGCCAATCTGAACAACTACGAGATGTTGGTAGACTTGGCATTCTATACAAGAGGTACGTACGGTACTACTACAATATAAATTTATGAGTTTGGTAGACTCAATCTTTTGAATAGAGTATTCATTCAGGTTATTGCCTTAATTTCGCGTTGATTGAAAATCGGAATCTAAGTCCACATTGGTTTTTACATACAAATTCATTTTAAAGTTGGGTCGAGTTAGTTGCAAGTTTGGGTATATATATATATATATATTCTGTTTTGAACACCTCTAATTTTGATTATAGACTAAAAATAAGGCCGCAACTCATTGCATAAACCGCACTGTGAAGTTTTCCAAAATAAATAAATCGACAATTTTCGCGTTGCAAAGGTGTAAAAGAGAACCGCATTTTGGACAATATCAAATCATATCTTAGGGCTTTTACTAATATTTTGGCCTTATAAAAATCACACCACTCGTAAGTCGTACTATATGATAGTGAGTAGAGAGGTGTTCTACAAACCGAGTCCAGTCAAAATTTAAATTGGTCGGGTTGAGGCGGGTTAAAGCCCGTTTAAATCCGACCCACGTTGACTAAGTTTTTTTAAAGTTCATAAAATAGTTTTTTATTATATTTTATGGCCCGTTGGGTAGACCCACTTTTGTATATAATAATATAATTTTAAAACATTTAAAAAGTGGTAATTTTTTTCGCTGTTAATACTTTTAATTATACAACCCGGCCCGACCCGAACTTTAAACCATGACCCGTTATTGATATGTTATATACTCTAACTCTAATAACCCGTTAAAATGCGACCCGATCCTTAACTCGTTGGGTCGACCCGACCCGTCCCGTCGAACACCTCTAATTGCGAGTAATTAAGGCATGCAACAAGCTAAGTATTGAAATTAAATGAAAATGGTGCAGGGTGAAATGCAAGTATCCAGGAGTAACAGTGGAAGTAAGAGTAGATCCAGGGTCAAACCAAAACTATTTTGCATCAACAATTGAATACACAGATGGAACTGGAATTGAAAGCGTGAAATTAAAACAAAGAAATGGTGGATGGAATAACATGGAAAAATCATGGGGTGCTGTTTGGGAGTATAATGGAGGATCTGTTCTTCAACCTCCTTTTTCTTTACAGTTGACTGAAATTGGAACTGGTGCTACTCTTACACTAAATAATGTCATCCCTAGGAACTGGAATCCTGGTCAAACTTACCGTTCTCAAGTCAATTTTAATAATTAATTATCACTTTTAATCTTAATTAATTAATTAATGTCCTTCCAAAATATTTGGATACTCTCCCAAAAATATGGGGTTATTAAGAGCTTCGAGGCATAATTTCATCATTCATGAAGCATGATGTTGCCCGGCTATTAGTTACTTTCTCCGTTTCATAATATTTGCTAATGATAGTAACATTTTTTCACACAAATGGTATACTCACTAGTAAGTATTATGGAATAACGGAGAAAGTATTATAGACTTATAGTTCGTTGTTTTTTTCCTTTTGTTTTAAAAAAATATGTATACTGTTGGGAATGTTAGGTTGTGGAATATGTATTGTTCCCCCATTCCTTTTTGTGTAACCTTTGCTTTGAAGTTATGTTAAAGTTAACACTACTTATGTGAATTTTCCCTTCTTTGATTTATATAGTCAATTCTATGTTATCAAAAATTTATGATGTGGTATTACCATTTTATTTTCTATGATGGCATACCATCTATATATAGGTTAACAAATGGTACTTCAATAAAATATAGTATGATACTTAATTCAATAAGATATAGTCTAATACTTGCATCCTATTAATAATTATTAATTTATTAATTTAGTCTGATACTTAGCATCCTATCAATAATTATTTGCATTGTGTATTTATTTAAATAATGATTTATTCCTTGCTAACTTGTTGATCTTCAGAGTAAGGAATATGTTGTAATTGTATATTATATCATCATCATTTGCATTCTACTAGTGTTTCTTGTTTTTGAAATATATTGCGCTTGTAGTGTCCAATTAATTCTAGCCCAAAATACCACCTTTACGAAGAATAATTAGAGTTAGAAAAACAATTAACATAACCATTGTTTCTGATTCCGCCCAGTTGCTACTAGTCTCAACCAAGATTAGGTGAGTCTCAACAGAGACTCCAAAGTTTTGATCGAGATTGAGCACAAGTCTCACTCGAGACTATACGTACTTAAAAACTATAGTCTTCCTCAAACTTAAGATTTGATCAGACTTGGAACAGTCTAGCCTGAGACTTCATAATCTCGACCGAGATTAAGTCAATTTTGCTCGAAACTTTAAGACCCCAGCTTTAAACTTCACACCACATAAGTTTCAACTGAGATTAAGGGTAGTCTCAGTCGAGACTCTTAGCAAACCAAATCCCCACTCTTAGATAACTCAACTTATTTCAACCTATGTTTCTGACTTAAACGAGACACAACTAAAACTAAGTCTCCGAACATCAATAATCTCCACTTTAACGTGAACTCATGTTCAATGATGACTTTATCAAACTCCATACTAAAATTACCATTTTTAGCCTTTGTCAATGTTCAACTCATGCATAAACTAAATATCATAACAAGTCTTAGACAGAAACTCATTATCTACTTGTAACTGCTCCATAAACTTAGAACACAAGTAATAATTTCTCACAATTACCTCTTCCAAGCCTGATTAGAAAGCATGCATCGAACTCTTTCTAAAAGTATCTAATTTACTCACTCTACAACATTAGTTTTTGGTGGTGTCCTTTTAACGTTATGATTCCGACCTATGCCTTTATTTGCATAAAAATCACTAAAATCATCTTTACAAATTTTTATTTGATATTCATCCGTTTTGATTTTCCACCAAAGCTTTCTTTGCCTAAAATCTTTAAAGGCTTTTTAACTTAAGTGATCTAAGCCATGTGTATCAGGTTTTATCATCAACAAAAATGACAAAATAGTGGAAAGTTTTCATACTTTCAACTCTAGATGCCACAAAGATGATAGAGAAGTTTTTCCTGCTCACCAAAACTCTTAATTTGTAGCTCTCCAGATTAATACATCTCCTAACAAAACCATTATTAAGTTACTACCTTCCACCAACTTTAGATTCGATCGAACTTGGAACAATCTCGCCCAAGACTTCATAATCTCGGCTGAGAGTAAGCCAGTCTCACATGAGACTTTAAGATCACAACTTTTGACTACATAGCATATAAGTTTCAACAAAGATTAAGGGCAATCTCGGTAGAGACTCTTTTCAGAACCAAGATCCTCATTCTTAAACCGCTCATTTTAATATAAGATTAGATTAAAAGATAAACTTTTAAGAGAAAGAAAAATTGTAAAATGGTGTAATAACTTTTTTTGGTCACCATTAGGGATGCCTATAGGGATACAGTTGATCTCTTGGGAGACCGTCTTTTGTAAAGACGACTCTTAAAAGTCCAGCTCAAATCTATATTTAGAATTGTAACAATATATATTTAGAATTGAACTGAGTTTTTGATAGCTGTCTTTACAAAAGACGGTCTCAAGTAAGAATTTGTAATATCGAAAAGAAGACAAGTGAGGAGCATAAGTGCATGTGAGAAGGACCAACTAGAGACGAGTCATACTCGTTAACTTGTAATTTGCAGAAAAAGTGCGCAGGATTTTCAATATCCAAAACCCACCCATCAATAAAAATGGTTTAAATATTCTGACTACAAATTCATCTTCTCTAATATTCTCAACCCGAAACACAATTCCAGCTAACGAATATGTCATCATCAGTAGCATATTCCACCATTGATCATATAAAAAAAGAGCTTCCATTGAAACAAGAAACTCTTCTTTTGTCTGATAACACTTCCATCGGCCTCGTTCTCGTTGATATCATCAATGGATTCTGTACTGTCGGTGCTGGAAATCTCGTATGTTCATATTTCGAATGCTCTTAATTGAATTGATTTAGCATCATAATTTTGTTTTTTCTTTTTAATTTGTATTTGAATGTTTTTGATGATGAATTAGGCTCCAAGAGTTCCTAATAAACAAATTGCAGAAATGGTCGATGAGGCTGCGAAATTAGCTAGGGTTTTCTGCGATAAGAAACTGCCGATTTTTGCGTTTCTTGATTCTCATGATCCTGATGTTCCTGAACCTCCATATCCTCCTCATTGTTTTGCAGGCTCTCTTGAATCCAAATTAGTTCCAGGTTTTATTTCATTTCTGAAATATTTCAATTTCTTGTATTTATTTATTTATTTATTTATTTATTTATTTATTTATTTATTTATTTTCATACACGTTCCAAACAACTTTGTTTCCAACTGGTTTTTTGTTGGAAGTGAAGTACTGAACCAAATTTTAGTTATTGAACTGGAACTTTTTCTTTTCAATTGGGACAAGCTCATATTTGAATTTTTGTTGTTTATATCTTTGTGATTAACTAGAGCTTGCCCCAAATTCAAAATATTGTAATTTTATTGCACTTTACCATAAGACCCTAGCAACATAAAACCCACATATGTCGGTAGTTTCTAATTCCATGACAAATGAGTTTGAGCACTAGAGTTGAAACTCATTATTAGTTGAATCTTCTTTGTCAATAAATGAGCAAACAACATCATTTGCGTTGAATGTTGTGCTACATATTTCCATTTTCCCCAATACTTGCTTGAATTTTAAGAGAAACATTGTGATTTTGAGACTCGAATTGTTGACAATGATCAAGTAACAAGACATTTTATTGTACTTATTCACCACTTCATGAATAAAACTAAAAACGTGCATAGAAATCTTCTATTTTTTGATTTTCAACAACCAAGGTGGGTCAAGCACTTCTTTATTATATTCTGCACAAAGTTTTCTATTTTTCTTGTACATCTCATATCTTCTTGTAAACTTCTTGGAGCTTGATTGCACTCTTAACAAAGTCCCAATTTCCACAATGCTCTCACATTTTGTATGTACTCAATACTCATTGATGAGTTTCTCTTAGATGATTCTTAGTTTGGAGAATAGAACTTTCAATTGAATGAATTTCAAGAATTTCCCCTTATTTTGAAAATAAATTATCAGGTTTAATTGCCACAAAACTTTCATGATTTTTAACTAAATCATGCTCACTCATGTCATCAATCACACAATTAACCAAATCACCATCCACTTGAACAAAGTCTTTAGAACCCAACATTACTTTTTGCACATGAATTGATATGATCAACATTTAAAGATTCTTGAGTATCAATTTTTAAATCACACGTTACTAATTCTTGAATGGTATTTACTTCAAACATGCTATCGAACATCTCTAATGCAATCACATAATCATTCCTTCGTCATATACTACAATAATTCCCCAATTATCACTACTATGTTGGCGATTATGATCTAGAATTGGTTCGTTACACCATTTACACAACCCTATATCCCAACTATCAAAACATTCATTTTTCAGATGTTTTTCTAAAGATTTGATTACCTTCTTTTGTTTCGCTTCTTCAAGTTGTGGGATAATTTGTTCTTCAAATTCTATGGTTTTGCAAAACTCATCACTCCTCATCTTTGCAACCACCAAAAGAAGTCTCTAGTTTGGGGAAAAATTCCAAGAACGCAAAGGATATTTAATGTCAAGATATGAGTGTTTCAATAGGATAAAGAAAGAAATATATTGGAATGGAAAGAGATGTTTAGAATTGAATTTCTTGAAGAAAATAAACTCACTGATGGCAGAATTTTGGGTATGGTTTGGAAACTGAGAAAATGGGAAGAGAACAGACTAGAAAGAATATTGATATTAGTGCCGAGGAAAGAATGACTATTGATACCAATGTTTTGGTTGTTGAATTTCAAGCAACCATGTGAATAGAAAAGAGAGGGAGAAGAGAATAAATTTAGGAGAGGAGAAGAATATTGTTTTATTTCATTTTTTTTCAAATAAACTTTAATACATTCTTATATTCCCTTTTATACTACTAAGACTATCACTAGCATCTATTTATAACTAATTACAACTTTACTACTAAATGTACCTAACTTTGATTCCAACTGCTTTTTGTTGGAAGTGAAGTATTGAACACAATTTTGTTTATTGAATTGGAACTTGTTTTCAATTGGGACAAGCTCATATTTTAATTTTGTAGTTATTTATACCTATGTTATTAACTTGAGCTTGCCCCAAATTCAAAATATTGTAATTATTTTGCACTTTATTCACAGGGTATATCCAAAAAAAATATGATTCAATGATTAAAATAAAAAAATACATTTAATATTGTGCATATTTATACCAAAGTTTCCAAAGAAATGGTACTAATTAATACATGTCTTTTAAAGTTCATATTTTTAAATTATGCTACTAGCTAAGAGTAATTCCCAAATGAAGAATATCTACAAAAAAAAAATTTATTTGTACCAAATTAATAAACAATAACAATGAGAAATTTTTAACTAGATGTGCATTCAATAAATGAAAAGGTTAATTCACAACATTTTTTCGAGTAGAGGGGAGTGTCGATTTGATTTTGTAAATTGGGTACCCTAAACCTACTTTTTAGAAGCCATAAAAGTAAACTTCAAAAGAAAGATGAATTGTGATGTTGGGATTCAGAATTGACACTCGCTTTGAAATGTGAAATACAAACGATACTACCAACTCCTCCAAATTCAGTGATGTCATTTAACATTGTTGACCAAACTTCAGATACAACACTAGTTAAGATGTTCATTCGAGTCATTGGATCGAAGTAGGTGTTTCGGGTCGAGTCAAACTCGAGTCTTGTGTCCATAGTAGCTTTTACATAATTACATCATTTCAAAGTCATATTTAAAATCAGGATGGTTATACAAGGTCGAGTAAGTGTTGTATCAGATCGGTTTTGAACACCTCTAGTCGTTGCTTGAATAAAAGCAATTTTTCTTGACAAGTTTGAGTTTTCTTCATTATAAATGCAAATAATGTGAGAAGAACTAGTGGTGAAAATTGGAAGGTCCATGGAAATCGTGCCGAGCCGCACTGCCCACGTAATGTGAACTATGTCGTACTGTGTGAGTGTCACTTAAAATGTGGTCTATAGAAATTGTGTCGTTTTGGGCTGTTCATGTTTGGTGCCTATTGTGTCTTGTGCCGAATCGTATTGTGCCAAGTCCTACCATGAACAATGTCGGGTTGTGCCTTTTGTCCGAGTGGCCTGTGTGTTGGCCCAGCCCACTTCCATCATGGACCCTTAACTTTGGTTGGATGAGCGAACTTTTGACTGCTTAATTATGAGAACATTAACTTTACCAATAAGTCAATTGTTATATGATTTTTGAAAATGTCATTATGTATATAATGTTATATAATCTTAGGAAAACTAGTTTGGATGATGCCTCCTCCAGCCCTAGTAAATTTCGTCATTGAGGAGAACATATTTGTTTGCGCTTGATGAAAGACTCTTTTACGCATTAAGGGCGTGCTTTTTAGGACTTTTCATAACTAAACTGAGTTGAACTTGTTTAAAATTGTGAAGCCGTGAAAACATGAGATTGAAAGTGAAGAAAAAAATTTCAATTGAATTGAACGTAAAATAAGATGGCCATTTAATAACTTTGTTGTATTAATTAGTTGGAGCATTTTAATATTTGAGCTATGTTGAGTTTTGTTTTTTTATGGATGTGAATTTAGAACTGGAATGGTTGGAAGGTGAATCTAATGTAACTTTGAGGCTCAAAGATTGCATTGATGGATTTCTTGGCTCAATGGAGACAAATGGATCCAATGTGTTTGTTGATTGGGTGAAAACCAACCAGATCCAAGCTGTATGTTTCTACTTTCTTCCACCCACTGTGTAGCTCTTTATTTTTAATCTTTTTAAGGGGTAAGATTTTTATTGATTTACTTTCCTTTTTATGTTTTCTTAAAGGTGCTGGTTGTTGGCATATGTACAGATATATGTGTGTTGGATTTCTTGTCCTCAACACTTTCTGCCAGAAATCGGGGTATCCTTTCACCGCTGCAAGATGTGATTGTCTACTCTCGAGCCTGTGCAACTTATGACCTCCCACTGTATGTGGCAGAAACTATAGAAGGCGCGGTTTCGCATCCACAGGTGAATGAATATTTTCTTATTGCAGTTGTGTTCTGTAATCAATATTGGAAATGATTTAGGATTGAAACTGAGTTGACCCATTATTCCTGGCCAATTGACTTAGCTATTTCATGCAATTATGGGTGAGGTATGAGCTATCCATACCCAGTATTGAGCCTTGGTTACTGAAATCATCTATAAATAGTTATGGAAGACTAATTGTTGATCATAGGAAAGGATTTAAACTATAAATGGATACAATGTAATACTCCCTCCGAATCATTTTAGATGTCCCATTTCCTTATTTGGCAAAATCATATCAATTGTCTCATTTCCTTTTTTGTCTATCTTTTTTTAGCTAAATACCCCCACTTTTCCAATTCCCAATACCCCACTACCACCTTTATAATTAATTTAATCAATTAAAATACCCAACTACCACCTTTTTAATGGACCCCACTCAACCCTTAAAATCCGTGAAATTCCAAATGGGACATCTAAAATGATTCGGAGGGAGTATGATATAGGGATATAACTGTGAGGTAAGGGATTCTTCGGATTCCTAATTAAGTGGGAAAGACAAGTTGAATATCTTCCATGGTGCTTTTGTATTTCTGTGGGAGGATCACAATCTAGGCTGCTTGTTAAGTGTACCAAATCATGTTTTTGATTTATATTATTCTCAATCAAGTTCAGAACTTCAGATGTATGAACCTTAACTTTAGCTTTATATTTATAAGTGATTGTTTTAATTGATCCTTGGTTATAAACATTATCTGCTGATTTACATAAATAGATTCACATAAGCACACATGCTTGTGTAATTGATATTCAACAAATGTTTGGTATATGGTTAAGAAATGTACTTTAAGAATATTTTGGAATGTGCATATAATTGATAGCACCGCTAGAAGAGTTGCAATCTTAATGATGTACTTGTAATAAATTTTTAGTTCAATTGGATATTTGAAGAGTTTCAAAAGAGATCTTCAATGTAGTTCAAACTTTAATCACTGTGTTTTTTTTGTGCTTTCTTGTTCTTGTTGCAGGATTTGATGCATCATATAGGCTTGTACATGGCTCAAGGAAGAGGAGCCAAAGTCGTATCAGAAGTGTCTTTCACAACCCAGCCGTGAATCTTCGTGTGTCTTAATTGCTCCAGGTTCAAGGATTTCTCGGGTGCGGACTTTCTTGTGCTTTAATATATTCTTATTGATTTCTTGTATTATATAATCTTAATTGTTTTGGCTTTGAACCACACAATACAACAATCTTTTTTTTCAACCCCCTAAATTATAAATAAGATCCTATTTGTTTGTGAAAAAAAAACATTGTTGACTTCATGGTTTGCGGTTCTTAAGAGGATGTACAAAAAGGTGCAGTAATTGTGTTTATTATTTATTTTTTCACTTATACATGTGAGCCTTGGCCCAATTAGGAACGATGCACTTCCCTTATGGCATCAACGGTCTTTCTAAAGTGGAAGTAATTTGGGGTTATAGTGATACAACTACGTTTAGTAAGATTAAATTAGAAACCTTGGTCCTGAAGTACTTAGTGGAATTTTGATTGTGATTACGGTATGGAAGTGAAAACTAATGACGACTTGATCAATATAAGAGAATGGAGGAAACTATGAGCCGTTATCTTTCTTAGGCGATTGTGTTGACAAAAAAAATCTATTTTAGGTTCATGTATCATCAAACTCGACTTAAAGCTATATAGAAGCCAGTCGTTGTGACATTTGGAGAAACACAAACTCCTGTAAACTATTTTACACAAACCAATAGATCTATGCGCTGCCAAAAAAAGGAGAGCAGATGGTCCTATAATTTCTAATCAATATCATTAGGAAATACAAGAAAAAAATTATACATACAACTCTGTCAAAACCTGTATCTGTTAAAACACACGATTTATCTTACATTTAGGGTGATTTGTCGGCTTTTAGATGATGGTATCGTCGATGCATCATTCCTGGGTGCATGCAAGAAAATATGGATTGCTTTTTCTTTGGTGGTTTTACCCCAAAGATGAATGATCTTAATGGCACTCGAGCTTGGCTTCCAGGCCCCTCAGCTTCATTTTGATTTTGTGAGCTAGAAAATTCTAGTTCGTCATTCAACCTGGTTAAGGTACGCTCTACTTCAAGCTGGAGACTGGTTATATAATCCATACCGGCTTGTAGTTCATCAGCTACCTTGTGATTCTCTTGCTGCATGTTCGCTACCTCACCTTGGAACTTTGCAGCTTGGAAGCTGGTAAATTTCATATCGTCGTCTTCAGCTCCAGTGCTTAGAGCGTGCTTTATTTCATCTTGAATGTGACACAACTGTGTAAATCTTTTCTGTAGCTCTTCTTTTAGCTTTTCACTTTTCTCCAACCAGACAGTTAACTCTGTTTGTGTCTCTCTTAGGTGCTTGTATATTGGTCTGACGTTTGATTTTAGAGATGAGTTTGTGTGAGTATCCCCATGGTTGCTCCCTTCTGTATTATTTTGGTTTTTCTCAACCTTTGCTAATTCTCCCTGTAAATCTTGAACTACATTCTGGAACTTTTGGACTTGACTAAATGTAGCACTGAACCTCATCCAGAAATCCAGATTTTCCTCCAGAATTTGGTCAATGTCTGCCCGTAGTTTCTGTTCAACAGGTGAGATCTCTTTTCCTTCAACTGGAAACATAAGCCTTATATCATCTTCACCATCAAACTCTTCATTTTTTGCCCGTGACTCCATGTCTTTCTCTTGTGCATTTTTGTATTCATCTAGTCTTTTCTGCATAATTATCATTCTCTGGCGCAAGGAGTGGATCTCTTCATTTTTCATGTCAATAGAATTCTTCAATTCATTAAGCTGTTTCTCAATCTCTGAGAACTTTTCTTGATTTTTCGTCTCCACTTCACAAAGTCTCTTCTTGGTTTCCTTGTAGTTTCGAAGAGTAGCTGTATATTCTTCCAAAAGAATTTTTTCCTTTCCCTCCAAACCACTAGTAAATAGTTGGTGCCAATCTGGCTCATCGTCTTCTTTTCTCTTTTGTGCTGAAGGTTGCAAGGATAAAGGTGCATTTGGCTCATCTTGGGGATTACTTAGATGATCTCTAAGCTGAGTTGCAACTGCTTCCACTTCGTTGTTGTTTGATTTTCCTTGTGGTTGATCACTATCAATGGTGCTCGACTGAGATTCCTGTAGTTGAAAACTATATGTCCTGGAATGCATTCCAGATTCATCCTTTGACTCGAGAGCAGTTTCTCCGAGACTTTCTTTTCCATCTTGACCGAGATTAGAGCACACCTACATTAACAAAAGAAAGAAAAATACTTATAGGAACTAGTTTTCTATATCTAAAAGAAAAAAGAATTAGTAGTTGAAGAATATTTTGCGACCTACAGCCTTTTAGATTATGCGTATCAAAAACAACAGCCATGAAGTTTCATTTTTGCGAAATACAACCTTCAATTTGAAAAGCGACAATGATACAATCACCTTCCCGAAATCTGATGACTAACCATAAAAATGACCTACTTAACTTTTAAAAATTTCCTTTGACTTTCTGTTAAAACTGTGACTCTAACCCATAGTAAGAAACTCATCCAATTCCCCAACTACCCAATCCTTTTACTCATTAAAGCCAACATCTCTTGTTTACACTAATGGGTCTTCTTCGATTACTTCCTAAAAATTTTCTCTCATTAAGTTCCCCATTATTGAATGTATGTGTTTCCCTCCTTGATTTTTTATGAATAAATATTTAATTATTGTTGTGTATTGCAATTATTATCAGTAAAGCTTCAAATTGTAGTAGATTAATTACAAAATTATGGTTTTGAATTGTTTAAGTTTTATGCTTTCTTAACTTTTAGATGTATAAGAAATGCATATGATTTGATGAGTCATTTCACTTTAATCCATTATTATCTTAAACCAAAGAACTATGAATCTTTAGCCCATCGAAATAATGGACTTATAGGGCAACCAGAAAGCATTCTTAGTTCCTTTATAAAAAGTTAAAAGTTCCTCACTTACCATTCTACCCTCCATCATCTCTTTCTCCACAACCATGTTTCCTGAAAATCCTTTACTTTCCTGCGACTTGAGCGATTCCTCGAGTCCTCTTATCTTACTTTCCATCTCACCCAGCTTGTCACTCAAAGTGGTTTTCAGGGCAATCAAGCTTATGTTGTCATGTTCAAGACTCTTAATATGTGATTGAAGCTCATCAATCTCAACCCCTCTGAACTTATTCTCAATCTCACCTAGCTTGTCACTCAAAGTGGTTTTGCCGTCAATCAGGTTTGCCTTGTCATCTTCAAGGTTCTTAATTCTCGCATGGAGCTCCTCAATCTCATATCCTCTCAGCTTATCCTCCATCTCACCTAGCTTGTCACTCAAAGAGGTTTTCCCAGCAATCAGGTTTGCCTTGTCATCTTCAAGGCTCTTAATCTGTGCATGGAGCTCCTCGATCTCAAGTCCTCTTAGCTTATCCTCCATCTCACCCAGCTTGTCACTCAAAGTGGTTTTTCCCGCAATCAGATTTGCCTTATCATCTTCAAGGCCCTTAATCTGTGACTGGAGTTCATCAGTTTCTAACCTCAATGTATGTGTTAGAGCCGTTTGAGAAGACATCAAAGATTCTAGGCTAATCACTTTATTCACTAGCTCGTCTATCTTTTCAGCCATTTCTAAGACACCAAGTGATGCAGTTTCACCAACATCAAAGTGCTCCTTAATCTTGTCACGTAGTATTTCAAGATTCTTCGACTCTTTCAAACCACCCCCTGCTTCATCATCAATGATAGTCGGTTCTTCTGCTTTCAACGGATCTCCACTCTGTGAGGCATCAGTTTGATTGCCAAGAAGCTCGCCCTTGAGAGAATTCAGCTTGCTGCGTGCTTCTTTTATCCTCTGGTACTCGGTTTTTGCTTCAGCTGCAGTTCTGTCTTGCTTCTCTTGTAGCTCAGCCAAGGTGTCATTGCATGATTTGATAGCTGCTTCAGCCATTAAAGTCCGAGCTTCATCATCCTCGATAACTTGTGAGACCCCAAATTCATCTTGTAATCTTGAAATTTTATCTTGTGTTCCATTTATCTGTTCATCAATATCCCAGTACTTGGCATACCCACTTTCATAAGAACTTTTTGCAAACTCCTTCTCGGTTTGGAGCGTAAGAATTTGTTTTTGAAGCTTGTCAATCTCGTTGATAGCCTCGTCAATTGTCAGACCAGATTTGGGGATTCGATTAGCATGACCTCCTGATTTTGGCCCATTCTTCGAAGGAGGGGCTTTACTGAATTTTGATGTTAATGCAATGATAGCCTTAATATTTTTGCTAGGAAATTTTGGTGGTGCCTGTGGAATGTGTGAGTTTGAGGTTGAATTCGAGTTAAATGGCGATCTGTCTTTGAATTTCTTAGGCTTTCTCGGAGAATTATAGTCGTCGTCATCATCTATAGGAAACTGATATTGATCTGGGAATGCAGAGGCAAGTGTAGTGTTTGCATTCTGTAGCTCTTTCGAGATATGATCGTACCTTTCAGCTAAAGACCTATAAGCTCTATATGATTCCTCGACAAAATTTATCAACTCCGGCCGTCTTTTGTAATACATTTCTGCCCTCTTAGCAAAAGAGTCTCCATCTTCTTGAATGAGCTTAAGCATAGCTTCCACCTTATCTCCCATATCTGCAGCAAGCCAGCCATATAATGGTCAAAATAAATAAAAATTGGATTGATCGGCTTGCAGACGTAAATATAAGTACCTTTTTTTCGTTAATGCATTATTGTTACATTATTGGTTTATAAACAATTACATCCTTTTCAAATGTCTGATAGAACTCTAAAAAAAGCCATTCCTTGTATTTTTTAAATCATCAATATCCCTCTTTTAGGACGTTGTGTTAGACTATTGAGTAAAGAATGTAAATCATTATCATCATCATATTCAATGTCTTGCTTGGAAGTAGCCTGGGTAAGGGAAGGTGATCGAAAATCCATATCCGTACTCCTTTTAATTCTTTGTATTTTTTAATCATCGATGATTCCTCTTTTAAGATGTTGTGTTAGACTATTGAGTAAAGAATGTAAATATACAAAGAAAAACACATAAGTCTATTGTATTACTCTAATGTCTACTAAAAGGCATTATTGTTATTGTTATTGTTATTGTTGATCAAAGTTTTTTACTATTTTAGTCAAAAGAAATTGTAATAAATCCAAGAAATTTTGGTGACGAAATGTCTACGCCATCAATTTGATATGAATTTGATCCTTACTACCTATAGAAAGGATTTATTTTTCACCTTTCTTATGAATTCTCTAACCAATAATTTCATAAAAGTAAATAAATAAAAGAAAATAAAATACGTATATAACCTCAAGTTCATTTCCTCATGTCATTAGCTTTAGAAAAGATATGTATCATTATATCTTTCTGTTTGGAAATTAAATTTCCACTTTATTTGCTTTTTTTATTTACGTTATTGATTTGTATATATTTCAATGTTTTTATTATCTCAATATTACTAAATTGCATTCACATAAGCGGTGTAGGAGTACGGCTGAGATGTATACAATTTTGCCGTATGCACCATCCATAAAATGTTCGATTTGTAATCTCATTAGTATTACGCATTGTATAAAAAATAAAAATAAAATAAAATAAAAGAAGAGATAAATCTAAATGGTACATGAAGTATATAAGACATGCCTTGAAGACTTTGTTCGAGCCATTTGGATTGTTTAGTCCTAACATGGCTAGCATACCACCATGAATATGCATTGCTTGCTGCCCTTTGCAACATTTCTAATGATTTTCTGCTACTTTTTTTGCTGATGTTTCAACCCACGAAAAATGGCATCAAATAAAAATAATTAAACTCGCTTTCTTTGTTGATTGTTCCAGAATTCTCTCTTTTAATAATCTAGGAAAATTTTAAAAATAATCTCAAAATTATACAATGCATGCTATGGATATGCTGAAAAATAAAATATCAAAAAGTTATGGGAAATGTGGAACAGACTTTAATTTAGGGTTGTGGCATGGAGGAAACTTCGGTTGGAATTGTTGTCAAATATAGTAGCACTTCATATAATCCTTTTTTATTTCTCTTTTTATAAACAATATAACATTCAAAAGCAAAATGTAAATTGAAAAATAATTAAAGGCGATTACTAAAAGAAAAAAAAATAGATTAGCAATCACTATTATCCATGTGTTAATACTAGACTTTGCTTGCCAATACAAAGGGAGTATATTATTAAATTTTAATAGCAAAATGGAAAACTAATACTCCCTCCGTTTTAGTTTACTTGTCTCATTTCCTTATTTGGCATTATCATACTACTTGTCTCATTTCCTTTTTTGACTATCCTTTTTTTTACTTAAATACCCTCACTTTTCTAATTCCCAATACTCCACTACCACATTTACAATTAATTTAATCAATTAAAATACCCAACTAGCACCTTTTAATGGACCCCACTCAACCCTTAAAATCCGTGAAAAGTCAAATGGGACGAGTCAACTTAAACGGAGGAAGTACCATATTTCATTGCTTTAAAACAGTCACCCTTTCATTCTTTTTCTCTTAGCTTGAGTAATTTGTTAAAATTTTACAATATGCCAATTTAGTTTTGTTTTGCAATTAATTATGCAATGTATCCAGCTATATTTATAACTTATATGCGTTAGTCTTACATATGTGTAAAATATTTTAGTTAAATTATTTGTTAAATGTTTGTAAGTTGCTCATGTGTTAAATAGGCAGACATATAGGTATTTCAATTTTATAAATTTCACCCACCCTTATATCTAATATCATCATCATCATACCTAATATCCCACCTGAAAACAGAGTCTGGGTAAGGAATATGACAGACAATCCATATCCGTGCTCCATTCACAAGGAGGACTAAAGAAAAGCAATCAGTTTTACCCCCGGCCCATACATCAAGAGCCCTGTATAAAGAGAATATTAGTGAAATTAGATCCAACCAGAAAAGAAAATAATAAAATGAGAAAGAAAAAATAAATAAATAATTAAATAAAGTAAAACCACGATAATTATACAAAGAAACAAAATAAACCGTGTAAGAAGCAACTAGATCCTAGGACAAGGAGGTAACTAAAGAAATTATAGTAGTCTCATTGTCGTTCATTTGTTACTATTGTTTTAATGGTACCTACTCTAATCTCTTATACTAAAGTATTAACTATCGAGTTCAGAAATCTTACGTACGTGTACCATCTCTAGTTTAATAGAAATGATGTTTATTAATTATTATCTCATTAATAAATTATAACTGGAATTTTAAATTATTATTATATATAGCCGGAAATAAAAATTTAAAAGTTAAAACGTGATATCCAATATTCTATTTGATTAAACCGGATATTCAAATTTTAAATGTTCAATTTTTGGATCGTAATTGTATCATAATTTTCACTATCCGAAAAAATTGGATTCTAGATTCAAATCGATTCGATATCCGATTTTGAATTCCTTTATGCCACTAAATAGCTCATCTCATATACTCATATTTTAAGAATATAAGTTCCTTATTTGAGGACGAGTCATCAAGATGATCTTTCACAAGATTAGCTCATGTACAATCTTAAATGAAATTCGTGTCAGAGAAAGATCCTTTATGTTTTAAGACAATTATTTAATTTTTATGTGGTTTTTAATTGAGAAAAATATTAATGTTTTTGTTTTTTTTTTTTTTTTTGGAAATCTAACATTAATGGTTTGATTATGAACATCTTCTAGTATATTCATGACATGGCCGATTGTCCCACTAGCCGTTGGTGATGACTAATAAACCTTTTATTCAATGTTCAATGGGGTGTGTTTCAACTTTCAAGTATAATTTAAATTAATTTACACATTTTTTAAAATTCTTATTTACATAATTAACTGTAGCAGATTATTAGGTTACCTAAATTTTCTTATTTAAATTAATTTTCAATTTACTTTTTTGGGGAATTATGTACTATAGACTAAAAAATGTGTAAATTATGATCAAATATAGAAATAAGAAAATCTATATGATAGACTAAATAAGAAAATCTGCTATAGTAGATATTAGATGGACTCAACTTGAGCTGTTCACTGGGGTCATTAATTCAATTTCGAATCGGCATAATATATGTTCTTGTGTTCATATTGATTTTTACATCGTTATAAATTCATTTCTGAAACTGAACTTTTATCAAATTTAATTATATAAGATCGGATAGCGTTTCATCGAATTTATTTCAAACACCTCTTGACATTACATAATCATCCAACAGTTGTCACATCTCAATATATAATTAAGTATTTTTTATAACTAAAATAATTCTTTATTTATTAGAGGGAGATAAATGCATTATCATTATGTTCTCTGAGGATATAGACTAATTACAATTAACTTATCCTAAACAGTAAGTGAACACGTAATTGAGACATACTTGATACTACTACTTTAATTCATATCCTGACATATGTATCAATCTAGACATAATAATGCACATAATTAAAGTTCACTTATTCATAAATTTTTTAAAAAAATATGCAATTATTAGTTATTAAATGAATGATAATAAGAATTAAGTTTTGTGTAAAGTAAGTACTCCTATTACTTTTCTCAGGTAAAAACAAATTCAATTTATAACTAGTTTTTTTTCCCTAGATCAACCCTATAATAAAATTATATAAATAAATTATTATACAAATTCTATATATTTTAACTAAACAATTAACTAAGAAAAATTACCTAGAATAATCCACTCTATTCGTGATTTTCCTACAATAATCCCACCTATTGATTAACCATAAATAATCCCAACTTTGAGGGGTATTTTCCTACAGTAAACTCGGCGACCGGATGACTTGCTATAGCAAATTTTATTTTTTTAAAAAAAGATAAATTAAAATAAAATGTCGAAAAAAAGTTTAAAAAATGTTTTAAAAAATTATGATTTTTTTTTTTATTATTTATAATTTTTATGTAAAATTTCAAAACTTTTCTCTAATTTAAATTAATTTTCAATTTACTTTTTTGGGGAATTATCTACTATAGTAGGTCATCAGGTTACCTAAATTTACTTTAGGCAAATACCCTGAAATTATTCATGGTTAATCAATTGGTAGAATTATTGTAGGAAAATTACGAATAGGTTGGATTATACTATGTAAAATTTGTATAGAGTGCACGTTATAAATTCTAATGTTACTTCCGGTAGATCACGGTAGATCAAACCAGATTAGAAGCACAAGTCAATTGAATGCTTGCCCAATTTTTCTCTAAATCCGTCTTGCGTCTCGTTGTGAGACAACCTTTAAACAAGAAAGTCATAAGCTAAAAGTTTCTATTATTGAGCTATTTTACCTAAGTATAAGGCATGTCTCACGGTAAGACCGTCTCATACAAGAATCACAAAAACTTGTATGCGGCTATCTTACACGTGCGATCAAAAAGAATTTATACTTGTCGAATTAAAGCCTTTAAACACCCATTTCAAGATTTAAAAAGCCAAATCTAACACTTAAACCCTTACTCCATGCCTCAGTTTTCCTTCTCCAGAGGCTTATATTAATTTTTTAGCTATCGACTTTATTTCTTAAAATATTCATTCCACCACTTTAAATGTCAATTCTAACTCTTAAACCCCCTACTTCAACTTTTAATTTTATATTTTACTTACTTTCAACTGTAAATTATCTATTTCAAGACTTAAAATGTCTATTTCAATAGTTTAAAGTTTGTCAAATCTAATACTTAATATGTCTGTTCTAAAGTCCAAAATGTCCATTTCAAGTTTTAAAATGAAAACTTCAAAATTCTAGACTGGACATATGAACGGTCGAACGTATGTAGCTGTCTTACAGGACTTTGTTGCACAAGAATTTGTGTTTTTCTCTTTGATTTTGCTCCATTTACCTTCTTTGTATGAACGTTTTTATGTTATAAGCAAGATACACAGATTAGGATAATATAAAAGCGTCTTCATATTGGGAAAAACTCAAGAGCCGAATAGTTTTGAGCACTTTGCTTAAATCTAAAACAATAATGTTAATCCCTATATGGGGTCGGCTACTTCCCTTCGAAATTAATACTAATAGCAACATTTCCCCTCAATAGCAATCTCAAAGGGAGGGAAGAAATATCGCATACGAGCCTAGAAAGCAAAGTTCTTCTAGAATGCTAAAATGGAGTATTTACATAGGGGATGTTTGGCAAATCAGCTTATTGAGCAATTTTAGCTTATTTTGACATAAATAGAGGGTTGGGTGGTCAAACCAACAAATGCTAGTGTTTGGTGAATTAGCTAGTTGAAACAACTTATTAATACGAATAACCTATTTTTGAACAAGTTGTTTATAGCAGCGAGTTCAAAATCAGCTGGTCAAACCAGTTAATAAAATCAGTTGATGAAATCAACCATTATAATCAGCTATCACCTACCAGCTATCAGTCATTTGCCAAGCACCCTCATAATATACTCTATTCGAAATCCAGTCAAAAGCATAATCATATAGCAAAAATATTTACATTGTTCAGGTATATTTACAAAGGCTTGGAAGTTCAAGGATATGGTTGAGTAAATCCATACGGCCGTGTCAAGTATAGACGGTTAAGAACACACTTATACTTACAGTAGCGGCATCAGGTAGATTGCTGATGTCCAAAACGGTTGCTGGCACGAGTTAATACCGAGCCTTATTGTCACATATATCTTTATTCTTAATCGTTACCGATTTTGAATCGCCTTAAATCATCTCTTGTTCTCTTTGCTTTCTGGATGCTTATTGAGATTCTTATGTTACCTCGAAATCCATCGATACTAACACAGATATGATGCACAATAGCTGATTAGCTTCAAACTCTGAACATGTCACACAAAGAACCAACTTCTGCATTATCGAACGTTGGTAATTACAGCAATTTATCAGAAGTTTTGCGGTGAAGATAGCCACTGATCCATCCGGTTCTTCCCTTCTGCAAGGTATAATCACATAGTTTGTCAGTTGCCGAGATTTTCAGAGCCAAAATCAGAAAATTTGGAGGGATATTGCGAACTAAGCCTATATGAGGCAGACAATGTTATAACAAGGGTAAATGGGATTGTTCGTCATCGGAAAGGGTAAGGTTTTGTGCATTCAACCCCTCAAGGGTCAAAACCCCCCTAAGCTAGAGCCATTTGACTTTGACGTTACGGCTTGTGATATATGGAGCATAATTTATCATTCATTCATAGAACCCATGCTTTTCCCAATACACCCACCAGTGAGTTCCTCTGAGTCTCGGTGTTTTATTACGACTCTTCATATTACCTCAAAGTGTGTGTGTGAGTGTATGTGCCAGTAGCTCGAGCCTTCAGGCTTCAATGCAGCGGGATACACCAGTGGTTGTTGCATCCATAAGAACTTAGAGGTGCTCACAGCAATTACCCTTAATTGTGAGCAAAAGGGCATCAAAGCCGAGCATGTTCAATTCGAGAAACGTCATTAATCAAACCCATACAACCATGTCTAACAGTGGTCATTCAAACCCAAGCATAAGATTACATTTCCAGGCTACAATCTCTCAATATGCTTAGATATTTACATTCATCAATGACAAACAACAGAACATTCCCACCGAAAAAGCACAAATTCAAGTTCCCAGAACCATAACAAGCTTAACTAACTGCAAAACTTTCACGGCAAGAAGCCGCAAAAACATCATGACAGACAAAACAAACCAAGCATTTCCACAAATGACAATCTTATGCTTTTCTGAAAGAAAAAAGAAGGTGAAGTACCTTCAAAAAGGGGATATTGGCCTGCGGTAAATAATCAAACCAAACACATAACGTTTCTTATAGACGCTTATGAGACCCTATGTTACACTTATACACTGTCAAGGAAGGAGGAACAATCTAAGAACTACATCAATTTCAACTTCAATAAATAGTAAATAGGGAACAAGAACCATTACTTAACAAAATATATTATCAACAGAATAAGCCCTTACACAAATGCCAATATTCACCTTTGAAACAGGTTGCAACAGTTAACTACAAAAACCAAAACTCCTTGACACAAATATCTAATGGAAGTAGTATATTATTTCAGCACCCTAATGCCTCTTAAGTACTCAATTTATTTATAGGAATTGAAAAGGTTTTCTTATTCGTTCCATTGAATTTGCTATCATTTTATTTGTTTGATGTAACCCAAGTTCTTTTTAATTTTCATCCACACATTTAAAGCATTTCATCCCATCTAGATATTTCTCTCACTTTCCCGCGAAGTACATGTTTTTGCCCCACCCCTAAGAATACACCCATGTTGTGATTATTATGATTCCTATGGGACAGAGGGAGCTCCCATCTAGACGAAGATTTAGAAGGTCAGATGTAAACAACCCTACCTTTTCAAGTTGTTTCAAACTTTGGTCATAGAGTAAAAACAAGGTCCCATTATACCAGCCGCGTTTGAAAAGATTTTCGAAATAAACACACCGATATTCTCCGCTTATAAATGTGTAAAAAAGACGCATCTTAGTATCAAGGGATATCTTATGGTTTCAACGAATATTCAGATGTTACGATAACCGCATCAACATTCTGTTACCGCGATCACAACCATTACCGTATTTTTTACACTATGGTTTTGGTAGCAAACTAATTCCTAATAGTAAACACCAAAAATAGTAAGAGCAACACTGAAACAAAATTAAGTGAATGAGAAATATTACCAGTGAATGGCTCACTAGTGAGATTCTTGATGGTATTGAGAAGTTGGGTATTAGGACCCTGAATTGTCCCCCTTATATCATTCCTATAACAAGGAACCAAGACTGCAAAGCTATCATCAGTTTCATCATCACTCAAGAAATCAGGCCCATGAGGCTCCAACCACCCAATAGCCCAATCAGAATCCTCAGATTCAGATTCTAATGAACAACCCCCATCTTTTGGTACTAAAACACCATCATATTCTCTATCAATCTTTCTCTCTTCTCTACTATTCCATTTCTTCTTAATCCTCCTTGAAGAAGATGAAGAAGAAGCCATTTTTGTACCCTTCAATGGGAATTTGACACTCTCAATTTCCCTCACCCCAAAACCATTATCAAATTGAGTGTTTGAAGAGGTTAAATTAGGTTTATTTTTATTATCCTTTTTTCCACCCCATAAGGGTAAACCCCATAACTGCAACTTGGGAAATGCCATTTACACAACTGATAAATACCCAGATAAAAACTGAATTTTGTGACTATCAAAGTTGGATTCTTTATTCAATTCAACCTCTTAAAAATCAGTTGCAATCAATAATATAAGAAAAATCTCTCTTTAAAAAAGGTTTATAAGGGAGCAACAGAAACAACCAAATTCCGGAAAAACATACAACATAATAAACCCAACTGAAACAGCTAAAAACAAGGAGCTATATTTGAAAAGTTCAAATATGTCAATGACCCA